>CM029386.1:11362681-11857681 GCA_017165825.1 Hepsetus odoe
TAGCATGGACTATGGCGATCCTTGGTGATCATGTCGTCAGTGCTTGTCTTCCTAAGATGTGTATAAGAGACAGTATATATATATATATATATATATATATATATATATAATAAAACAGTAAATAGTATAATCCAATTATATGAAATTATATAATCCAGATCTTCATGCACTTCCTGCTCACTAAGTACCAGAAAGGAAACGTCTCATTGAAGTATTTAAAGAAATGAATGGTAACTGGGATCATAAATTAGGAATGAGTCACTTGCGACATAAACCCTAAACTCATACTTGTGCCAAAACAAAAGAAGCGTAGCAGAATCCACCCCATGACTAGGCATGCAGAGCTTCACAATAGACTGATTGTTAAACTGCCCTTAGCAATCCTGCCATCACAGAGGTCTGTTATTTACATATATACTTTAATCGATCCAAAATCTGTGGTCTATCACATGAAGAAAACATGTACAATAAAAAGAAAAGGGATAAAAAGCAGAAGAAATGAAATCTACATTACATTTGAAAACAATATATTTTATAACTTATGACTGAACACTTAATCTTCTTAATCAACTTCTGGTGAATGATCTTGCAAACACCTTTCTTTTGGAAGTTTCTTTGATGGAACTGTACAAGCTCGGCTAGGTTGGATAGGGAATATCCGTGCACAGCCACTTATGGTCTTTTTTTTTCAATCAGTATTATCACATTGCTTTCCCTGAATCCACTTCTATGTTTTCTTCATGATATGCTTTGTTGTTTTTGTCCTTCACCGCTGCCTCAGAACCTGAGCCCTCTGGAAAAGGTTTTCATTCAGGATTGCTTTATTTTTTCCCATCTCTTTCCCTTTATCTTGACAAATCTTCCAGTCCCTGCCATCGCACCTTGATGCTGCCACCACCATGTTTTCCTTTGTATCAATAAAGTTTCCTGATTCTGAGTTAGCTGTAGGAAATGAACAATGCAGTGATGCACAGTGCCTCCAAACACAACTACAAGTCTTGGCCAGATACCTCAGTCTGATGTGCTTCTTGTGGTCTGATAATTATTTACATTTACACTCTAGTCCAGAGAGACTTATATTTCCTAATTACAAAGGCAATCTTCACACAGCTTGGGGTTAAGGGTTTTGCTCAGAAACTCAATGGTGCTGGAGGTGGGATTTGAACTTGCAACATCTTGGGCCTTCGTACTTGTATCCTACCACTGGACCACCACCACCCAAAAGCTGGCATGTGTGTTTTTGTGAGGAATAGCTTTTGTCTGGTAACTCTTACCATAATGGCTATTTGATGCTGAGATGCATTGGTGGCCTTATTTCTTTACAAAGTTAATGCTGGATCTCAATCCAAGTGGCCATAAGGTTCTTGGTTGCCTGTCTGGTAGTAGTTTTAGTAATAAATATACAACATACAGCACACAATATACAATAAATAATAAAATTTAATATACAATAAAAATAATTATGCCTTGTGAATTGTGTTTCAGTGTATGTTGTTCATACAGTACAGCCATTCAGCAATACAGCAATATCAGGTCCATTTTGTTTAGTGTTTGCTTGGAATGGCTTTTTACCCTCATCCCCTGTGATTCTGGTTGAATTGTAAAGGCAGCAGCAGGGTCTCATTATGTATGGTTTGCATTGGTCCTCGTTAGTATAGTGCACAGTATCTCAGCCTGTCACGTGGAAGACCGGGGTTCGATTCCCCAACCGGGAGTTTGCTTGCATTTACCGGGGGCAGCGGTGGCCTAGTGGTTAGGGAGTTGTCCCCTGCATCGGAAGAGTGTGGGTTTGATTCCCTCACCAGTAGGTTGCCATGAGGTACCCTTGAGCAAGATACCGTCCCTGTCACTGCTCCCCAGGTGCTTTCAATAGCTGCCCATTGCTGCATGGTGTTTGCATGGATTAAATGCAGATGTCCAATTTTATTGTGGTTCACTGTGTGCTGTGCTATGACAAGGGTTGTCACTTTTATTAAAGTTTGATCACAAACACAGTACTGAGCATTTGTCCAATCAGGACATGAACTTGTATTGGAATACCTGACTGTGAATATTTAACTATAAGACTGAATAGTTAATATTTAACTATAATGTCATATTAAATAAACAAGCCTGCCAAAAAAGGAAAGGACTTTTCGGGAAAGGGAAAAGCAAAGGTTATTACACTCATTCTCAGAATACACCATATTGTCTTAGCACTACACGTGTTGCACCTTTATATGCACTGATGAGCCACTTCATTTCCTTACCATGTACCTACACTCATTGTCATTTTGATAAGCTCCATTTACCATATGGTTGCACTTTTGCAGACTGTAGTCCTTCTGTTTTTCTCCATTTGTTGTCTGCTTAATCCTTTTATCATATTTTCAGGACATCCCAGTGAACCACTCATGAGCAGGTGTTATTTGGGTGATGAATCATGTTCGGCAATGCAGAAAAACATGCTAGACATGCTATTGGAATGTTTGAGTGTGTGTGCAAGTGTGTGTGTGTGTGTTTGAACATGCTGTCCACTTACTGTCTACTCTATCTGACAGGTTTAACCTGTTGGTTCACATTGCAAATTGTAAAGTTATAAGATCTTTCTTAGTCATCCATTAGTCTTTCATCAATGGTCATTTTCTGGGCACAAGGCTCTGTTGGCGGGAAATTTTTAGTTTGGGTATTATTCTCAGTCTGGGAGTTTTTGTACTTTCAAAAGTACACTGAAAACTGACTGCTATTCCAGTCCCTTACCTTTTAAACCAGTTTGTGTTTCATCATCCCATACCCAAAGCATTAATCTTCAGTAGATATTTTAATCCTATTTTTCCTCTTCATTGAGACTGCAAACATTATTAATCTCAATTAATGTTTTAAGTAATGTCTTGTTCTCACACAAACACACATTCTCTCTCTCACACACACTGTTTTGATATGCAACACAGATATTCAAATTTTGAACAGTCTAGCAGCACTTCATGTTATAAAACTTCTTATAAAACTCTGCATCTGCTCTGATAAGATCTACCATCAGCTTGGATGGAAAAACTGATCCCTGCTGTTATAAAAGGCACTTGTTGATAGTAACTCCAAAAGCTGATCTCAGATCAGCAAGAAATTACACTTTTATCACGCACAGCCCACAAGTCTTTAAATGACATTTAATAAACTCTGGAGTTGTGTTTTGTTAAAACATTCTGGATTTAAGTAGGTGATTGAAGTCATAGATTTATTCTGACTTGTTTTTCTCAGATCTACAGCCTGCAGGACTAAAGGTCCCTTTCAATGACCCAAGCTTTTATTGCCTCATGTGAGACAATAAATTTTGTAACATTTCTATTCCAAGCAGTGACTGTTTCTGCTTCTTTGTACACAAGGTTTACCAGGATTACTCTTAACCTGCAGTATAGATTAAAATTAGGGATTAAATGCTCTCAAATATGGCGACAGCTTCTTCTTATTTCTTTACAGCTACTTGTATGGGTTTCAGATCTAAGTTAAAAGCTACCTGTACTTCTCAAAGTCTTTTAAAAGTTTAAAACAGAAAACTGGCTCCAAATGCTACTTTAGATCCACTAAAGCATCTTGAAATCAGGGTAGTGTGTAGTATATACAGTATATGTATGAGGTGAAAATGTGTACTGACATAAATTCCTTATTTGCACTTGATTAAACTTTTCATGAGGTGTCAGTGAGGGAGACACTACTCTAGATTTAGTCTTAGTTTTAGTCATTAAATGAAAATGCTTATTAGTTTTAGTCACTTCTGCTAATTTCAGTCATTTCCATTCTTCATAGTTTTAGTCTAGTTTTAGTCACAGAACAGTAGTTACCTTTCTTTTTTTCAACTATTGGTCATTATTTGTCCAAAATGTTTCTTTAAACTTACTCAAAGATGCGTTTTTTATACAGCTAGGACTATACAGAGAAGCGCATACTGAAGGTACAAATAAAATGACTTGTTCTGGCCAGAAAAGCCTTAACTTTAAGTCCTGTATGTTACACTTAAGCTTTGAAAATTGAAATTAACTTGACACATTAAACCAACTCGTATTACATTTGTTTAAAGGCTATCAGCTCCAGAGCAGATTTACTATTTAAGTTCACACAACCAATGGCCCATTAACTCTGACTAGTCAACTGCATACGCTTATAGGAGGACTTCTTGAGGTTGACTGTATTTTCCAGTTGTTTTGAAGCTGCAGGGCATCTCTCCAGCCTCCTGAAATCTTCTGCATTTGCTGTTCAGTTCAGCTAATTTAGAACAGGGTACATAAATCCACCTGCTCACTTGTGGGTTTACGGCAGCATCTGTAACACACGTCCTCGAGCGATCCAGCCAATGACATGAGCAAACTAGTTGCATGCTAAATGTCCAATATTGCAGAAATAAACATTTTAGTCCTGCCTTGTCTATTTAGATATGAATTAGAACCATTTTCACTCCTCAACGTGTCCTCTTAATCATAGAGAAATAAGGGTCAAGAGTATTTTTCATCATATTTTTTGCTAAGAAGACTAACACTAATTAGCATAAACATTAGTTTTCCACCACTAAAAAGGAAAAACACCAACAACGTAGATGCAAATGTATGTATAAACACATTACTAACAATTATATGGCTGGTTTAGTAGCTGTTAAATAACATTTTATTCACGTTTGTAAAATGAAATGCCAAAATGCCCAAATTTGGTCTTATTTCTGGAAACTTCTACATGAAAAGCGCGGTGCATTGTGGGTCGCTAATTGTCAGTAGTGTACGCTAGTTTCTCAATGCATTGTGGGTAACAGTATAGCGCACTATACAGAAAATTTGAAGCGTCTCCTGAGAACTCGGGACACTACAGGATAGCCTAGCCACCTAAATAGAAGACTAGATTGTGAACTGAGACACAGCTCTCGTCTTTGACAGTCAGTGTCAGTGGAAAATACGACTAAAAATCTTCATTTATTAATCACTTGTGTAACACCGCTCTCACGTTACGTGAGTGCAGGTCATGTGACACCTCTAATACGTAACCAGCTGCCACAGCGGAGCCGCCCCAGATGCTAAATTAGGCAAATAAAAAAGTTTATGAAACGCCTGAGTCATGACTTACATTAGCTAACCTTGTTGAATGATTAGTTAGTCCTCACATAACCACTGCTCAGGCCGAGGGACTGTCTCACAGCACATGTGGGCTATTAAATTGCGTCTTACATAAAGAGAGCAGTTATATAAAACTTTGCATACATGCTTGGTGTGAGGACACGTCGCCAAGCCTCAGTGTTTAAACCCCGAAAACCCTTGCTCATCTCTCTGACTTGGTGCCTAAAAGTTACCCACCCCAAATAACTCCTTTAGAAAAGTCGTGCTTCGGCTCTGAGAAAGGTCAGGCTGCTGTTTTCTCCTTGTCCCTCACAGCCACTGCTTTCAGGTTACACAACAGCAATGCTCGACTCGTGAACCGACTCACGAGTCCGAGTGAATCACACTTTGTGTAACACCAGCCTGTGGGCTCGCAGTGGTTCTAGGGATCTTTCCTAAATGATCAATTAGACCGCTCCAGTAAGCAATCTCCCTCCACTTGCTGAGCAGATCTGAATCTCAGATGGGCCCCAAATCCTTCCCTTTGTCTCACTTTTTCCCTCTGCTTAAAAAATATCACAATGCACAAGACATCCTGATTTTTCTGACTTCTGATCGGAGAGCAAAGGACAGACAGTCTGCTGTTTTAAAATCCAACGCAAAATTAGCACTGAATTTTACTCCACACTCCACACTGCAATAAATGTACTCAGAGAAGACTAACGGGTCATTGTTTGGAGTGAAACACGCAGTGAATACTAATATCCATTTATGATAAGACAAAGTAATGATTATGTTATTGTTATAATATTGCTATAACAACCCGTGCCGACTGTTAATGGTGTTCTGAAAGCACAAGAGATCCATTTGGGAGTCAAACGAAAGCGGCACTTCTGCCCAATGAACGTTTGGTGCACTATTTGATGTTTACTGGCATATAATGTGGCATACTGCGATAAATCTAGTTAAACAAGAGAGTAATCAGATATACACGGGTTCGGTGCTCTTCAAGTCCTGATCAGGTTTTTATGCTCTTAAAAAATTTTATTTAGCAAGTTAAACAGCATTATAAAAACATACAAGAGATACATAGTTGGTGAAGTGAAAGTGAAGTGAAAGTGACTGTGTGCCATTGTGAAGCTACAACACACAGTGAACCACAATTAAATGCTTCTCTGAATTAAGCCCATCACGTGTAAATGGAGCAATGGGCAGCCATATCCCGCACTTGGGGAGCAGTGTTGGGGACGGTACCTTGCTCATGGATATCCCAGGGTAGCTACTGGTCTGGGGCTCAAACCCACGACCTTCTAATCAAGGGGCCTAGTCCCTGAACACTAGGCCATCCCTGCTCCTGAGGCTTCATTTCTCCCCACTGGACATTTAGTGCAATCTGGTTGTTACTGGGCTGTCAATAAATGCGTTAAATGAACATGAAATTGGACAGTGTTCTTTAGGTTTTGATAACTGTGTTGTGCTCTGAAAAATTAACATCAGCATGTTCATTTTCATTAAAATATCCATCCCCGCTGCTTATAGTGAACCGAATGTACAGGAGATACATATGTGATTCAGCAAAAGGCCACATTTCTCCCCACTGGACATTTAGTGCACTATTTAATGCTACACACTGTCAGATCTCGTGGACGAGCATGAACTTGGTCAAACTGAAGGAAAGCAACTTTGAGTTGGACCACATTTTGGAACAAATGAATCATTTGATGGGATGTTCGATTCGTCGAGACGCAGCGTTCGGACGAATCGGTTCGCTCCAACTGAATCGAACCTCTTCTCACTATTATACAACCGCCGGTTTCGTTATATAAGCGGCCCACGGAGCGCACCAATGCGAGCGTGCTGTTGGCGTCACGTGCCCTTGCGTTGCCCAGCAGTGGGCGGGAGCCGGCGCGCTGTGTTGTTGTGCTGAACGAGGAGGACTGTGGTGTTTGGCGGTCCGTCCGTCCAGGTCAAAAGAAAAAAGGAGCTTATATTTTTGCGTATGAGTTTAGTTTTCTTTGCCGGTATACGCTTCGGTTAGAATGGGCCGTTGGAGCTTCAGAGAAAGACCGGAGAGGAGATACAAAGGACAAAAGCAGAAGTCGGAGCCGGTCCTGAGGGTAGGACGGGGGTTAGGATTAGGTGAAGTGCAGTTTAGCGGAGAGCTCGGCTCGGCTCTTATATAAAACACGGCGAGGACGGTCTCTAAAGTGCTTTCGGGGCGGGTTTTCACACCCGAGAGACTCTCAGTTCGTTTTAATCCGAGTGGAAGTGTGGAAGTGTGGAAGTGTCGTTTGGAAACGTGCGGGTCGACTGTTGCTTCGTGTAGCTAAACGCTAGCTGTCGCCTCAAAACACTTCCGCCACTCCGCTCACTGTCACACTTTTCTGGCACTTTTTAACTTTTGCACATGTAAATATCGGACCTCGTCGCCGAATTGTTGAGCAGCTATGCAGTGTCAGGACCCCGCGGTACTGCTGACCCATCCTGGCCGGGTCTAGACTGTCCCGGGTTGGCCTACACCTACTTCTTCAGCTGGCGTGCAGTTTGACTAGTGTCCATGTCTCCCCCGGGCCCGATTCAACTCGCTTTAGGATGCGATCGGGTCTTTAAATAGCCTCCAGCTGAGGGTCGACATCTAAGAAACTTTCTCCGACTCGTTAGAAAGCAGTTCAGAAATGGACGCCGGGGTCCAGCCAAGCCATGCCGAGCATTTCGCCCAGCAGCACGAGCTGTCCAACCCCAGCATCTGCCCCGAAATGCTGGAGGTGGCCGACGAGGCTTGCCGGGCGGGTGACTTTGACCTGGCCGTGGAGATCTACTCATCACAGCTGACCGAACTTAGACAGCCCGACCGCGGCTTGTGTCTGCGGAAGGCGGACGCTCTGGCGAGAGGGGGGCGCATCTCCGAGGCGCTGGACTCGTACCGGGCGGCAGCGCAGGTGCGGCGGCTACGGCCCGACGAGCTCCGGCTGCTTGTGGAGAGCATCGCCAGAGTCGTCCGCCTCAAGGAGCTCGGCGATGGCTGGAAGGCCGAGGACTCAGACGATGACGATCAAGCGCTTGACCTCTTCACGTGCCGCCTCTGCGCGTGCTTGCTGGCCGAGCCGACCACCTTGGAGTGCGGCCACACGTTCTGCAAGCGCTGCCTGGAAGACCCTGCCGTGAAGGAGTGCAAGTGCTGTCGGTCCAGAGTCAGCACCGTGAGCGCCGTCAGCCTCCGGGCCAACGTCATCCTCAGCAGCCTGCTCGACAAGTGGTTTGGGCCCGAGAGCAGGTCGAGAAGATGCTGGATGGAAGGAGAAAGCCTTTGGAAAAATCAGGAGCTCTCCAGCGCTCTGGAGAAGTACAACAAGGCGCTGGAGCTGGGTACGAGTTGCACTGTTTATGTACGGGGTTAGGTTTGTGTTTTTGTTTTGTTTCTCCATTTTGTCTGTTTTGCCCATCAGCAATAGGGACTTGTTTTATAAGTGGAGTGACTGACCTACTTTGTAACTGGTGGCAGTTATGCAACAACTCCAGGGGGCGCCATTGCGCTCTGGCACCTGAGATGCAAAAATTACTTTTTTTTTTTTTTTTTTTTTTTTTTTTTTAAAGATCAGAATGAACAAGATGAAGGTCGGTGGCTTAAATAAGCAGATATCCTTAGAAGTGTAAAGGGAAGTAATGTGTTTAGAAGCAAAGTCAGCACCAGCTGGTCTAAATTCAGGTCAGTTAATAGTTTTTGGAAATACCTGTGGGGTTGGAAGAATGCCCTCCTGCTTGGGATCTGATGGCTGAAGTTGAAAAAGTAGTGCAGTCATGGTGGTGTTCATTAATTCTGAGTGGGGCGAAGGGGTCAGGGTGGAGTAGACAGTGTATTTGTGGTGCCTGGGAAGCCAGCTGCCTGTGTCTGACCTAATTTTGCCTGCAAGGCCCTGGATTTTGACCTGTTTATGTAAGTTGGAGAGAGGCGGTGCTGATGCAGAGAGAAACAAAATTAACACATGAAAACATGCAGATCTTTGAGGTCCCACTTTGGAGGAGGAGAGTGGGTGGGTTTGGATGTAGCAGACAGTGGCATGGCTGTGTTGTTTTTGTATGGCCCAACAAAAGCCGTAGAGACTGCTGCGTTCCAGCATTATGAATCAAAATGTTGGCTGGTTTTTCCTTTGGTCTCACACTTCCTACACTGATGCAGCCGGCGTGGGTGTTCAGTTTGGCGGGTTGTCTCCTCTCGCAACATGCTGCAGGGAGTAAACACATATGCTCAGCTGACACTTGCTGGCCCACAGTCTGGCCCTGTTTCTCTGTTGCTTTGAGAAATGGCAGCGAAGCTCGTCACACCAAAATGCACCTTGGCCACTTAAACCAAAGCCCTCAGTACATTTCTCAGTAATGATGATTGGGAAGCTTGCTTGGAAACGCACTTGTTGTTTTGTTAATCATTGGCAGCATTGAGATTCAAGAGAGTTTATTTTTAATTAAATGTCAGTTGCCAGTATTCTCAGCTTTTCTTTAATTAGATTGTTGAAATTAAATTTGTTTGACCTATTTTTAGATTAGCTAACATGAGCAAGTCTGACAAGTTAAAAGAGGCTGAAAGAATGTCAATGGGTAAAGTACAGAGGTGTGTTTCATTGTGGTTCACTGTGTGCTGTGTTTCACGCACGTGCAGCAGGGGACAGCTGTTGAAAGTGCTCTGGGAGCAGTGATGGAGATGGTACCTTGCTCAAGGGTACCTCAGGGCAACCTACTGGTCTGGGAATCGAACCCATGGCCTTCTGATCCTGGAGTCAAATCCCTAACGTTTTCCCTTCCTTTATTTTGTATTACTTTCTGGACTGAGCACATTAAACAGTGATTATAAAACTGCTCCAATTCTTTGAAGAGGGAAAAAAAGTAGATAATGAGACATTACAAGTTTAAAATGTAATTACTCTGTAATAAAAATGAAAGTAAAATGTTTACTGTCTCTCATATTTACCACAATATTGGTCTCCTGGAGCTCAAACCAGACTCCTTTAGTAAAGTGTGTCACACACTGTGCCACTTTGGAAGGGATGCACTTTGCAGAGGCACAGGTTTCTGTTAAATAGTGTCACGTTTCAGCATGGCTTAGAGAAGACAACCTTATGTGGGCCGCGTAGAGGATGTTTGTTGGGTCTTGGAGCGGGCCGCTGTAACGGATCATAGCTGCCATACGTAGCTGGTCTCATTTTTGATGACCTGGATTCCATTTGTATAATAATCTATAAATAGGCTGCTACTTATGAAGAATAGCTCTTAGATGTTGAGATGTTACGTCTTGTGTCAAACAGAATTTAAAGTATAGCATTTTAATGTTTAATAAATGCACTTGAGAAGCTTTAAGTGACTTTAAATGGAAAAACTTGAACGATGAGATCATATTGTTTTCTTTATTACACTAACAGTATTACCTCTTTTAAAACCGTATGGGGAACCATATTCACTGGCTAAGGACAGTCGTGTGATTTGTTTGCTCTCTTTGTTCAGGAGAAGCCCGTCGGCCATTTAGGCTGTTCCTGGAGAAGCTTTACAAGTAACTAAAAGTGCAAAGAAATAAAGACTCAGTCCTAGTGTTTAGAAAGTCAATACATCATGACCCATTTGTTGATCCACTGTCTGGACTTGGAGAGTGGTAGCACTGAAACCCTAATCAGTAATCGCTGACTTGATTTTGGTGCTGTATTGACAGGGGTATTTGAGGCACCAGGATTGAAATGTGCCGGTATTTATTCACAAGCTTTGAGATCGCTGATGTGTGGATTTTGTGTAAAGGGTGTTTTTTATTTTTTTTTTTATGTGTGCGTGTGCTGTTTTTAGTGCCCCACTTATCCACCCTGCCTTAATAGACTTTTTTTTTTTTTTTTTTTACATAACAGACCTACTTTAGCCAGACTGTGTTGTCTGCTCCCTTCTATCCTAGCTCACTTGCAGTCTGTTCTGCTAATTATGGAAGATATAAATCTGTATCCCCAAGTGAAGCTGGATAGCTAATTTAAATGGTTATTGAGTGGGTAGTGATGGAACAGTGGTGTGTGTGTGGGGTTTTTTTTTTTTTTAATTTTTTTTTTTTTTGTGGATCTTAAAATGGCTGACAAATTTATGCTGTAGGCCTGCAATTTAGAAAAATATAAGTATGTAGAGAATATGATCAAATCTGTAAAGAATATAATAAAACGTATAGATTAATTTTATGAACTGAGCAACAGTTGATGGTTTAGCACTTTAACAAGCTCCTCTGATGGGATTTAAAATGTTTATTTTAGTAGATGGGTTACATGAACAGGCTTTTAGGATGAGCTGTTTTGTTTAGTCTCGTGTGTTATGCTTGAAAACCGGCTCTTTTTTGTGTTTTTACATATCTAGCTAATTTACATAACTAGATGAGAGGTTGAATGTTCAGCTTCTTCCTATACAAGTATTAATATGGATGAGAATTTCTATGACTAATGTTAGTAACATGGTTCATTGGTGCTGTTTGTGAGAGTGGCATCAGCTCAATCTGACCAATTTTCTGACTGTTTTGGTTCATCAGAACAACAGCGTTGTGGGTGCTGCCCTCCTCAGGTTAAGTTCTGAACTCCATCACTTAAAACCTGCTTTGAAAATGGAAATGAAAGATCAACTCTGAAAATGCAGTATTGTGCAAAATTCTTCAGTTTTCATATTTTGATTCCAAAGAGCCACACTTTCTGTTGTTGAGAATTCTCAAGGCTTTGTTTGGTTTACAATTTTAGTCCAGTTCTCTTATCTGACCAGATTAGGAGGTGTGTGGGGTGTTTTTTTTTTTTTATTTAAATTGTTAATCCACACAGTTGACCTATGTAGGAATCACTGAAGAAAAACGATCTAATTTAAGGCATGAACCTGGGAAGAAAAACACAGATGATTAGAGAAGATCAGCCGCATTTCTCAGTATTCCAAGGCTAGGACTGTTTGACTGGATTTTTTTTTTTCACTGTTTCTTATGATCAGAGATGGGTCTGTACTTAAACAGCATTGATTTAATTGCTTGCTTCATAAAACATGAGTAAGGTATTATCATATCGTCGGGACTTTAATTCTATAGTGATATCAGCGGAGATCATGGTACCTGAACGAGTCTAGAACTGATCCGGTGTTGGATGTGATGTGCAGTTAAACATGGAATATGATTCTTAAAAAATGGTATTAGTGTTTTGTGACTTTTTGAAAATTTAATGTGATTGTCATTTGATGTAGGGATGATTGTTCTTGCCTAGTCCATCTGAGCATTATTGGTAGAAATGAAAATCTGTGGGCGCTGATTCCTGTTATGTAAAGAAATCATATTGGCTGTGTTATTTTTAACCTCTACTTTGGACTTTTGTCTGCTAAAGCAATCAACTGCAAAAAAACAAAATATATATGTTTTAATATTCCCCCCCCCCTTTCTTTTCTCTCAAAGCACCCTCTATATTTAAACTACTGGCGCAGAGAGCTGAGCTCCATATGGATATGAAGAACTTCAACCAAGCGATCCAAGATGGGGACAGCATGTGCCAGCTTCGGCCGGTGTCCGCAAAGGTAAATAAAGGGTACTTTTCTTCTCCAAAACAGTTACCTTATAGTCCGGCCTTGAGCTTTAGGGTACAGAAGATGGCATTACAACAGCAGTACTCTGCCACAAGCACATTCAGGGTGATTTCAAAGAGCAGACCTTGCGTAGCACATTTCAAAAAGATATGTCTTTATCAGAGGGGGATTTTGGACTCCTGCAGTAACTTGTTCTCTCTTAGTCACTCTTTGTCTCAGTCCTGTGGCACGTGGATGACTGGTGGCAGCCACTTTGCTTTAAGTCTTATGGGTCAAACAGTGTAGTTTGTATGAGTTGTAGGATGTTTGTATAGTATTATGAATGCTGTAAATGTTTTCATACGGGGGGGTATGTAAGCTTAAGGTCATCACTCCTAGGCTTTATATGGAAATGGTTTCAGCTTGGTATTTATTGATTTTTAAAAAACAGGCTCACTACATAAAGGCCAAGGCGTTTTGCAGCGCTGGTCGGATGGAAGAGGCCTTACAGGAGTACTTTTATTGTGTAGCACTAAAGCCTGACTGGACGTCAGTTAAAATGGAGGCGCAAAAGGTAAACATAAATGATTCTTCACTGACTTGAAGTATGAATGGCCAACTTTCAAAAAATGAATTCAACATTGAATATTTCATGATTATCACTTATTGACTGTTCTGCTGTGTATGTTCCATCCCTTTCTGCAGGTCTTTTGTGAGATGTTTTCATCTGTTTTTGAGGATGATGGTCTGGACACACCTTTACATCCACTTCAGGCCCCAGGCCCCGCTCCCCGTGTCAAACCTTTATCTCTCTTCAGCTCTCTTCACTCTTCGTTGCCCAGAGATGCAGCAAAAGCAGGCTGCTCCAAGGTCAGTACTTAGATTCACTCACTTAAAGAAAAGGAGAAAAAAAAGACACAGGATGCTCTGATGCATCTGATTACATTTCAATTTCTGCTACAGCTATTGTAGATAACCCTTTTGCTATTGACAACCAAGACTTAAATCTCCTGCTAATAAACTTTAGATCTGTCTGATCTGACTGTCCCATATTCATCTTGCAGGACCCTATGCTCAGTAGCAGTAAAGTATGTAATGGTGGGAGTCCCTCTTCCTTAAACCAGCCTGAAAGCAGCTTGCAAGATTCCAAGAGCCTGGCAGCTGTCCTCTCCTCAATACCTGTTCCTGCAGGCTTAAAGAGGAAGTGTCCTGGTGATGCCAGTGTCTTTGGGCCCCCTAGCAAGCTTCTCAAACAAGGTATGAGTCACATTTCAGACAGGTTGACGTAATCATGACAGACAAAGCAGAACCTCGAATATCTCCCTATTCTGTTTATAGTGCACTACATAGGTCATGCATCTGTGGCATTTCTCCCTCTCGTACTTGACTTATATTTCTTTGATTTCCTTTCTCAGATCAAGCTTGCTCATCCCAGGCTCCTCATGCCTTAAGTGGAACAAGGGCGGTACCATCCCAGTTATTGGACAGTGCAGACATGGAGTGCTCTTTGTGCATGAGGTTACTATGTGCACTTGGTCCTGCAAAATGCATTTTATTTTTTTCCTGAATTAATGCTTTAGAATATTGATTTACTTTTAACAATAGGATAACCTATAGCTCTACTGGCTGTGCATTCTGCATTAAGGCTTTTTACCGGTTTTCTTTTTTTCCAGGTTATTTTATGAGCCTGTCACCACTCCCTGTGGACACACTTTCTGTCTCAAGTGTCTGGAGCGTTGCCTGGACCACAACCCTTACTGTCCCCTCTGCAAGGAAAACCTTTCTGAAGTACTTGTTCATCTTTTCCACTATTTATCCTGCCCCAAGCTTTCTTTCTATTGGTCTTGCTCACTCCTGCTGTCTTTTGATGTGGCTGTTCACTTGACTCTTTTTGGGGCATTTCTTCATGGATTTTTAAAATTTATTTATATATATAATGTTCAGCATGTTTAGAATTGGATTGACCCTCTTTGGTTGTATTGCAGTTTTTGGCCGCTAGAGGGTACAGTAAGACCTTTTTAATGGAGGAGGTGCTGCAGCGCTATTTGAGTGAGGAGCTTGCAGAGAGGAGGAAAGTACATGAAGAAGAAATGAAGGAACTGTCAAAGTAAGTCTCGTCTCTTCTGTGGTGTTTGATTTGACAGTGTGTAATGAAAGAGTTCCTTAAATTGAAATTCTGTCATTGCAGCTTGAATGTGGAAGTGCCTATCTTTGTATGCACAATGGCGTTTCCCACAATCCCCTGCCCATTGCATGTCTTTGAGCCTCGCTATAGGCTGATGATTCGCAGGGCTATGGAGACTGGAACTAAGCAGTTTGGCATGTGTATTTCTGATGAGCTAAAAGGGTAAGTGTGCCCGATGCAGCATTTGGCACGTGAATAACACAACTACATATGATTTTTATAATAGAATATTAACCAATGCTTGCAAGGGATCACTCATGTATGCGTGTCTATATGCACACTATACCATCTTGGCAAGATGATGAAGAAACTTTGGTCCTTAATAGCTAGTCATATTTTAAGTGTGATGTTTTAGAGCATTGAGCCAAGGCAATACATGTTTCATGTATGTTTATGTACACAAGCCTCAGTTTTAATAAATCATTCTTCTTTTCTGAGTGTAAAAGATTTACCAAATTTTCTGGTTTCTTCTACCATTGCATCTATGCATAATCATTTCAGATTTTGAACCAAAATGGTTTTTTGTTAGAAATGTATTGAAAAAATAGAAATCTCAAGTTGGGAAAACTTCAGTGTTTGTCAAATCCAGTATAATCTCCATCATTGTGAACATAAAACAATTTATTTTTTTTTTTTTAAATCTTGATGACCGGTTATTCCAAACGCTTGTACTCTTAATGAATCAGACATTGTAGTCAGAATGATACGTTAATGTATAACACACCACTGTTTTTGGTTGTCAGGTTTGCTGATTATGGTTGCCTGTTGGAGGTTAGAGATGTGAAGTTCTTCCCTGATGGGCGCTCTGTGGTAGATACCATTGGAGTGTCTCGCTTCAAAGTGCTCACCCATGGCCAAAGGGATGGCTATAATACTGCAAAGATTGAATATTTGGAGGACAAAAAGGTAAAGGAGGCAGAATGAGGTGCAAAGTGGGAAGGAGTGAATGACTGAGTTGGTGTCTGGGTGAGAGAAATCGCTGGTCTTCCATCGTGACTGTGTGCGTATCTCATTTAGGTTGAAGGAGAGGAGCTGGCAGAGCTGTTGAAGCTGCATGACTCTGTGTACGATCAGGCCACAGCCTGGTTCACCTCTCTCAAGGACAACATGAAGAGCCAGATCCTTAGTCACTTTGGCCACCTTCCTGCCAAAGACCCAGACCCACAGGTGATCATTAGATTTGTCCCAAGTCAACTTTTCACCTTTGTTTTGGAAAACCCATCTAACTCTGTAGGCGATACAATGAAGAAATCAAATCACAAAAAGATCAATTTTCACATATGTATCAGCTTTATTTACTGCAGACGTGCCTAAACTGCCTTTACCAGATGTGACCCATCAGTTTGTGATAGATACTGTGAACTGGAAATCATAATTTAATTATTTATCAAGCAGAAAATGCATAACTAGGTGATAGACCCCGTGTTCTTTAGCTTCTAATAATCATGAGTAACGGAGCATGTTAGTTGACCAAACAGGAAACGGTTCTAAAACGTGAATACTCCTCTTATGTTGACTATGATTGGTTGGTATTGTCTTCAATAGGTAAACTAATCATTAATTGAAAATGAAACAATATTGTTGAAATAAAATTCTTTCCTTGCTGTCTGCTTCAGGGAAACCACAGTGGGCCTGCTTGGTGTTGGTGGTTGCTGGCTGTGTTGCCACTGGAGAGCAGAGCTCAACTCACCATTCTGGCCATGACCTCACTGAAAGATCGGCTTATTGCCATCCGTCGGGTCCTCATCTTTGTCACCCGCAAGCGACCTCGGTGACCAGAGCCTTCCTCATGACTACCACTGCCATCATCATTATCATTCTTATCATTTTCATGTTGCCCAGCAACATGAGCAACAGGTAGCAGGCCTCTGAAATGGCTTCCATTGTCTGTGGCTGTGGGTCGTACTCAGCGTGTGTCTTTTCTGTAGGAGATCTGCTGAGGTTTTCATCGTTCACCTAGTCCAGAACAAAGTTTTGCAACATTTTGCTGCTCCAGAAGCAAAGACTCTTAGGAATGTGCTCTGCTTCAATAAAGAAGCGGAATGGCTGACTTTCTCTTACTTCAGTAGCTTCAGACAATTAGTCTGCTGAACCAGAAGCACTAAACCGCCTAAAAGAAACATTGCAAAGATTTCACCTCTGCTTTTGTGCCTCTTTTGGTGTGTACAGCTAGCCAAATGGTTCAAGGGCCTTCAGCTTCAATGTGTTTCAGGAATCGCTGTGCTTAAACGCTTACATGCGATTTTATCACACCCTTACTAAAAAAAAAAAAAAAAAGTTTGATGTAGAACTTATATCCCTTTTAGTCAAGTCATGTTTTGCTTCTAAATTGGCAGTTGTCTACCAAAATTCTGCACATTTAAAATCCAATTAAAGCATAAATAAAGAGAAAATTCAACTAGGGAAAAGGCATCAAAGTAGACAGTAACAAATTAAGAAAGCAGAAAAATATAAAATAGACTGACGGCAAGACCAACTAGACCACTGAATACACAATCTTTAAGATGGCTTGAGCGTCTGAGAAAAATGTTTTAAAATTTGACCTAAAAATGTCTCCGCAGTCACAGAAAAGCCCAGTCACCTTTACCAATATAGTTCTAAAGGTGACATGTAAAGTATGTCAAATATCCTGTTTTCTGGGCAGTTTAATCTGGCTTAAATTGGTGAAATGGGAACCAATCAAAAAGGTGGTGGTGTGCACACAGACTACAGATCAATTGGAGAAAATACTTGCCTTCCTCATATATTGGAAGTATCTCATTAAAGTATTGCACAATGCCCTTTAGGTAAAATAAAACATTTTGTATGAAAGTTAAGCTGTGTTAAAATCTACCCTTACTAGATTTTTAAAAACATTTTTTTTTATTGATTTTAAAGTGGAGCAGTGCACTGATACTTCAGTTTTTATGCAATATTGTTGATATTGAATTGATCTGATAAGGGATAATCCAGACTGCAGTTTGAATGGTCAAAGTTAAGAAAAATATCTCGATGCGGACATCTCTCATTGCTGGAAAACCTAGACCGTTGCAGTGCATGCGGTGGTGAGAAACAGGTGGCAGATGAGCACAACTTGGCTCACTGTACCATCATTCATCTAATGGATAAGGAAAAAAAAGCATAATGTATAAAGACATAATGTACATTGGACATTATGTACATAGTCCCTTATTCCTGTGTGTATTTTGATGTAGTTTGTGTATGGTGTACCTTCTGTGCACGGTTTGCCTGTTTTGTCTGTGCTTCATTTGTGTAAAGACAAATCGGAGGCCTTTAACTCGTGTATATTTCTCAGCCGTGGCTCGCTCTTTCTGTGTCATGCAAGACTTCCTTTGCATATGTCCTTTCCCCATGTACCATCTCCTGTTGGCAACTACACAAATGCTGCATTTTTTTCATGTAAATTTGTACGTTAAGATAAAATTAAACTTATTTTGTATTTTAAATCAAAACCAGCCAGCACTTGCCTGTTTGTTGATAAGGCTTCTGTCCCCACCTATTCAGGGAGTGTTGACATTTGATAACAGTTTGTGCTCAATTGTGTTATTTAGGTCACTGATCACACTATAATAATTATGAGGATGCTGCACACTGACATGTTTATGGCTACGCTCTGGTGGCTGACCCATTTACAGAAAGGTGATACGTGCATATGGAAATTCAGACTGCATGTTTCATCACATCCACTTTCTGCCGCAGAAGGTCTTGCATGTGCTGGTCTTGTGAAATTAGCAAACGTAACAAACCTGACATAAAGCAAATGTGAAATCGATGACCTTTTCTGCATCTCTGGTGTAAAGAACATTGCACATTACTTATTTTATGACACGGTCGCTTACCACAGACACTCTTAACATGCTTCTTTGAATCGCCATATACTTTCAAAAAGGGTCTAAATCACCAGCCCATTAGAATTATGTTAAGCTTGTCTCTGTCTATGCCTCTTAAGCAGATCCTACAGATGCAGCATATGCACACCAGATTGAGTGTCTCTGATGGTGTCGTTCCTCCTCGTTTCTTTTATTTTTGACCATTCGAGTAACTTTAACTAGTAGAATTGTGCAAATTAGTATAACACTAATTTTAGATCCTGCATGATGCAATACAGTGCAAAAGCAAATTAGTACCTGACTTATTCCAGCAAAATTACACCAATTAATTCTAAGGGACAATTATTTTTTGTTCCTGACATGAAGCAATCTTTTTTTTTTGTCTTCATACTTATGTTGTAAACTATCTGACTAAATGGAAATATACAGCAAATGAGTCATCCTACACAAGGTGATGGCTTTTGGGTCATCACTCATGGGTGTTCAGAATCAAGAGAAA
This sequence comes from Hepsetus odoe, assembly GCA_017165825.1. Taxonomy (NCBI): domain Eukaryota; kingdom Metazoa; phylum Chordata; class Actinopteri; order Characiformes; family Hepsetidae; genus Hepsetus; species Hepsetus odoe. The sequence goes on from CM029386.1 coordinate 11,381,786, forward strand.
CACAGTAATTGGTCTGGAGTGTAGATATGGCTCAGGGTTTAAGTGACCCTGATGTGTCAGGGTACACAACAAACACCTGTAAAATGTCTGCGTGATTCTAACAGGCCTATCCTTTTCAAAAAAGCTAAAAAAACAGTATGCTGCCTTTCAACCTATACTGATTTAGATCTACTGACTTCAGAAGGTTAGAGTGAGATAAGCATGTAAATGTTGGAAAAACTGCCACAATACATTTACAGACACAGATGTGAGCATGTGTCATGTTCCATGTATGCTAATGTTAAATTTACTTTTTCATTAAACTGTTCCATGTTTAAGGGAGCAAATGCATTTACATATAGCCCAAATAAAGCTGAGGAATTTGGGGTCTAATTTCTACATTTGACAAAAATCTGAATTGTTCTGCACTAGCGCTAAGAAGCTAACGTAGCAAAATAGCAATACCTATAAACTAGAATACATAACGCAGTACCATTAACATGCCTAAATCAAGTTTTTAAATATATGGCTTCTTTCCAACACTGCATGATGTACTCTTATCTGTAAAGTAAAAAAGGAAAGTAAAATGCAGTGTTTGTGTTTTTGGTTTAGAAGCGTGTTCAGGCTCCAAACAATTAAAATTAGCTTCAATTCCAGACTTTTCACAAGAAGCAGTTAGACAGAAAAGCTAGTTTACACATAATTTAAATGAAGCTGGGACTTCGTTAGTATTACACCATTGCCAACTTCCGACATGCTTAAATTATGATACAAAGTATCTAAACAGACTTCTTTATTTGATCTGTCACTGCTATCTGAAAGTAAATAAATAAATAAAATGGACAAAGGCATCTAGAAGTCTTCAACTCTGGTGTAAAACCAAAACCAAACAGGTCTTTCACTGGTCTTGGGGTGAAACTAAAATACAGTACATATGTCAAAAAAAGCCCTAAAATTCCTGGAAGCCACATACAGTCTATGGCATGTCCAAACATGTCCCATCAGTTTCTACTGCTAGGATCATCATTCTGCTATTTGTGTTTATTTGTGGACCTCAATCCATTTACACTTTACTTAAAATGGAAAATGGATGGATGTCTAGACAATAATGCAGTTATGATATCTGATATTGCCGGTTTGCTACCTTTCAAAAGGTCCACTGATGAAGGCAAATGGAATTTCTGACCAGCTAGTGTTTGGACATTTGTTGTCTACAAGTTTCAGTTTTAGTCAATTCACATAAATATTCACATGACCTACAGGTCAAATGCATTTTACTTATAATAATTTTCTTAATTTTAAATGGTGGAAGGATAATTCATCCAAAAAGTGAATTTACAAAATTTCTCTGAATGCAATTGTTAAACCAAGACATCTTTGGTGTTAAACGCTGGCCTATTTAGTCTAATCATGTTGTAGCAGATACCTCAAGGCATACCACTTCATCTGTACTTGTATATGTTTTCATTCATTATAGATGTGTTGAGGTAAGTGTGAGGAGTCTAACACACCTGACCTGGTAATGAAGGCCTTGAGGAAGTATCTAAATATCAGAGCCAGGTGCACTAGAGCCAGATTCTTCTAAATGGTTGGTCTCCTGTAGGTACTTAGATTGGGCTTCCCTGCTTTTTAGAGTAAAGAAAGAAATTGGCTGATTAGCTTTTTTTGGGATTGATGTTTGGGACTGACTTTTTTCCTCTCCAAGCAATTTCTTTCCATTATAATCCATTAAAGGCTTTCAAAATATCTGTATGAAGAGAGTTCAAAAGTTAAAAAATAAAAATGTCAATCTGCTCATCCAACCCACCCATCAAATTGTGGGAATCATTCGTTTGCCAACATTGGTGGGTGTAGTGGATAAAAATGGGAGGAAATGTGGATGATTCCATATGTGCATTCCCAAACAGGCCTACTTCCTCTTAATCTGTATACACTAGCAGAGTGCACTACACTAGTCATTGTCTTGTGATATGGTTAGTCTTGATGATGAACAATGCATCAGCAGATACTAACTCTGTCTGGGACGTCAGGTGTTGAAAGAAGCTTCCTTGTTTTAATCTGAGCGGATTCTGGCTGAGGTGAGGATTTAAAAGCTGCCACCTGCTGTTCTCTTTGTCAGCAGCAATCCACTTTGTCAGCTTGTACAATCTTTTGGAATGTTCACACAGTGTGTTGGCTCTGATTATCTTTCCGCTTGCCACTGATGTAAACGTTTGTCAGGTTTCATGATCTTTGGGAATGGCCCAAGCTTAGAAGGACATCTTGTATAATTAGTATAAAATTAATTTTACAAAACTTCCACCTCCAAATGTAGACAATTTGCCTATACACTGATCTGCTTTTTATTCTTATAGTTAAACTAATAAGCTGAACTAACTAATTAGTAATTGACATCCATCAAATTAACATCGTTTCATTTTTTGTGTGGGTCATACAAATGTCACACAGCAAAAGAAACCACATAAGCAAGCCTTTGTTTGTAAGCTTCCATTACTTGATAGCTAAACTGCCCACAAAGCTCCAGTTAGATCTGTCGCAATTATGTCATAAGAGCTTAACAGTTATTTAAAATATGTAACGTTAAATTATTTGAGCTGCAGATGCATTTGTCCTCTTTGAATGCCTCTAAGTAATTAAAGCTAAGTTGTAAATTATATATTCAGCTAACCAAGTCTCTGTAGTCTTGTACTTTAATAGCATGGAAAAATTAAATGAACGATTTTATATCATCTGTGATTGTTTACATGGAATGCTCATGACAGGCCTAGCTCAAGCACTGATTTCATCCGCTAAACACAACTAGAATTTGGTGTAATGTGTAAATGCATTTGTTTAATCCCAGCTGACAATTCGTAGGTGGCCATAGGCTATATTGCTCTAGTTGCCGGCATGGACACTGAGCAAAAGAGAGCTTTGTCTTCCCTTGCTGGAGGTGATTCTATTACAAAACTCCATATAAACGGATTCAGCTGTTATGTTGGGGGGGAAAAAAGCCTGAGGAAGTGAGGCTGTTGCAACGGCCTTATCAGTGAAACTCAAACATCACTTCTTCATGAGTTTCCCCCAAGTTCACCCTACTGACACTCGCCCTCCGTCCTGGAGTTGAACCCTGAGGGCTGTTCAGGACACCTGATACAAAAGGTCACTGGGCTCAATAAATTTACAAAGGGAGTATTTTTTCAAGGCTGCATGTTCCTTACTGGAGACTGGGCCTGTTCGATAAACATCTCATAACGACTTGCCCTGGGAGTAGTTTGGAGGGGGGAAAAAAAAATAAAAAAATCTAAAAGATTGTTGCCCCAAGCGCAGTTGAGAGAACTCTGCAAATTTAGTTTTGCCTAGTGCTACAAAGCTGAATTCATGTCCAAATCTTCAAACACTTCCTTAGTTAAGTTTTCACTTATTCAGAATAAGTGGCATGCTGTTACTGTATGTCATTCTGCATCTAAACATTGCAAAAATGCAGGCAAAATTCTGCTTATATATGTGACACTTTTTAGAATTTTAAGATTTATGGTAGGGTAAACAGCATAATTTTACTTTTTGCCAAACTGTTCCTTTAAAACATCCTTGTTCCTCCGCTCGATACAGATACTCCCCCTCTGCCCCCTCATGTCTGGGATTTTTAATCTGCTGTGCTCAGCCCTTAAAAAACCTTCCAAAATATATAAAAGCCCCACAGTATTTGAGTCACAGTTTGCATTGAGCAACTCTTCTCACACGTGGTCTGACAGCATGTCTAATGTCAACATTTTTTATTTGTTTGCCTGCATACTCAACACTTTTTATATATGCTTTTAATATTTTTTTTTTCGCATCACCTGACAGTCGACTTACATCAGCTTGCATCATGCTACTTTTGTCTGAGACGATTTTCTAATACAATGCTTTAGTTTGTTTTAGGCTGTGGCACTTACACTGTGCACACAAAAATTAGGCAAGTGAGCATTTTGAGGGTTAATTTGAACAATCAATCAGTCCAAAATGTTAATAATCCTGATGTTTGCACAATTATTAGGAAACTGTTAGTGTGCAGATTTATTGCACAACTAAATGAAAAATTTAAATGTTCTATCTAACTCAAAGTTTAAAAAAATATACATTTCTGACATTTCAAAAAGTCTGTGACCAATTTAGCAACCCTTCTTTTCAGTAACAGCCATAATCCGGTCATCCATAGAGTCAGTTTCTTGATCTGTTGATCTCCTGTTTAAGAAGGCCCACAAGTTCTCAACAGGGCTTAGTTCAGGTGAGGAAGGGGGCCGTGTCATTATTCTCTCATCTTTAAGAGTCACTCTCATCTCATCAGTTCATAAAACCTATGAAAAACCTGTCTTGAGATGTTTCTTGGTCCAGTCTTGATGTTTCAACTTATGAGTCTTGTTCAATGGTGGTTGGGTTTCAGCCGTGTCTCTGAACCTTGAACACCTTGTACTTCTGGACACTCCAGGTAGGTTGCAGTTCTGGAATATGACAGTGCCGGAGGATCATGGGTTCCTGGTAACTTCACATTTGATTCTTTTCAAATCTTTAGATGTTCATTTGCATCTTCTTTTCTCAACATGCTTCTTGCGACCCTGTTGACTAGTTGCAACGAACCATTTGATGGTTCTGTGATCAATTTCAAGAGTGCTGCATCCCTGTGAGAGATTTTTTTCCAATTTTTTGACTTTTCAGAGTTAGTTCTATCTCTTTTTTGGCCCTTTTGTCTGAGGCGGAAAAGCAGCTGCCTAATGCTTACGCACACCTTGATAAAGGGTGTTGATCTCCTTAGGCCACACCCCCTCATTACACAAATACACATCACCTGATCTGCATAAATACAATTAGCATTCAGGTTTCTACAGCTTGGAGTTTGGAATATACGCAGAAGTGCATGAAGTGTTGATATGGTTGAAATAGTTAATCTCTTGTTCTGTGTCCTGTTCTATGTCATGTCCTATGTGTCCCAAGTGTAGCACCAGGGTCCTGGAGGAACGTTATTTCGTTTCACTGTGTATATGGTTGAAATGACAATAAAGCTTACTTGACTTGACTCGACTCAATTGCCTAATAATTGTGCACACAGTGTAGATTTGCTACATCATTATCATCAGCAGACATCATCGCTTCAGATTCAGTCAAGCAATAACAGTCATATATACGGAAACTGCATGAATGAGTCTGTTTGAGATTTTTTGACACGGCTCCAGGAGACCAGAACATTTGGTGATGTTGGCTTAGTCTGTTTACTCAAATATTTGCATTTTATCTGTTTCCCTGCATTTAGAAAGCCCCTGTAATTCTCTGGAAAGCAAATCCAGTTAAATGCATTTTGTTTATACATTCAGACCATTTTATATCAGCTCTTTCTGCACATAACGGTGCATATATATTAGGATCTCTATTGTGTGAGAATGTAAAATAAAGGGTTTACATTTGTATATTGTCTTTCTGACGGAATGACTGGTTCAGGTGATTGATGGGATTAATAAAGCAAGGTTTTCTCATGACAGTGAGGCCTGAGGCCTCATAGAGGGGAAAGTTTCAGGAACTTATTCAACACAAACACAACAACAAACATGCTCCCCTTGCTTTCCCTGATCTAGTTGGACTGGTCTGTCCTGTCTGTCAGTTCGCGTAAGGCACCACTGGGTTTTGTTGTGTAACTGTCATGTCATGCCTGTTGGGAAGAGTGCTGTTATTTTTTATTTATTTTTTTGCAAAGTGTGGGGCTTTGAGTTTGGAGAAGGATCACACTGTTTGTTGAAGATTCTTGGCCGCCATTATGTATTTTTTATTTCCTCTTTTTCAGCTTTACAGCTAGCTCATTTAAAATTTCTTCATCTTTTATGCACAGGCTTAGGTTGATTAGGGTAGATTAATATTCAACGCCAGCGTTTGTCCTCGTACCAACTAACCTCAATCCTTACTCATGTACATAATTGGTGGTTGAGACAGAGGCGTCTTGTCCCTAAACAGTATTTGCGGTCACTAATTTGACAAACCTCATAAATAAGACACTTTCACAGGGAAATTTCAACATCTCCTCCAAAATGAAAAGGTTCAAATCCATTGCAAATAGTTGGATGTGACTTGCTCGTTCTAGATAAACGTACAGATTTCAAACTCTTCACAGTGGTGGTGACCAAGCCAAACATCTGAAGAGTTTAATGACTCCCTGACTGAAAGTCTTCATATGAAAATCTACCCCAGTGCTTAGACTTCCACCTCTTTTTGGCCCATTCATGGCCCAATTCTTGTGTCGATTGAGGGGTGGAGTATGTTAGGGATACATGAAAGGAAGATTTTTAGTGTTAAGTGTTAAGTTTTCCTTATAAAAAGCTCCAGGATGAAGACCAAAGTAAGCAAAGAAACCTTTTTCTCAATCAGTAATGATTTTAAAATATGGAAAAATCATAAAATATTAAAATACATTAAAAAATCACCAGTAGTATGGAATTATTGGTAGCTAGACTAACTAAGTTTACCTTGCCGATGGCTGACATTCCTACATTTCCACATTTTCATGTTGCTATCTATGTGATGGTGTACCACCTCACTAAAAACAAGAACTGGATCATCTGCAGAGCACCTCCAGTAGTGAGGTAATGAAACCGTGCTCTGTTTTATTTGGTCACTTTTTGAGTCGAGTGATGTGACACATTAAAGTCATTAGAGCAAAGTTGAGGAAGGCATGCTTGACATGATTTTTTATCTATCTATCTATCTATCTATCTATGTCTGCCTATCTATCTCTGCCTATCTATCTGTCTGTCTGCCTATCTATCTGTCTGTCTGCCTATCTATCTATCTGTCTATCTATCTCTATCTGTCTGTCTGCCTATCTATCTGTCTGCCTATCTATCTGTCTGTCTGCCTATCTGTCTGTCTGCCTATCTATCTGTCTCTCTATGTCTGTCTGTCTGCCTATCTATCTGTCTGTCTGTCTGTCTATCTGCCTATCTATCTCTGTCTCTCTATCTGTCTGTCTGTCTGCCTATCTGTATGTCTGTCTATCTATCTATCTATCTATCTGTCTGTCTGTCTGTCTGTCTGTCTATCTATATATATATGGAGGCCTTTATATACTGTGTGAATGAGTTGTAAGGGGTGGACAATATAGAAGCGGGACAGTATTTCAAGGAATAGTCTCAGCACATAGTGGGTCACAGTATTTCTTTGGAGATGTGTGTCTGCAGTTTAACTACCGGCCAATAAGCTCTGAGGAGAATACTGTGATTTATCACAACAAACATCATGTGGGGCGGCTCTAGCTGTAATAAGCTCATAATATTCATCCCTGGGACTGTTAAGTAGCAGTGAGTCTCGTTTTCAAGGTCCACGCTGCTCCAGCGGGGCGTGGGCGTCATTGTTTCATTACCTGGGCGTTGTGGTGCACTACGTAGGGAGCGGGGAGTGATTCGGGACTGAGCCCGATGGTGATTAATTGACCAACCGTAAAGAGGAGGTGTTCTATTTGCCACGCCCAAACACTTTCTCCTAGGGCCCTGCTTATTTAGCGCTAAACCCACGTGGGAGGGGTCGCTTCGCTTATTTGTTTTCCTCTCAGAAAACAAAACATTTTGGGTCGTAAGGATTTGAAGATAAAAACAAACAAGCAAACAGGGTTCACGTTCGTGAATTATTCCTCCTGCCGGTCAGGTTTGAATCGTAAGTCCTGCCCATCTCTCTCTCTCTCTCTCTCACACTCACTCACTCACTCTCTCTCGAACCGGCTTCCTGTGTTTGTGTGCACTCCAGTCTGCCACCTCGACATGGTCTGAGCGTGCCTCTCTCCTTCTCTCCGAGGAAAACTCGTATGAGACAGTCCGTTTTTCCGCCCCTCGGAGCGGCTGCGGGTGAAGGAGTGCAGCCCTGAGCGCAGACCTTCCTCTCCGAGCGGATTTTCTCCTCAATATCCGAGAAGATGGCGAACGACTCTCCGGCCAAAAGTCTAGTAGATATAGACCTCTCTTCTCTGCGGGTGAGTGCGTCCGGAGCTGCCCGTTTTGGTGTTTTCCGAGCCGTGTTTTCACTAGAAGTCTGCCTCTCTTTGTCTGCCGGAGCGGCGTGCAGCGTTCAGCGACAGCAGCGCTTTTCCGTCGGGCTCCGTTTCCTTTGTCTGAGCCGCTCCGGCATGTCCCGCGAGCGCAACAGCTGCTTTCTCACCCGCGTTAGCGGACATTTGTGTCTCATTTTCTCCTTTTTGTCTCCTTCTCTCACTCCAGGACCCAGCCGGGATATTTGAACTGGTGGAAGTGGTCGGAAATGGCACGTATGGGCAAGTGTACAAGGTGAGTTGTGCGGCGTTGGATGTGTTTTCTGTAATATCGGACCCAAATTGGGTGGAGTTGGCGAGTTTAGCAGCTCGGGACATTTTTTGCCCCCTAGCTCGCTTCACTGATGAGACGAGCGCGCCGGATTTCCCGTCGTATTTGGGGGGGTTTGTCTGAAACGTCGCTGGGCTGCGAAACGGAGTAAAAAGCGATTTTTTTTGTGTGTAAACTGTAACTCGCGCGGCAGCTTTGTGTCTGAACTCTTCAGCTCCGGGCAGCGAGTGAACGCGTGCTGCGCGCGCGCGCTTGGCGTGTTTGTTTTTCTTTCTTGAAAAAATATATATTCATGAAGCGTTCGCAAGTTCCTCAACTTCTGTTTCAAGTGAAAACAAGCAGCCCGCTGCTGCAGACAATCAGGTTGGTCTCACAGGGCATGCATGGCGGCTGACATCACATCCTGTTTTGTAAGGGACTGTTGCTGAACCCGGTCTCGTGCGTCAAAAAGCGTTCACCAGGTTTTGGAGTTGATGATGGATTGTTTCATTATCGCTGCTCACTGCCAGTAAGAAAATCAGGCCTGTATCCTGAGTCAGGTCTGGTCCGGTCCAGTCTATGATCCTGTCCAAAGAGTCAGCGCCCGCCCTGTCCAGGGTCCCGGGTCTGAGCCCGAGCCCGAGCCCGAGCCCGCCCTGTCCAGGGTCCCGGGTCTGAGCCCGAGCCCGCCCGGTCCAGGGGCCAGGGTCTGAGCCCGCCTGGGTCTGAGCCCGCCCGGTCCCGGGTCCTGGGTCTGAGCCCGCCCAGTACAGGATCCCTAGACAGAGCCCGCCGAGTCCAGTAAATTGTTTTGTTTTCTGATTTGGAGTTGGCTATGTTTATCATCGGTTTATGACCAAGCCCCTTCCAAAAGGTCACACCCCGTAACACCAACCCAACGTCACTTGAAAAGAATGTTAACTCCTGGGTTAAAACAAATTTTAGGAAATTTAAATATCTCTATTGCTACATGAGTTCCCCTCTGTGTAATATGAGCAGATTTTTAAAATCGATTAAGTCACTTATATTTGAGGTTTGTAAACAAACTGGATTTATCATCAAGCATCATTGCCCGGTGTTAAACTGGACCCTTTTGGGGCAGTGGTGGCTTAGTGGTTAGGGAGTTGGCCCCCAGATCGGAAGATTGTGGGTTCGATCCCCTCCCCAGTGGGTTGCCCTGAGGTACCCTTGAGCAAGGTACCGTCCCTGTCACTGCTCCCCAGGCAGCTTTCAATAGCTGCCCACTGCTGCATGTGTGTGTATGGGTGAAATGCAGAGGACAAATTTCTCCTTTGTGGGACTATAAATAAAGTATTAATAATAATAATAATAATAATAATAATAAGGAGGTTTACATGTTTTACCCCCAATGTTCAGTGTTGCCACTCTGGCTACTGTGAGCCATGTAATAGCTGCAAAGGTCCTGTCACCCTAGAAAAGAGATGAAATCTGGTTGTGGTTCCCTTGGTGTGTCTGGCGTGTATTGTTTATTCATGATGTTATTGATTAGTTTGTTCACATGTGGCCCTTTCATGCTGTTTGTGTACAGATCAGGGGACAAGATCAGGTCAAGGGGAGAAAAAAAGAAATGCAAGGTGTGCGGAGTGAACTCTAAATTTAGCTTATTTTGTGGTGAAATGTACAAAAAAAATCATTTCTGAATGTCGATAATAAAGAGAGAAGAATGATTGAGCTCCTGAAACTGGCTTTATATGAATCCCGGTGCTGAGACGATCTGAATTTATTCACTTCCCTGCATGAGACTCAGTTAAAAGGAATTGCATCTGCATTGCATTGCCTTTCCTTGTAGGTTTTTTTTTTTTTTTTTTTTTTTGTGCTGTGGCAGACATGATGTGAAGTCCTGTAGGCTGCTTTCAGACCTCACTGGTTTCCCTGTACTATGGCTCATTCTGGCTGCACATTCACTGCTTTTTCATCCAGTACTCTTGACATTAGTTTTGCTTTAGATTTAAATGTTTTGCTACATTTTTAATTGAGCCAGCGTCGTCATTTTCGGGTTTATTAAGTACATGGGCCCCGTCTTGGGTAAACTATATTGTGTCCAACGGCTCTATAGGTTCTATACGTTTATTTTCTTAGGCCGTGTTCATTGTTGACAAACGGAGCACTCGCCTGCATGCCGTCTTCCATATGTGAACAGATGGCTTCTTGGGCCAGAATAGAGTTATAACCCCCCTTCTCATTAACAACCGGACGTAATGACAAGGGTTTTGTTAATCTGCCTCTTTTCATGAGTCTTGTTAATCTGCCTCTTTGCATTCGAGGCGGGCTGGGCTATATATGTACTGTTCTATTTATGACACCACAGCAAGCCGAGAGCGCAAGCCATCCTTTCACAAAGCGGTAATTTCCTATCTGATGGCCCCTCAGTGCTGTTGGCTCATTGGTCGAGTTGTTCATGCTACCGATTTCTTAGGTGGGCTTTTAAATGTGCAAGTTACATTTGATGGAATGGAGCATCAAATGGGCTAAAAAAGGGAATAATTTTTTTCTTTCATGCGATCATATTTCAGGCTGATATTGTGATTTACATTCTGTTGTTGTGGGTTTTTTCCTTTTTCTAAACAAGATCCACACAGTGCATGAGAAAAATCACTTGCTTGTAGGCACAATGAAAAAGGCCGGGCTTAACTGACACACTCTCGTGTGTCAAATGGTATAAAGAAGATCGGTACGCTCAGCATGACATCATTTAACTTGGGAGGGATGTTGCCATAATGTCCTGTTACTTTAATATTTAATAATCGCTTCAGGGGCTGTAAATTCAATCATATCTTCACATGGTGTGTTTAGACACAAAGAGAGTGGAGGACCAAGCTGGGCTCCGCTGTACTTGTCTTGAGTAGGCGTTGAGGGGCTGTATGGGCATGATGTTGAATAATTATGCGAGCCGAGTCGCACCAAACAAAACGTAGCGGACTGTTGATAATGCGGTCGGTGTTTTTTGAGCAACGATTCTCTTAATGGTTCTCTTTTAGCTTAGCTGCTGTTGAATATTCAAAGAATTGATACACTGCCCCATGGTTTGCCCTAGTGACTCGTGTTTGCCAGTGAAGCTGTTCATCAGAGTCAAGAAACAAGCCTCTTTTCTCTTCAACTGGGCGAGTGTGCTGCATGTCCCCTGCTTCTGCATTGACCCCTCTGATTGGACATTTGGCTTGTTCATTTATCCGCCTGACAAATGAGCAGGCCCGGTTTAATGGATTGGGCTGCAACTGGTTGAGGAGCAGCAGCTGTTGTTGGTTCAGTAAGAGCCCTAACTGCCTCATTACAAAGGTGTTTCTGTTTAGATTTCTGTGGTGCGTTCAGACTGGCTCCTTTCTCAGCCAGAGGAAGAAAGACTGTTTCACATGAATGCACTCAGACAGCATCCCAGTGTTTGCAGCGTTGCACATCAGTATACTGTGGATTGGTGACAATGTTGTCCCATAGTTTACTTTAGTTAGAAGTGGCCTACTTTGTCCACTGAAAGCAGAGCACGAGTATTAGCCCTTTTTGTTCTTTGAGTGCACAATGATGTCATATTAGCGTTAGCAGTAGTCGAGAGTTTCACATTTGACAGGCATTTTAAACTGATTTTTGATGACAGATTTATTATATACCAGATGCAAAATGTTTAAGGGACCATGCATCAGTTTTATTCATTTCACCCTTTGGAAATCAAAACATTCTCCGTATTGTTATTGAAAGGATCAAGAACCCACGACTTCTAGATTTTATAAATGCTTTGAAATTGGCTACATACATGAGAAATGTATTGGGTATAAGCATTACCCCACGGTTCCCATTTTTCACCAGCATGGACGCAGTTCTTGAAACATCAGGATTCTTGGAACTCTGTGCTATCAGACTACCCAGCCTGCATATCCTCCAGTTTGAAGTGAAACCACTGTAATCTAGATTGTGTCCTTATTGGAGGCTGCAGAGCGGAAGTAAACAAAGAGAAGGGAACACCCACCTGTGTCATCATTGTTCACAGGGGGAAAAACAAAACAGTTTCTTTGGTTTGGTTACTGGGAACTGGCTTTAAGGTTCCAAAGCAATTTATAATAATAATTTGCAATAAATAATATATTAAATAATTTAATATAAATTGGTTTGTATATTCCAAACCAATTTATATTAAACTCTCCCCTTGGTTGAGAATTGGGAGTCCAAACGTTTTAGATACAGTTTCAAATTCTTCTTGTCTCTTGCCTTACTGGTAATTGTCGTGCAAAATGAAATTACTTCACGGTTATCAGTTCCCATCAGCCTTTGTTGTTTTTCACTTTTGCTTTTTTCTAGAGTAGAGCTGGTGGTTCCCTGTTAGTGGAAAAGGGCCATGCAAGGCAGGTCCGCATTGTGAAGGTTTCAGCTGTCAGTAAAGTGTCATAAATAACTAACTTTTTGAAAGAATATATTGAAGCAGTTTAGTTACCTGATTCTTTTTCTTGCTTTTTTGGCTGTTTGCACTGTTGATACGACTGAGCCAAAAATAAGCCTGCTAAAATTTGTCCCCTAAACATTTTCATAGCTCTCAGTTAAAAGATGGGACCTCTCTTCATAAAACCCATAATCCCCATTCCCATATGACCCAGGGTTTTTTCCTGCTTTCTACACATCCATGTGTGAAAACGCATCTAGTTCCTCTTTTGCTTCTTCTGCTGCAACGTGATGATCGACTGAAGAAAGTATCACCCTCCCCTAAAAAACTACCATATTTTTAATTGGCTGTAATTATCAGGTGACTGTAACTGTAACCACTATACTCTAAAATGATACACTTTATTTTAAGCACTGTGGTCCAGCTGCGCAGTTATTCGGTTTTAGGAAGACATGGGCGTATCCCTTTGATGTGCAAATTTGCTAGAAATTAGTTTAAAGGAATTGATGCTGCCTCAATGATGCTGCTTTTCAAATCCAAGGCATATCTAATGTGATCACAACGTTTTACTTACAGTTTCAAATTCTTCTTGTCTCTTGCCTTACTGGTAATTGTCGTTCAAAATGAAATTACTTCACGATTATCAGTTCCCATCAGCCTTTGTTGTGTTTGTCAGCGATGATGGTTAGCAGTTGCCACCCTGATGTTGAGATATTTTTAACAGACATTCGAGGGCACAATTTTTAAGCTTCAAATGATCTGAAGCATGCTTCTGTATTGTCTGATAAGGGAGTCACGCCATTGTACTTGGAGCAAGATCAGGTTGAGATTAGGTTTAGGTAAATGAGCGAATGGCGCAGTGGTCCCACCGCAGAGGGAAATGATTATGACCAGTGTGTCAGTCCCTGGGGATGTAGCCAATTTGTGAAGTGTGTTGTTTTTTTTTTTTTTCTTTTTCCTCTCTGTGTGTGTTTACACCAGAAACTCACACTGTGTAAAAAAAAAAAGTGCTGGCACATTTCCAATACGTTCTCCTAGTAACATATAAAAATTCAAATTCCTAAATGAAAGATTTGTCTTTAAATAGTGTGACTCAAACAAGATGCTACACTGAAAGGAAGAGAATGAGTCAGGCAGTTTGGTGCAGCGTTCAAATGCAGCATGAACTTGCTTGCCGTCTTATTTTCTCAATAAAACCACAAGATTTTCCAAGATCATAAGAATGAATTCTGACTGTTCATCATTAGTTGTCACGTCAGATCATTAGTTGTACGTCAGATCATGAACACGCGTGATGTGGAGGAAACGTAGCAAACATGTCAACGAATATATCCAGCCATCGGCCTCTCAGATCCGATGTTGTTCATATGTCTCAGTTACAATCCTCTCGCTCAGTGTTCTGCAGAAAGCCTTTAGTCACCTTTCACTGATGTACTGCTTGAGCAGTTTGACGTACATATTTCAATGTTTTACCTTTTTTCTTCAGCATCACATGACCGCACTTTTCCTGAACTCAATGGTTCCTCAACGGGTCAGGTCCCCGGCCGGCACTCAGATATTAACCTTGCCTGATGAGTAATATTGAAGAACTGTTTTCAGAAGATGGAAGGTTCAGTGTATTTGAGAGGTCATGAAAGGTTGCAAATGAATTTGTATTAAAGAACTGTCAGAAGTTTGAGCGCTACAAACGGGAAGTTTTGTTTTTTTTTCGTCAGAGGTGATCTGTTCTGCCAAAAGAAGGAAGCAAAGAAACTTCAAACATTTTACACATTCAGGCAGAGAGGCATTGGAGTAAGTCTGTAAATGCAGAGCTTAACATTCGTATTAATCTTAACACCTTTAGATCAACACCTTTTTACTGCAAAATTTCAGCCAAGTGTCACTTAATGTGGATTTTATGGTTCATGTACTAACAGAATAGGAAGATTTATTTGTATTTTTGGTTTTGATGGGGATCTTTTTATATTTAAACAATGTAGTATAGGTGAATATACTGCCTCAGTTCCTTTAGCTCTTGTCTTATTGTGGCTGTTAAGATCGCTACCCGCAGCGTTTGACTGCTAGTGAATGTGCACACTGGTTTAACCGCATCCATGAATTACTTCCTCTTCTCTTAAAAATGGTTCCTGAAATTGACAGTAGTGTGTTGGTAATTTCCTCTTTTCATGTTCTAGTTAAATCCAGGTGTACCTTTGGAAGAGCTGGGTATCTTTTTGAGGGTTTCTTCTTTTTTTTTTTCCCCCCCTTTTTGTTTCGTTAACGTTTTCACAACCTCATTTGTATCCTGCAACAGAATGCTAGTTTCATAACCGATTGATGCACCCTTCCTGAAAATGGGCTACATCTGTGATTCGACACCGTGTTGTGTTTGGCCTTGCATGGAGGATCAGCCTTTCTTGGGCAAATAAATGAGTGCTGCTCTTTATGCAGTCAATAAACCTGCTGTTTTTGAGAGATTCATTCTGTATGTTTGCAGCATTACCAAATAAGTCAATTACCCGCAAACGGCACTATAATCATCTTATTTAGAAAAGTATTGCCAGACATGGAACGTCTATGGCTGTGGAGTTCATCTTTGCTTTGCATGTTACAAAGTTATTTACAGTTTTGAACTGAACAATTTGTTGGAATTATGGCCACTTTTAAGGTATGTTGCAGCAAATGAATGTCATAAATAAATATACTTGTAATAAGAGAAGGCATCATTAAATTCCCCTTTAAGCGAATGGATTCGAGTTAAAATGACCAAGTCTTTAAAAAAGAAGAATGTTGGAGTATTGGACAACATTTCAAGGTTTCAGTATCAGTATTGGAAAGAAAAGGTGGTTTTACTTGTTGAATTTGTGAGGGAACAAAGTTTCAGGAAACTTCAACTGTGTTTTATTGTTTCGTTAACAAATCCATACCATGCAAAACTGGTACTATCTGCTCTGTTGTCTGAAGTGCCCTTTAAAGTCTCTGTGGAGGATGGGCAGCTTCTAAGCAGAGCTTTGGAATGGGTTTGGGTTTTATCACTCTGGTCCTGTGCCAGCTGGCGTTTAGGAATGGAAATCCTCAGGTGGCCCAAAGCGCCCTCTCCAAAACTGCCTCAAAGTAAAGAAAGAGACTAAATTATTGAGATGTGCTGTATGTGAGAGAGAGCAAGAGAATAATTGCACCATAAAATGGCCTTATATAGTCAACAGAATCACTCTGGCATTCCCCTTCTCTGCAGTTTACCATTTTTCTCATGACCTTGTTTCCAATGTACTTTGTCTATGAGCACAAAGAGGTGCTGCCAGCCTTTTCTGTGCAAACCCGATTACCTTTGCCATGCTTGGTCGTTTCCTGTTTATGACCACGTCACTGTCTTGTTTAACTGCTCACCTATCCTCTAGAGATGAATCCTCCATCCTCCTTCCATGATTAACCTTCATGGCTTGACATCTGTCTGTCTTTTTTTTTTTTTTTCCCCCCCTCTTCTTCCTTTTGCCCTAGCTGACTGTGGCCGTACAAACATTGCTGGGGGAGCTGGGGTTACAGTATGAGAGGGCTGCTCTATATAGCCTAGCCCAGTTCTGCACAGAGTGTGGTCTGGATTCCGTCATAGGGCAAACTCACCTCCTGTCACAGTGCCAGGTTTCAGTGCCAGTGTTCAGGGTCGCACAGAGTGCACACACATTGAAAGTTCTTGCACTCTTGAACATGCTCATCATGTACTCTTAACAGAACTTTTTGAACTTGACATGGCAAGCATATTAATGTGCTTTTTGCAGAGAAAAGGAGCTGCTCTGTAGTTCCAAAACACTGACTGTCTAAGAGAGTGATTTATTTATTTATTTTTAATTGCAGAAGTGTTTTCGGAAGCTCATGAGAATGTAATGTCCTGCTGCTGCACCTGTACAAAATAATGGATTGTTTTTGAAGAGCCACTTGCCTCCTTATTTTATGTGATTCATTTCTTTTAAGAAATCTCTATTCTCATTTTAATTTAATAGAAGAGTTTAATATGATGAATTATGTTGTGACAAATACGCCATTCCTATTGATTGAGTACGTAATTGATGGGTATAGAGTCAAAGAGGGGAATGCAGAAGGATAGATGGTTGTCGATTTTGCTAAAAGGGTGAAAATAGCTGTAGTAATTATTTTAAGAGGGGGGAGGAGAAGTGGTTGCGTTATGGCGACCAGTGGTGATGCTGACTTTTTTGAGTGCATTAAATCCAGTTTTTTTTTTTTTTTTTTTTTTTTTTTGATAAGTAGTTGGCCAAACATAACTGTCAAATTCAAACAGTCATTTGTTCAATATTTCATAGCTTTGCAAAATTTAAATCCCAAATATTGCTGTAAATACATGCACAGCATTGAGTAAATGGGGGGGGGGGGAAAGGCTTTTACAATAAGCAACTAAAGCACTCTGGTACATCTTCAGTGGCAGACATCTTGTTTTCCAGTGGTCAGCGAAACCCAACATGTGGGCCCAAATGACTGGCCTCCTTCAGCGTTATTCTCTGCATTGGCACGCCATCTTTCTACAGTTGCAGAATGTCCTTTACAGGCCCCTTGTGTGGGTGTTTGTGTTTAGCTGTAAGCAGCCATCGTGGTCTGGCAGTCCTACATGACAGAACTCCCTTTTTGGACTTTCAACAAGTATCTCTAGGACAATATATTGGCCTTGTTCTTTCACTCTAAGACCCTGCTGTGGCTTTTGTGTGAGCAGCGTTGGGCACTGGATGGATGCAACGTTTAGCACCCCCAATCAATGTGTGCGACAAACGCTTTTGGGCACTGTTGACTTGTTTGGTCTCATGGCAACTAATGAATCGGGCCATTCGCCTGCTGTACTTGGCCAGAACTGTGCAGTAACAGGCTGGTCACGTGACAACCCAGGGGCTGGGAGGAGAGCTTAATTGTACCACCACCCAGTTATTTGCCAAGCTGACATACGCTACAACATATCACCTTTTCCTCTGTCATCCCTTTGCGATGGCCATTTTAGGACCTACTGGCATCACATCACACTGCTAGTTTCCCTTTGAGGGCTACTGATAACTCTATTGTTTGTTGACCAGTTGATCCACCATCAATGTAGTGAATTTCTTTGTGAGGGAGAAACCTTTAGCTGTGTACTTTTGTTGCCAAGAAAAAGAAAAAAGAAATCTCTCATTCATGCTTTTGGCTGAGAAAACGGGATAGTTTGACAGTGTTGCGACGAGCTCATTTACAGAGAGTCCATATTGTAGTATATTTTTTGGCAATAACATAAGTTAACAGAAGTTAACTTTTTGTGCAGCTCCTAAAATAGGCAATGACATGAGCTCACCTCCTGACGGATCCACTTAATACCACAAGTGGACCGACTTAACAATCTTAATGACTTATGTTGAGCCAAGAGATGATGCAAGGGTGTGCAACCTCCCCTATAAAGCCTCTGCAGTCTGCAACCTTCCAGCCCGTTTCACGTAGAGAAACTCCCTTCTCCCTCCTCCCTGAGGTCTTTGAATGTGTCTGAATACTGCAGGTTTGGCTTAGAACAGTGTGGCTTTGTGCTGTTTCTTATGTCTTAGGTAAAAGGCTTATGAGGAATGCCTGTCTTTTTTGTTGTTTTCTCCCCAAATATTTGTTCAGTTCTACATGTGGTATTTAAGCTTTTACTTTGATACTTTGCCCATCGATTAATAGATGCTTTGAACTGAAGGGAGGAAATTTTATATACCAGCCATTTATTGAAGGATATGTTACGGTTCACTACTGAGATCAGAACAAAAGTACGTCACAGAGAGGGACTGCTCTGCATGACACGTGTGGACACGGAAATATCCGACATAGTCACTGGTTTATAGGCCGATGCAGATTCTATAAAATGCTTCAAAATCAACATTGTTGAAGCTCTCGTTTGATGTAAAAAGAGATTTCTTTGCGTTCTCCATGAAAAATAAATACAGCGTTCATTTAGTTAGCGCTTATTTTCTAATGATGGCGTGTGTTTTATAATGAATATCATCACATATCAAAAGAAGTCTCATGCCCCACCCCCAGGTGATTAAACCATTCGGACCTCGATTGTATGTGGAGAGGCATATTTTGCATCCGTCCACTCTGTCAAACCTATTTTTAGTGGTGGTGATGTAACCGGTCTGGTTATGAATGACGTCATAAGATTCTCTACGACAGAGCAGTTCACATCAGACCACTTTGGTTACAGCTTAGTAATTAAATTATACTTAATTTTGTTAAAATTAAAAGTGGTGAAATTTCCCTTAAAACCTATTCTTTAAGTCTTAAAGATACTCAAGCATTAAAAAAATGAGTCAGAATGCAGCTCCCAACAAGACATGCATTTTGGGAACACAGCTTCAAAAGTGCCTGTGGCGTGCTGCTGGCAGTGGACGGGCATCCTCTTAGTGCAAGCTGTCTAATGCTCTCTAATACCTGGCAGGGCCATATGGACATGAGGCATGTCTCAGCAAGGGGTGTCACCCGCCTCTGAGTCTCCACAGACGCTTTTGAGTAGGAGGAGCAGGGAAACTGGTTGGCAGTGGAGGAAGCTTGCAGGGCAGATGGAGCCAGAGTTGTTGTTTGTGTTTTTTTTTTTTTTTTTTGGTTTTTTTTTTTTTTCCCCCCCCCCTCTTAACTGTTAACTGTAACTATATTAAACTCTCATTGTTGAGTGAAGTGCTAAGTTAAGAGCTATTTATACTAGAGTTAAATCTTAAACATGACCCAGTTCAGAAATTTCTACTGACGGTTCCTTTAAACCATCGAAACCTAAGCCTAACTTTGGCTTGCATGGCATGTCTTCTAACGGTCATGCTAAAATATGACATTGTAGATAGAGATTTATCAATTTAATTTAATAAATGTTATCAATCCCAGGGGGGAAAAAGTAATTGTATGCTCTGATTCAGCCCTCAGCTTTACAGTAATGCCAGTTATTGAGATGTTACATTTTTATCAAAATCAACATACAAATCTGTAAGCAATCTAAAAAAGATCACCATGAGAATGTACTGAACAACCACGATCAGCTTGTAAGTCATTGCAGGCCTCTGTTGGCTCTTGATACAGATCTTTGACTGGTTCTCTCATCCGCAGGTTGAGTCTGTTTTTAAAGGCTTAAAGCTGCATTCTAGGGCCACTTAATTGTAGTCAGAAACTTCTTAAGATGTGTTTGGGGGGGAGGGAAACCCAGAGTTTATTATGTGAAAGGTGCAGTATAGAGTCCAGTATAATACAGCCTATGTGGCATTCCTGCATAGTGTGTGCTGTTAATTTGTCTGAATTCTAGCCTTAAGGAAATGTCGAACTCGCAGTTACATTTTCAGCCACATCGTTTTAACCTCCAGTCTCTGGTCTTTCATGACCTCACCTAAAGGTAGATTACATTAAACAGGGATTGTGACAAATGTAAAAATAATGAATGCTGACAAGAAGCTTCATTTTGGTGAAGTTGTTCGTTTTGAATTCAAGCCATAGTTCTAGCTATTTCAGAGTTAACAGTCCCTTGCTGTGGTTAACATGCTATATTTAGCTCAGTGGAAACTGAATTGTGGGTTAGTTTGCTGGAGGGAGTGGTGGGCCACAGTTGGATTTGTTTTGCTCAGCTTTCAGGGTGCTTTAGGATCTCCTATCTAAATCAAAAAATAAAAAATTCCTCCCTTCACTCTCCCTCAAGGTCCTTTGAAAACCTTGTTTAGGGCTTTGATTAGGGCCCGAGAGAAAACATCCAAGTAAACTTTACAAAACTGGAGAACCCAAAACAGGCAGCAGAGCAAAGTATATTCAGTGAGGAATGGAGCTTGAAGGAAACTCTGGATCTTTTGGGCTTTCTTCTGATCTTCTGTAATGTCAACAGTGTGGCTGCAGATGCAAAAGTTCATTTGAAGAGTGCTGATGGCATGATGCGTCTTAAATATTATTTAATTTTCTAAAACCTGAAAACATGAGTAAAGAGAGGCATTCGTCAGTTGGTTTTAACTGCCCATACTTTTAAAATAGCTTGACAAGGAGTGCGAGGAAACAAAAGCCACAGAGTGCTGATTAGGAGGGTTTGTCTTGTTTATCGCCACTAACAGTCGCTTCTGGCATTTGACAGTATGTTACAAAAACTAGAGCTATTAGCTGGAAGGGTCATCATTGATGTAGTAGCACATGTAAAAATGCTATCAAACTGCTGGTACGGGAACTTAAAATTTTTTTTTTTTTTTGCATCACCATTTGAAGTACTGCTTTGCATCCATTTAATAAGAGTCAGAAATACTCTGTTGGACCCTTTGCATTGTTGGAATTAAAATTTCAGCAGTGTGAAATTGTTGACTTTTACACCACTTTGCAACTTGAAACCATGAAGTTGGAAGTTAGTTTTTCAGTGCGCTTAAAGGCCGTATAGGCCGCTGATATGCTCAGAAAAACTTATCTTGATGTCATTACTCATAATAATGGTGCACATTTCCCCTATTGCTCCCTTCTTCTAAGCACTTGTCCTGGAAGTCCTCCATGGGTCAGACTGCAGAGCACAGTAGGGGTAGTTTCATTGACGCATAGGATTCAGCACTGCCACTCTGACTGGTCTGGGCTAAGAGAGCTCTTCAGTGAGTCTGGAGCAGAGGGGTTAGCTTTCAATCATTGTGTGCCCGGCCCAACGGTTGTCCTTTCTTGCACCCAATTTTCGTTGTTACCAACCACTGCACACCAGAAACAATCCACAAGCCCTAGCATTTTGGAGAATGTTTGGCAACTGGGTTTACCAGTCATATTTAGGCCCTCAATTTACCTGCCATAAATATTCCACGCATTGGTGCCTTTGTAACGACAATGCTGTTTACTTAATGTGTTGGTGATTTTAATTTTATGCCCGATTGGCTTAAACATTTCTCATTCTCTCTCTTCTTTTGAACTCCCACCCCCACTTTTTGACTCCTTGCTTTTTAATCCCTCCCCATTCACTCCAACTCCTTAATAGGTGTCACAAGACCAAAAAGTCCCTGACTTCCTGTGACACTGCTTGAATAGAGGTCTTCTTTGTTTGCTTGATGAGGTCTCCTCTGCCTTTCCTTGTCAGCCTCAAGCAATGTCTAAGACCAAAATCTCACTCCAGGAGCAACACTGGGGATAAAAGTTTCTCTTTGTGTCTAATCTACTATCATCTGCCTTCCCTTATCCAAACTCAAACTTTGAAGTCTCAGTCAGAAATCTTCAAAATGAAGCCATCCCATCTTTACAAGGCAGGAATTTACAACAAAGAGCTTGTCATGGCCTTGTAGATAAATTAGGAAATTGATGTGTTTTGAACAGTTGAAACTAGACCGTGAAGTAGGCTACCTCTCTGATGATGGTTTCGCCATCATTTCACAAATATTGGTTTTCCTAGTCCTTCACAACTGACGACAGACTGCTTAAATAAACATGGTCATAACAGGTGGTTATGAAACTAATATGCGATAGATAATATAAGTTAGTAAATTTAAAAATGGGCAATTTATTTCTGACATTTGTTTAGTCGGAACAAACATTTATGATATTTAGCAGGCGCTCTTATTCAGAGCGACTTCCATTTTCATAATCACAGGGACAGTCCCCCTGGAGCAAATCATGGTTAAGGGTCTTGCTCAGGGACCCAGTGGTGATAGTGCTAGAGGTGGGATTCGAACCTGGGACCTCTTGAGCCATAGGTCCTTAGGAAAGTACCCTACCACAAGACCCCCGCTACCCTTAATAAACAAACAAAAGAATACAGTGATGTCACATTTAAACTAAAATATTATGGCTACAGCTGTTTTTCCCCAAACTGCATGGCACTAACTCCAATGAAAGAAGAATATGTTCTCTGGGCAGCGAAAGTTCTGGGTTTGATTCTTTGCTGTTTGGTCTGGGTACTCCAGCGTCCTCTCAAAAATCAGAGACATGCCCATCAGGTGGATTGGAGATACACCTCTAGGAGGAAATTCAGTGTGTGTGTGTGTACGTACCCTTTGAAGGATAGGTGATCTGAGCAAGATTTCTGCTACTTTCCCTGTGGTCTTTGGATTGGTTCCAGCACCCCTGTGACCCTAGTTGGAGTAAGCGGCTGAGGGGATGGATGGAATTATGTTTTATTTGTAATAAAACATGCACTTGGTCGGTTTTCTTTCAAGGAAATTATGTAATAGATTGCAACAAAAATACAATCTTATTGTCCAGCCTTACCGATAACTTGAAAATAACTGCAGTCAATTCAGCCTAATTGTTTATAATTTTAGTGATCTCAGAAAGGCTGTGGTTATCTCTAATCTGTCTTAACAAGTAGTCTAACCAAGTCTTCAATTTGTTGGCTTAATTTTAATTTGGGTTTCAACTGAAACACCTGCTCTACTCATCCAAATCGGTAGAAAAACGTGTGTTAGGCAGGGAAACTTGCTCAGTACAACTATTTGTCTGCAACTTGTTGCGGTGTCCCTCTGCTCGCTCCTGCATTGCTATTGGCAGTTGCTGGCTGAGTAATTGGGCTCTCTCACTTTCCATAACCGGAGATCTTTTATTACAGTTTGCTGCGAGTGTGATACACCCTCACTGCTCAGCTTGTATTTATCATAATCCCTGGTTCTCTGAAGATGCTCCTGAAAAGTTCCCCATTTGGAAGTTGACTGCTGTTTCACTCGTCACACAAAAATTGATACTTGTGCTTGCAGCCCCGAAGAGTGCTGTAAACAATTTACACCACAAGGACTATGTTTAAGAAGTGCTGGCAGTCATTTTAGTGCTCACTCCAGTAACATACAGTGCCCATTACCATGTTAACATTTCACTACATAGAATAGTAGCTTAAATAAGCAGCTTCCCACAGTGGTGCCATAAGTCTTAACAGCCATGGCACACTCACTTCGTACTGCTTTTTTAGACAACCAGGACATCTTATCTTGCTTTTCAGCTTGAGAGATGAGGTGTACCTTTTGTTACGTTGATTAGGTTCTTGTTCACATGTAAAGGAATGAGTATTGGCTTCTTTTTGATTAAGATTAAGATTCTTTTGTGACCCACTACCACCAGGCCATTTGAGAGACTGAAGCTTATTAAAAAGGTGAACAAACATCATGTTTGGGGCAGGAATATCTTTATAATATCCTTTAATCTTTATTGGCAAGAAGCAGATGCGAGAGTCTTTTGGCTACTTGATTTGTCGTGGTTTTTTTTGGTGTGTGCTTAATCCTACCTCTTAAGAGCAACACTTACCTTAAGCTGCACCTACTCTGAATCTTAATATTACTCATGGTGGAAAATATACACAAGGCTTCTTCCAGCTAGGCTGTGTAGATTCTCCACTTTGCTTGAGTGACACTGATGCCAGCAGGCAATGTATTAATCCGTGTGTGGACTCAAAGCTTTACAAGGTTTTGCTTTGCAGCCTGAGGGCACAGCCAGAGCACAGCCTGTCTGGAGTCCACCTTCGCTAACTGCTTATACAGCCGATCCCCCAGATCAAAGGGTCTGGATCCATGGAGTTCTCTCTTTATCCCGCTATTTTCAGTTGGGCAAGCAAGGAATGTAATGGTCAGAACTATATAATGGGGAGACTAGAGCTCTGCAGGACAGTTTTTGATTGTTATTGTGATATTGGGCTTTACTGTACAAATTTTTCAGTGCCAGGAGTGGTGCAAGGGCAGGTGTCTCTTTGTGTTTTAGGGTGCGTTTGTATCTTGGCCATCAGGATGGTGCTTGGAAACTTACTGGTGAGCAAGGCTTCTCTGAAAACAGAATGTACGCAGTAAAATTTTCTGGTGGACATTTCGACCACATGACCCCATGTATGTTTGTGTGGTCTTTTTTAAAAGCCTGGACAACTACTTTTTCTTCTAGTAGAATAATTATGCCAAGCTGTTTCAGCTGCAGTGGTTGTGTGGTCAATAGACACACTCTTACAACTTCTGCTGCTGTCTTCCTCGTCAACACTCCAACACCTTAAGCGTCTTACCCTGCTCGTTTTTTTTTATGTTTGACCCACACTTTATTTTTAAAGTGTGGGTTAAACAGAAAAAATGCTTCTGAGATTTCAGTGCTTTTGCTTGATCGAAGGATGGGTGCTATGAAGAAAATGTGCGTATTGCCCAAGCTAAATTGATTCTGATACGCCTGGCGACCATCTTTAAACCATCAGATGGCTCCATGGTTTCTCATTCCTTGTGCAAACTAGTGCAAATTCTAGGTTTTCAAGCAAGACCTCATTTTGTGACCAGTCCTGTGAATGATTTCAGATTGAAAGCTCAGTCATTTAGTTTACTTTATCAGAATTGGCTTAAACTCTTACGTAGCATGTTATTTTATTCCTACTTTTAAATTTGGAAAATAATCAGATTTTAAATCAAAATATTTAAGATGCCAGTTAAAAAATGTATCCATTTAAATGATAGTCATGGAATTTTGATGATCCTCTTCACCCATACAGTGCGTTAAAATGTAAATGTGTTTTTGTCAGTGCACTACTGCCACAACATTATTATTTTACTGCTGTAATTGCATTTAAATAGACAACAAAATCCCCTTGAGCGGTTGGCACCATCCTGCACACTCTTGTAGTGGATTTGTTTTCTGTTGGTGTAGGCACTCAGTTGAGACCTTGGTTGGGAAAAGAAACTTTTTAGTGGAATCAGTTATGCACATTCCTCGCCCTTGTTATTATGCTTGTCTCTCCTGCATCTTCTCTCTCCAGCAAGTCGAACACAGAGTCTGCACTCACCCGCTGGTTCTTTTTGTGGCAGGTGATTGAACAGCTGTCTTTTGGAGCAGCTGAGAACAGCACTGCTGTGACAGTAATGTGGGGGCCCTGCTCACCCTGCTGAATGAAGCCTGGACAATACATAAGCTCCAAATGAACAAATGGGATGAGGCCTCCATTTCTCCCCACACATCTCTCTAACTTGCTTCTTTCAGCAGCGCAATCTCTCTGGCTCTTGCTGTTTTTCAGCAAGGACACATTTTCTTCTCACTCTTTGCTTTTATTTAATAATAATAATTAATAAGTAAAAAAAAAAATCCAGTCTGAGCTCAGTCCTGCTGCCATCTGGTTCTGAAGCAGGACAGCTATAATCTGTTGTTTGTGTGGATCAAGATTAGTTTATTTTCCTTGCTATCAAAACACTGGGTAAATTTTATTAGCCATTTGGTAATTATCAGGGTATTGTCCTGCTGATGTCCCAGAATGCTGCACCATGCAGAGGGGCTCACAGATCCAATCACATGTATTAATGTATGTCGTGAGTATCTTAGTCTATGTGATGTGATTAATCAAAACATGTAGTCCAGTAATCTGGACTGATGGTATTTTTATTGCTGATTTAATGCCTTTTTTTTTTTTAAATAAATCACTTGGTATAATGTATGTCCTAGTGTAACAGTGATAACTGTAAAACTTGAGCATAAACTTGCCCAGGGCTTATCTCACATGACAGGACTGGTTCCAAGTCTTGGCTGACTCTTTAACTCTTCAAACTGAGATGATTAACACCCCAAGATGAGAACCAGCTCTGTGGCTTGCTGTTGTTCAGAAATGAACTGGGTGAACTTGCCTGGAAACCGAGACTTTGAGATATCATTTATTTAGGTTAAGGTGTAAGGAAACCAGCCCTGTTTCAAATTCACCTTTTTTTTTTTTTTTTTTTCTTTTCTTTGCTTCTCCTGTTTAGTGCCCAATGCCTTAGCTGGTTAAAATAGCCTCATTAGGAACGGGTGCCTCCAAGAAGTTGTGTGGGTCTGGTGGATGTTGGGGGCAGAAAGTTGACATGGTAGGAACCTGAAACTGGAGTAGCATTACTGTTCTAAAAAAGCTAGTCCAAATGACTAGCTAGAACAACTTTGATGATGCTTTCTTTTTTTAAAACAAGCATGATGAACCTTTTATATTAGTTCTTTACCAGTTGTTGTCATGGAGCCAGTCAGAAGTGGGTCACTTGCGCTGGTCTGTGCATCAGAGATGAGCAGTTTGCTCGTGTCATGCGGTGCTCGGCCCTCTTTTTCTTGATGCTCATCTGGTTTGTGTATAAAAAGGCAAAGGAGGGTGCGTGCATGTGTGTGAGTGAGCATGCATATGTATAGGCACTTGTACATGTAATGTGGACGAGCCCAGGCATATTTTTTTTTTTTTTTTTTTTGGCCTGATCTGAATCTTTTAATTTAATAAACATATTATTTTTATATGGAAGCTGTATAATAGCAGTCAATTCATTAAAAAAAAAAAAAAACTTGGTAAGGAAGTTCAGTATGAAAAGAATAAATGATAGAATATTTTGCGATTTTTAAGCATACAGCTGCATTTTGCACACAGTTATCCTATTTACATATACATATATAATTTTTTTTTTTTTAATGAAGCCTTCTGTTATTACAAAAATAACTCTTGTGCCAGTGCTAAGAGTCAGCCACAAGAGTAAGTGAAACAACAAACGAAAGACAAAGTCCCTGCGTCCTGAAAATTCTTCTTGTTGGGGTTTATTCATGACAAAAAAAAAACAGTTTTCTGTTCATTTTGCTTTCACCAGGTATGGACGATTTGTTTAGGCAATAAGACAAAAAATGAAAATGGATGTATTTGGTTTCTACTTCAAATGTGGTGTACAAAAACAGATCGACATCTCTGGCCACGACCAGAATTCGTTTCGAAACTCTGTACACAACCCGAACGTAATTTCCCCATAGGATCGTATATAAATACGATTAATTCATTCCAGACCGTATGAACGGTATGCAAATTTATTTATTTTTAAAGATTTTAAGTACGAAAAAGTTAATTATACCATAGAATGCCTAGTGTAATAGAAAACTGCATGTAAAAAAAGTAACACTGAGAACTTGGAATGACAGAAAATTAACATGGCAAGAGTTTCCCTTACGAACCATTCGCTGTAAACACTTTTTTTTTTTTTCTTTCTTATTTTTTGTCAAAACCATAGATTTTGACTACTTCTTGTACTCTGGGGCAAGATCGGTAACATGAATGTTTATACTATTCAATGATTTCTTTCTTCAATTGGATTACGATTTTCGTGGAACCCTTCTCACCAGCACAACTAGAGCCGATGGTTAATTGCAAAAGCAAAGGAAATGCAGGACGAAGAGTTCGCAGTGAGTGAACGCATATCTGACCGAGAACGATGTACAGGGAGAGACTGAACACGTGTCGTCTTTGTTAGGCCCTGTATACGCTCAGCAAACAAAAGAAAATACGGACAGAGGATGGGAAGGGAAAATAAAAGGGAAATTATCAGCACGTTGTATGAACCGGAGGGGAAACTGGCTGCCAGTGTTTTGTTCACAACCAGAAATTGTGGTCATTTGGCATTTTGGAAATTTGGCCAACTTTTTTGATCGTAACCAGATTTGTGCGCTATCAGAAACGATCGTGACCAGAGGTTCCACTGCATGTGATTATCACCTCATATTGTTTGCTTTAAGTAAGTGTATGTAACAACTGCGTGCTGTCTGGTACTCACACTTCACACCTCCTTTCCCTTCACCTCTATTCTCTTTCGCTTTATTGAGTGCCATTTTAAACTCGGGGTGCTGTTATTTGTGATTTCAAACCGAACAAACCAGGTTTATTCCACCAAAGAGAAATTCTTGCAGCTAATTTAACAATGATTTACTGTCAGTCAGCTCTATTACATTAGATAACTTCTGCTATGACTAATCCAGTAGACAATAAGTAATGTCCTTGTGTGTTTTAGCTTGACTTGTTTTTATTGCTTTGTGATGCAGATGTCCACATAGTGATAGGTCTGGTGTAGAAACTCTGTGTATTGTAGACATGTTGCTGGTCCTTGCAAAGAAACATCTTGTATTCACCACTAATTCTACTTTGAAATAGCTCGGAGCAGGAAATCTGACTTTTGGTTAGGTTAGATGTAGATGATATCTTACTCAGATACAGTTTTATACCACGCGAATGTTTTATATATAACAGAATCTGTGTGCACACGTGTGCTTGCATGTGTGCCCCCCGCACCCTCTGCCACCCGCCTCTTCTGCTCAAATGTCACCTTGCATCTTCGTATGACCCCTCAGCCACTTTTGCCCCCCCCGAGGCCGTTCAACCTTCAGCGCAGTGCTGCACACCTCCCTTTTGATCTTGGCTCTGATGCCTCAGCCACAACGTGCTCATGTTCTTGCGGTGGTATTCTCCTCAATTGTCTTAATTGCATATTGAGCAGTTACATAATCACCTAGCACCCTTTCCTTTCGCAGCATGGTCTTGGTCATCTCAAAAACATTTGTTTTAAATGCTGTCTGGGTTTATGCCCACATCGGGTTTATATTCTTATCATAGCTCACTTCCGTTGGATAACGCTGCTGCAGCCCTCATTAAAGCCTGGAGAGGATTAGCTCTCCTCTGCATAATGCTCTAAAGGGTTATTAATGAGTTCAGACGAATACACTGTAGTTTCCCTGTGAAGTGGAATATGGGACTCTTTGTAACCTTATTAAAGAACTAGTTCAAAAATGTATTTTAATAATGTTCCTCTTACTCCAGAAGTGGTCGATCAGCAAAGACGTATTTTGGTGTCCAGGTTTGCCTTAAGTGTAGCACTGAAGATACAAGTCTAATTAATATTAAAGTCCGTAGTCACACATCGTAGTTTCTGTGAAAATATCACTATAACTTGTTCTGAAAACACATCCTGCATATCATGAAGTTAGTGCAGTGCATGTGGTTTAGGAAGCAGTATGACTTACTGCTACTAAAGCTACTAAACAGGCATTTCAGACAGCAGCAGCAGCGCTTGTAGGAAAAATCAGATTGAAGACCATTGTCTCAGACGGATTCTAGCGCAGTGTTCCTGCTCCGCAGGCAGTGTAAACGAAACCCGTGGTGTAATATAACTGCGCTGAGCATTCGGCTGCATGAAGTTGAGATCATATTTAGCTTTCGGTGAGTCAGACTTGTTGGGTTTTTTTATTTTTTATTTTTTTCCTTTAAACCAGTAGTCTCTTCCACCTTGATGGTTGAGAGATGCCACTGTTATTTTGAAGATTGTTTACTAAAGTAAAGAAATACAATTTGGATGCCAGATATGGCTTGTTTTGGACAGTTTTGTAAAATTCATGAATTAATCAATCAATTAATTTATCAAGTCCTAAGCAGAGAATCGCTCACAAGCACAACCCACAGGCAAAAGCAATGATGTGTAAAGCAGAATCTGTTTTCTCTTCTGCTGTTCAGCATCTTATTATGAACCATATTAATTACACAATGTAGGCTGGTGTTCTGTGTTCATGCTGCTTTTCACTCAAGTTCCTGTCCTCGCTCTTAATCTGATTATCGCCACTTCATGTTCAAGAGGCAGCTCTTTAGCATTCCTTCCAGTTCTACCATGTCTCCCTCGCTGGTTTAGTCTTAGAATTATTGTATCTCATAAATCGTCAGGCCAGGCATCGTTATACTCCAAATTCTCCCAGGGAGGAAACCCGATCCTCATTCGTTGCACCTGTGAACTCTAGTCTCACCAAAGGTTTGTGTTTGGGGTTATCCCATGGGCAGGCTTGAAACTGATAACGCTTGGAGTGTTTTTATAGCTGTGGTCTGACATCAAAGCAAAGGGGATTTGGCTTCACTTTTCATGGTGTGGCCATGGTGTGTTATGGCTGCTCTTGTTGCACTTTTTTTGGGGGAAGGGGTCACACTTGGTTGTAACACACTTTTAAATGATAGGTTTTTTTTTCCCAGTAATTTATTGAAGTCCGTTATGGGTATTTTGTGACATTTTTGATTTTCTCCATTTGGTTTGGTAAAATTTAAGAAACTGATTGTAGCAAAGAATAAACTGTAGTGCACCAAATGATAAATCTGGGTTTGTTTAGTGGTCAGGAATTTGAAGTTAAATGTCATTTTCCTCCTTCAGTTCCTGAAACAACCAATTTCTTCTGCTAGCCTGTAATATTATGATTTCCAGACATATTTTTGATAAAATATATAATAAAACTGTTAAACTACATGTAACTCTTTTTAAATTGAAATTGCAATGTGAAAGCATTTTTATAAATGAAATTGCAGACATTTATGTCCTACTTTTATTATTCCATATTGGCATGTAATAACTGGGGGGGGGGGTGTTATGATAATGGAAAGCTTGTCAATTGTTGGCAAGAAATTGACATGACAGAAAAAAAGAATCAAGAAAATGATCCCATTTACGTTGCAGTCCATAAACTGGGTAAAAATACTACTGTTAGATGTTTTTGTCTTAATGTTAATACTTATCATTAATGCCAAGCAAAAGTAATACAAAAAAACTTCCTTTTGCTGCTGCCATCATTCCATCTGTGTAACAAGCAGTTTCCGCTTCTATGGTGCAGTGAAACAATAGAATTGTTCCCTACAGTTCCTGTAGTGTGCTGCAATCTGGCAGAATCTTCTTCTTTCGGCTGCTCCTGTTTAGGAGTCCCCAGAGCAGATCATCCGTTTCCCTTTCTTCCTGTCCTCTGCATCTTTTGTCTTTCACTCCCAGCTTCTGCATGTCCTCTCTCACCACATCCACAAACTTCCTGTTTTGCTTTTTCCTTCTTGCCAGCCAGCTTCATCTTAATTCTTCTCCAGATATAATCCTCTGTGCATGTCCGAACCAGCACAGTTTGTCTCCAAATGGTCCAATCTAAACTGTTCCTCTAATATACTCAATTCTAATCCTGTCCATCTTCATCGCTCCCAATGCAAACCTAAGCAAACTGTTTGAATGACCATCTATTTTAGAGGAATCTTTAATCTGGCTCCTGTTGACCCACAGTACCATATGGTGTTTCTTTATTGAACATGCCATGTCCATCTCCTCTCCTGGGTATAGAATTCTGCATGAACTTTGTTTTGCTCCACACTGTGCAGTACTGTAGGTCATCAGGATTGGATTTAGCAACGCATTTTGGAGCTTCAAGTGAAGTACACTAATATATCTCTCATCGTCCACCTGATCTCCTCCATTTACCTTAGATGTGCACATTTTAGTAAAAAAAATATAGCCTGTAGTCCATCTGTTCTGAGTTGGTGGCTTAGCGTACCCTCTTTATTTATGATCAGGACCACCACTGAGCATGTATCATTTACATGGTGGGTCAGACATGCTTGTGGAATGCTACCGTGTGTGCTTGCTCATCTTTGCGTTACCGCTGGTCAGAGAGAACCCACCAACCAAAACATCCGTATTCTGTACCCAGAAATTGACCTTATAAGTAAGTACTAGGGAAAATCCAACACAATGCGTGGATCATCAGATAAACTACAATGTATAACTTGACAAATGGCAGGTATTCAAATGTGTCTAGCAAAGTGGATAGTAACACCAGTTATGGTAATACACACACACACACACACACACACACACGGGGCCCTGTCATGTCAGTGTCACATGCTCACTGGTCCTATTGGAATCCTGCCCATTAGCTGGGTTAAAGTGGGGCTAACAAACAGAAAATGCATCTATAAGTGCAGATACAAGTAGATACACCTAATTAAGTGGCTAGTATCAACAGTTTTGAAAGTTATATGCTTCAGAATGTTTGGCAGGTTATAAAAGAAATGTAAGGATTTCAAGTTTGCAATGATTGTTGATGGGTTATCTGTGGGGGTGGAACCTTTTGCATAACATGTCTACATGAGTCCAGGTGGATGCTATGAGGGTGATAAGGGCACTCAGTAATCAGACCACATCCAGGGAGATTCTGGGGTGCTGGAATGGATGCTCCCATTCCATTTGCCGGTGAAGAGTTGAAAAGAGGAATAGGAGGGCCTGACCACAGCGCAGGAGACCATGTGCTTTGGGTAGAAGAGGTTGATGTTAGAGAGATGATATGCCTCAGCTTCCTCTTTTTATGTGCTTATGTCGGAGCCCAACGGATGAAAACAAATTCATGTACAGTTTGTTGCTGCATAAACATGTTTGTAAAGGCTAACAAAAGTGGAACATAATTTTGGTGAGCTAAAATAACTGTGATGGGCCTCGTATCAACCGTAAAACAAGGGATAAGATGTACGTTTGATGAAAAATGCATACGTTTTGTGAAGTTGTTGTAGAAAGAAACAAGTCTAGAGCAGCGTTAACATGGCTCCCCATAAATATTCTGCACTTCAAAATGAATTGTCAAGCACAGAGTAGGAACTTCCACATACAAGCGCTCCCATTGACATTCAATGCATGCCACCTTGCATACACTCAATGCACAGGACAGAAAAAACACGTACACCCCTCCCTAATCCCCCACTGCCTGGTTTCTTTAAGCACTCTCCCCACATTACTGGTCCATTAGACCTTTGCAGCCTTGGTGATGCTTAGCCAGCCTGTCAGCCTTGCTCACGTGACTCATAGGGGATGTGTGTTTGCACACCATTTCCTCTCCATAGGCGGCAACACCAGCAACCTCAATGGTTAAGTACTGGCTGTCGCCTTAGAAAATACAGGGTCTCTGCTCTGGCATTTAAAATTCATATTAAATCCTTTCACTGCTGGATGAAGATGAGGGATGT
The DNA here is from genome assembly GCA_017165825.1 of Hepsetus odoe. Lineage (NCBI taxonomy): Eukaryota > Metazoa > Chordata > Actinopteri > Characiformes > Hepsetidae > Hepsetus > Hepsetus odoe. The sequence goes on from CM029386.1 coordinate 11,414,898, forward strand.
AGTTAGATTGGATTAGAGTTTGCAGTAAACTGTGTATAATCACGTTGGTACTTGACATCAGTTAGCTGACACAGATCGTGTGGTGATTTAAATAAACCTTGACAGCTTATTGCTTATTTCCTAAAGTTCTTCCAAGAGTCATGGAGGCTTAACTTGTACATTCCTCAGAACAGCTTCAATGTGAATGGAGCTTTCTTTGCCTCGTGTTTATGTAATTGTGGATGTACTGGTATGTGAATAATTGGCTGATGCTGATATTTTCCATGTACACATCTGAAGGTGCTCATATACAAGATTTTAAACATGCCTGTGTTTATATTCGTCTCAAAATGCTGAAATTGTTCTTTTGTTGCTCCCTGAGCTGTTCAGGCTGTGACTGTCTGCAGTCCTCTGGTGACCTGTGACCCACTGATCTGGATTCAGCATATCCTTCCTCTCTCACAGGATCACAAAAAGTGGTTTCCCCAGAATGCACCATATTGAACAGTAATCCTTTTCCCAGTGCGCAGCCACAGTCGTCCTCTTTTGTGCTGCATTAAGAGTCTACTGCTGAAACCTTTTTCTGAAAGGCTCATTCTGAGTGTTATTGAACTGAGCGGTGTTTGTCTGTAGCCTTTTCAAGTAAGGCATGCTGAAGAGGGACAACTGAACAAATTCCAAAATGCTTTAATCGGCTTAAGCTGATTGCTATGGTATTGACAATGAATTGCATCCTTCACCAAGTCAAGTTGAATTTTTAAAACATGCTTTGCACAGCTTCACAAAATACAGAAATTAAACTGATTTAAAAATCACTTTCTGTGTGTGTGTGTATGTATGGGCACATCAAATCTTTATTAAAGTGACAAAGTAAAAGGGGAAATCATAAGTATCTTTCAGTATTCTGCCACATATTCTAGTAAGCTGTTAAATTATGATGTAGCCTTTTATGCACTGAGAAAAGTGGGTGGAGACAGATGGCAGAAGTGATCTGTGACAGACCACTACCAGCAAGAGTGAAAGGAAAGCTTTACAGGACATTTACAAGTGAGGCCAGCTATGTTATATTGGTTGGAGACAGTAGTACTGACAAAAAGACCGGCAGCAGAGGTGTCGGAGTTATAGAAGCTGAGATTTTCTTTGGGTGTGACTAAAATTAAGGATTAGAAATGAGAGTATATTAGAGGGACAGCTCAGGTTGGATGTTTTGGAGATAAAGAGAAGCAAGGTTACGTTTGTTTGGACATGTCTAGAGGAGAGACAAGGATTATATCAGGAGAAGGATGCTGAAGATGGAGCTGTCAGGAAAGAGGAGAAGCGGAAGACCAAAGAGGAGGTTTATGGATGTGGTGAGAGAGGACATGCAGACAGTTGGTTTGAAGGTGGAAGATGCAGAGGACTGGAAGGAATGGAGACAGTTGATCTACTGTAGCCCACTTTAACGTGAGCAAAGTAGTTGTTGACAATGTGTTTACATTAATTACAATGCCATTGAATAAAAATGGCATACAATGACAACACAGTGACACAAAATAGTCCCTTTCACATGATTAGGTAAAGTAACATCCATCCGTTTTCTGCTGCTTGTCCCAAACGGGGTCGCGGGGGAGTGCTGGAGTCCAACCCAGCACACACAGGGCGAGGACGGGGGATGCACCCTGGATAGGTCGCCAGCCCATCGCAGGGAGATAAAGTAACAAAAACTTGTAAAAGACATTCAAAAAGCCAAAAATTGTGAATTTATCAGCGACACAGTTCAGGCTTTACGTGCAGCTGCTATTTATTTAGTCTTTTTCTTCCTGAAACAATGATGGATTTGTTTCAGTTCTCTGCTTTGTCCTCTCTGGCAGACAGAACTCTAAATTCAGTTTTTATCAAACTGGTCAGGTTCTCTTTTCTGTTGCTGCTCAGTGTGACTCGTCCTCCTTGGCATTTCCTCAGGGAAGTCCAACTCTCAGCGAGCGATGCTATCAAAAGACTGTCGCTTTGAGGCCAGGGTCAGTTTAGGTTATGGACTTCCTTGGTATCCTCCTCCTCTTCCTCCATGTCCTCTTCATCAGCAGTTCATCAGAGTACAGGCATAAAGACCTGCACTGTCTACCCTACTTTTTGACTTTGAGCAGTGTTTGTTTTTCTTTTTGTCCCTTGTTTCCCGTCGTCTTCATCTCTTTGGGCACACAGAAATTGTTCCACAGGAAAGTGGTGTTTGTGTGCATGTGTGTCCTTTTTAATGGACTATGCTTGTTCTGTAAACTGTCTGAGATTCTGTAAAGCCTTTATTGAAAGTGACAAGGCCACCATGAGTCTTGTGAAACTGGAGGCAATTCTTAACACAACAGACCTTTGTGAGGTTAAACACCCTCTCTTCTTAGTCTTGTTAAACTTCACAATCTGAGATGCACTTCTTTTTGGATAAAAAATCGTCTTTGCTAAAGAAAAACTGAAACACCTAACATTGTTAGTTTCGGCAGTAGTCACCTACATTAGATATCTGGGGGAAAAAAAGTGTCCAAACTTTTAATGTTAAAGTTCCACATATCGTTATTGGTGAAAATGTCTCCAGTAAAGCTGTGCTGTTATGAAAGTATGGTAGATCTTGCCCAAACTGATTTTTACTCTCTTAAAATTTGGTTCTGAATTTTGTCATGAGAATACTTGGTAGTGTGGATCAAATGACAGCCCCCATTCAACATAATTAACTGCTCATTTTGAGACTATTAAACTCGAGTGATGCAGCTTTGTTTAGCACAGATTTCGAATGTTGTCTAACTTGACATGTCAGGAAAAACATGGTCCACAGTTAGTTTATTTGCATGTCAATCATATGGACCTTATGTTTTTCTCTGCCATGTTAAGACAAAAGTCTGGTATGCATTCTAAAATGTATCTTCTATCAGTATCTGACCCCTGTGGCTGATATTTTGGTCATGTAAATGGTCATGTAAATGTTTATCATCTTCGATAACTAGCTAGTTACACTTCAGATGCTAACAATCCTTCCAGGTTAAGGTCCAGTTTTTATTCACGTTAAGAAATCACAATCTGTAAGGTTCAGCCAGAACAATACAGATGCTGGTGTCCAATTCACAAAGCCCTCTGGAGGAAGCGAGTGATTCCAGAAAATAGAACTGTGAAGATAAGGGGTGGGGGGGTAAAAATTAAGGAGCGGTCACAGCAGATGTGTAGCTAGACGAAAGAACGACCTCTGGTCTTTGTCCCTAATTACTTCTTTCCTCTTGAAGTTGACTTGATTTCCTGTCTGCGTACTTATGGAGTCTCTGTTCTCTCCACAGTGGGGGAAAATGCATGTTTTAAGTGTTTTCTGAGCAATCTTTATGCAGGCTAATTGTCATAATCTCATCTATTACTCTTCTTGCTGCTTGGTAAAACTCGAATGGCATGAGGCTGAAACAGCAGGGCTGCAGAGCACAATGAGTTTATACACTACCCTTTATCTGAGGAAAGTTCTGTTGGATGCATTCCAGGCTCGCTTTGAAAGACACTACATTCAGCCAGAGGACAGTGCTTCGGAAAGTAATTCAAAGTGGAAAAACAACAAATACTCAGAGAGCAAAGGAATACTGGTCATCTCTGTCTGTGTGCGATGAAGGTGAATTTAATATTGCGTGACACCTAGAGAAGGTAAAGAAAGGGAAAAAAAATGCTTAAGTCGTTTTTTGCAAACGCCTTTCGAGGACGTTTAAATGTCGGTGTCTTGAAGCTTCTCGAGATGTGATGGTTCCCTGTTCCATACAGCAAACGATTCATCATGGGATGTATTCCTCAGCATGAGTCAGCTGGTGTCCATCCTTTCCTCATCCTTTTTCATCTTCCTGTTCTTTTTAGGAAACTTCATCTTGTTTTAATTAAAAACTTTTCTGGCTATGTCCAACATTTGAAAGTTGCTGATTTTTTTCCCCCAAATGTTACTGGACCCTCTGGATCATCTGGTTCATCTTAAATGCCCAGACGTTTTTGCCATGAGTTGTCACTTCTTCTCTTCCCATATTCTCAGCCTTGATCAGCATGATGTAATCCCACTTTTTTCCTGGGGAAAAATGACAATGACAATGCACTGACCCACAAAATTAACCTCCTCAGACTATTCTGGAGCTGGTTTAATCTCTTGTCTGTCATCTCACAAACCTCTGACCCTCCTTATGACAGGCAAGCCTGGGAGATCGGAGGCCTTGGCTCAAATATCAGGTCCATGCAGACAAAGGAAACCCAAAACTGCAGTGCTCTGTGGCCAACACTGACAGCAGGATTGTATTGGCCCTAATCTTCGTCAACACCCTGAGCCCCTCAGCACCCCCCCTCCCCCCCTTCTTCTTTTTTCATTCTTTTAATTATTACCTCCACTCATGAGCTCACTCCATTCAGATCCGCATACGAATCTTTTGCCCGAGGCACTATGATCTCACCAAAGACCTAAACATTCTGACAAGATAGGCGGCATTATCCACAGCTTATAAAAGGTATTGTGACCACATTATGATGTTTTAGGTTTTTGCAATTAATTATTGGGGGGAAAGGAAGGTCAAGATCTTCCCTCAGATTAATCTAATGTAGTAGTTTATTAGACTGATTAGGATTGTACAAGATATAGTAGTCATGCTGCTACAAATGGCCATGTTGATATGCTTTCCAGTATGTTGAACCACATCAGTAAACTTTTGATGTGACTTAAAGACCTGAAAATTGGCCTCCATGAGTTTTAATGATGCAATCTACCGTCATGCCTAAGAACCTCTCTTTTTTTTGCCAAATTTAATGAAATGTCAATCTCTGACTTTACAAGACATTCCGGTCTTGGGCATAATCAAGGGAAAAGGCAATGCCTGGAGCTCTGATGGTTTCCACTCATCTCTTTCACTTCACTGAATAACAGGCTATGCCTTTGTCAGCTGAACTTCCAGGGTCCATATTCCCACTGTTTATCTCCCACTGTGATTTTCAGATTCTCTTCCAAGAGCCGATTACTTTTTTGTCAAACATGCTTCTGAGAGCATGCCTGTACATGACCTCTAGCCTGTCAAAAGCCATTTTTAACCAAGTTTAAAATGAAAGAGCCCTAGAATCACGTGTGTTTCACTGGGCAGGGGGATTTGATTGTCTTCACACCACGGCTTGTTCATCATCACCTGCTAATAGTGCTTTTCTTTGGGGAGTTGGTGTTTGGGCAGTTGATAAAGGAAGAGACTTGGCTATTTATGGACTGTGTTTATGTAAGGGAGAATGAAAGCTCAGAGAGATGGATGGAGTGAGTGAGTGAAAGTGAGGGGAGCAAAAAAAGAGGTGCTTGGAGAGAACAGAGAGGAGTGTGGGAATGTTTATTTAGGGGCCTAGGATTGGGGTCAAACTTCTGTTGGGTTTTGCTTGCTCAATGTAGAAACTGAGTAAAGTCAAAGTACTGGTCTAGTTAGGCGATGATGTGAGAATGTAGGTCAACAGAAAGCATTTCCGTGTGCTTTCAAACAATCAGCGTAGCATAGAGAAAATCACACCGTTATGGCACAGTTTTGTTGTCTGCTTAAACTCATAACTGACAAGTTGAATAATTAAACAGAATATTTGCATTGGTCTGAGACTGATGACTAACATTTTTATTTTTTTCCTCTTTTCCCCAACAGGGTCGGCATGTCAAAACTGGACAGCTGGCGGCCATCAAGGTCATGGACGTTACTGAGGTAGAGTGATGCACCACATTTAAGTTTTCCTTTCATCTTGCATGGTTTAGATCAGGCATAGTGTACCGTAATGTGTCCCTGCAACAGGATGAAGAAGCATTTCCTCTCTCCAGAGCTGTGTTTTTTTTTTTTTGTTGGATGGAGTAAAGTTCCTGCAAGTGCTCTTCACTCTGTGTCTGAGAATGTTTTATAACTGTCCCAGTGCTCATTCTAGACACTGTCTGCTCCTGCAGTCGGCATCAAATATCACACATCAAATGTGACCTTATTCCAAATACTCATTTTGTATTAAATCTTTATTTTAGTTCAAGAATATCAATTAAAATCATAAATCTTTCTTGTGAGTGGGTTGTTTGTGCCTGGGAGGTAAATGCTTCATGATACATGAATCAAGAAAAAAATGATGTGAAATTGACTAATTGAGTCAATGACTTTAGCTGAAATAAAAGGTGACTAGTTGTATGATGTCTATCTATAGTAAATATATAGTGCAGAGATTTCTGATTTCTAGATTTGTATTTATTTATTTTCATTTTCTTTTATTTATTTATGTATTGTATTTTTAACATGCAAAAACGCCATATCGACCTGACATTTAACACACTCATTCGCATACACGCTAAGGTTTAGCAAGATTCTCCATCAGAGATATTGTTCTCGTGCTTCACACATTTTCATATTTGAATTTCAGATTTAAAGTATGACACATGAAAAGAAATTATACAGTGCAATATGCTATGTCATCATACCTCTACCACATAGAAAATGATGACCTTAACAATTCTTTATAAACCTTTGGTGCGATTTCTAGTCTGTTCTGTAACAGTCTTAGTTAAACTGTTTTATAAGCACCGCTGACTGCTTATCAGCCTCATAAGCTTCTGACTGCATCATTCATAGAGCAGGGACATCCCTTAATGGTTTAACATTTCCTAGACCTCCTACGGGGGGGACACATGGGTATGCACACACATAGTAGAGGGTGAGGCAAAGTGTGCCCACCCACATGGATCGCAATAAAAGTCCCCACGTTCAGTCTCGTTAGAAGCAAAATTACAGTCTGGAGCTTACCAAGCAATTATGCGCCATTTTCACAAGTAGTGGCTGTAGAGTTGGTAGTCAGTATTTCTGGCAAGCTAGAAGTTTTGCTGACTCGTGTTTTGCTTTCGAAAGTTTTGGTAGTAGGTTTTCTAAAGTTCCATTTTCCCCCTTCCCATGTGGCACAGATTCAGTTTACAGTAGACCCTCCCTTTACACAAAATATTTCCTTTAAAAGGCAAATGTTCTAAAGTGGGCCAGAAGCCCAAATGGGACACTGAGGGGAAAAATCACAAACTCTACATGTTAAACTGAAAACCAGACATGACCCCAAAAGAGTACACAAGACGTTCCAAAACCTTCTTTTTACTGAACTTTGTTTTTAAGAGTAATGACTCTCATACTCTCTTCATTTCGTTTGGAGCAGTGCTACCCAAAAAACTGGTTTGATTCTCGAAAGGATCTTTCTTTAGATAGCTCCCTAAAGGGTACATGGCATTTTCAGTGGATGGTTCCTTAAAGGGTATATAAAATTATAAGATTAGAAACCGAATTATTTGAGAGCATGAAGAACCTTTCCAAAATCACATGAAGTGGAAGTTCTGCTTAAACTGTGTCCAAACAAAGAACCATTTTATTTTCAACGGAGCCTTGTCATGCATGGTTTTTTTAGATGAGCGCCCTGAACTGGTGAGAATCTTTACCTACCATTAAATCCAGCAAGGTTTGCGGGGCCAGTTTTATGAAGGAGTTCTGACTTGTCTCCGACACTCCTTATTTGTTCCCAGGAACAAAGAGTCCATGACATTTAAGCATTGCTCAACCGTTTCCTGGGGTAGGTAGATGCCAGCTTTCCTGTTTACTCTATGACTGCTTATGCAGTAATCAGGTGAGCGTTCAGAACACACCCCTAACAATTCCCCGCATCTTATGCTGAGGTTTCTGTCCTCATTTACATAGATTCTAGATATTAGTGATGTCAAGATAAAAGAATTGGGATTTGGATATTTTCCTGATATTTTCCTGTTCCTGAAGTGTTGTATGCTAATAGTCACAAATCATTTGTAACCCACCACTGTCCAAAAACACAGAATAATACATTCTAAATCACATCAATAAGTAATTGATTTTAAAAATACATCTGTAATTACAAAACCGAAGGTGAGTACGGCTACAGGGCTACGTGGTAGCTTGTCAGTGGAGCTCATTAACATGTATTAGTCTAAAAGACACAATAACCAAAAACAACCTGTTTAATGGTGGGGGAAAAAAAATGCCTTTAAGAAGTGTCCAAAAAGCTTTTGCAACTTGTGTTGTCGCCTATGGAATAAGCCTTCATAAAGCCTTATATGGGTTTGTGTCTGTTATCCTGGAAGGCCTATGCTGATATTGTGTCAGAAACCTTTTAAAACTCTGAAACTGCTTTACAACTCAATGCATTTTAGAGATGATATGTGTTGAAAGTGTGATGATTTGCTCCAAGCTATCTTGGGCTCATATTAAGCCTGTGCAGAACCTAAGAAGCAAGCCTGTCAGAGACTACATTTGGGATTTTTATTTGAACTGTGCTTTAGAGAGGCAGCTCTGGCTCCTGACCTCCATAATGTTCTGACTGTTGAATTAGGCACTCATTTATTAGAGAATGAAGTCTTCTGTACTAACAGGCTTATTGGCTCTTAAGGTAGCATCAGCATGGACACACACACACACACACACACACACACACATACACAATGGCGTTATCTGTGAGTCAGCTGACTGCTCTTAGTTTTAAACACCCATGAATCACTTAAGCTGCCATTCCTCTGTGAACGGGCCGTGACCCAGATTTCCCCGCCTGACAACCTCCCCCCCCACACACACATCCTCTCAGATCTATCATTTACAAAAAGCAGCTTTAACCTTTAACCTCCTGCCCCTTTTGGTGTCCTCTTCCATAGAGTGAATATTTTAATCTGTACCCCCCCCCCCCATTTTCACTTTATTTCTTTGTCATTCTGTATTTTATTTCAACTTTCCAATGGGAAACCTTGTCTGATTTACAGAGAGGTAGTGTTTGTGAATGTGAATAGCACATGTCTTGTTAATTTTTTTGGTCCCTGTCTGTGATTGTGTCGTTGTCATAGCGCCTGTGAGTTTGCTCTTTCAGAAATCCTAACTGCGGTAATGAAGCTCACACATCTGAGTTTCACAAGAGAGGTTCTGAGGGATAAACCAGACAGCTGGAGGAAGTGTGTGTGTGTGTGTGTGTGTGTGTGTGTGTGTGTGTGTGAGAGAATGAGTGTGGGATAGGAAGGGGGAGGTTTGGCCTCTGAGGAAGGATGATGTCATCTCAATGAACAGAATTGCTTACTGTACATAAACGGGGAGCTTTAAGGAAATAGTTTCACAAAACATCAATTTTACTCCCCCCATGCAATTGATCTGTCAAGACAGGTTTGGCATCAAAAAAAGTTGTTTCTATAGTTTTGTACCGAAGCTGTGGAGCTCATGATGTTACCAAGTAACAGAAATACATTCCCACAAGACTCCAGCCTCAGGCAAATTGCATGGCTAAATCATCACGTACTTCCTTAAAATGAAACCAGTTAAGTCAATGGCTCACTTCATACCTCACTCAACTCACAATATATAGGAATAAAGTAAAAACATGAACTGTCTGGGGGTCCCATTGGACTGCTTTGAGAGGCAGGCAATGTTTGACGTAATATCAAAGGCAGTTTGACACTGTATGTTGCTGCTGTTTTTAACAGCTAATTTCAGGCTTCAGTATAAAACAACCGTACATCGTACACTGTTAGACAGCTCACATAAACACCTATACATGTAATTATTGCAGTGTCAAGTGTGCTAAGGTTTAGACATGCAGTTGTTGTTTTTTTTTGATAGAACAATACACTTCCATTACATAACAGCAGACAATTAGAAATGACATTTTCCACCTCACTATTACTAGAAGGTCTTGTCAAATCCTAACCGTTCACTGGAGTTAATTCGGTCTGATCAGCCGAAATTTGAGGTGCTATGCAATCACCCAGGAATACCATATGCAAGATGGTAATTGACTGTATTAGACAGAAAGGCATGGCTGCTACCCCTCAATAAGGCTTTGTCAGCCCATGCCTTGCACACAAAGCGCATGACTCAGAGGAACAGTGTGTTTTGAATTAGCTATAATGGGTGTCGGAGCGGTTGAGAGCTCAGCGGTGGTCGCCTTTCACAATGGCATTTTTCACCACACCAAATAATGGCACTGCATAATCAGGGAGATCTGATGTCCAAGACATGATGTCAGGGAGAATGGTATCAATACAAGTAGTTTTTAATTTAAGCAGCGTCCGGCTTTGCTCCAAGGCAAGGCCAAGTCATGATTAAGGTGAGCCTTGCCGCTACTTCATCATGAGTTGTCAGAGCCGTTGAACATTAACTGTTCGGTTAGGGTGGGGCCAAATAAAGTTATTTCCTTTGTTATAAATTAAGACGTGCTTCTCTGCGTATAAATCATAGGTGTCATCAGCACTACGTGCTATGTATTAAAAAAACATTACGATTCAGACAACTTGGGGGGCCTGTAAACTGTGTAATAAATATATAATGAATATAAATATATATTTTTGTCCCAAGTAAATTCTGCCTTTTTTTATTGCTCTCTCTCACAGATGAACTGAATAATGATGTAATTACAACTGCACGTGTCTGTGATTTTTAAATTGGTTAGTTAAAAGTTAGGCAGAGAACTGAAAAGGCGAGGCTCATTTGGTGCATCCAGGACGCAGAGGTGAGCACTTTCCAAGGACAAAAGGACAATCCACATACCGGCAGCAGTGTGTTGGGTGCTCAGGGCTCATTTATGCAAGGGCAACAAAAGCTATCCCATCCGGTTCCAACTGACAAAGGCTACTGTTGCCAGTGTCATTGAAATTTTTAATGCTGGTTATGGAGAGAATGTCACAATACACAATGTTGAACTGCGTAGCTGCAGACCAGTTAGAGTGCCCATTCTAACCCCTCTGCACCATTGTCAAGCACCACAAGCAGCTGGGACATCCTTAGCATTAATAAAACTTTACATTTTTATACATTTATAATGTACTAAATTTGAATTCAATCAACAAACAGCACATACAGCTAACCCGCAACAAATGAAATTGATTGTCCAAGAGCTTAAATGAAGGCAAAACACAGACTGCAATAGTTGGAAAATGATTTTAACTCCAAATTTGCTTGATGGCGTGGAATACTGTTATGAAAATATTTTATATTATGCCATTTCACCTCAACCTAGTTTATATTTCAGTAGATTTACAATATGAAGAATATTAGGGAAAGACCCTACTTTATGGACACTTTTTGTTGATTGGTGATGGTCGCCACTGTTTAAACAATGCAGGTGTTGAATTTTAATAAAGTTCACTCTCCACAATGCACACCTTTTGAGTAATAGTAGCACTACTTAATGCATTTTTACACATCTGTTCACGTTCAAGCAGATGCCATGGTTGGCCGATCAATTTCTTAGGCCATAAAATGCCTATGTGATGACTGCCTAAAAATGAACTGGTAAAGGAAAATGTTCTATCCAGCTACATACTAATGAAAATGCTCAGTAAATGAGGTAATGAGGCACTGTGAATTGTATGCTGCTTTACGTATGGTTTATTTCCTCTTTCGGAAATGCTTAATTTCCTTTCATCTTCTCAATATCGAGCGTCTTTGCAAACGCAGCAAAATCCAGCCTCGGCGAATCGATTACACCCCCAGTTTTATAAGGGATGCTTAAATGGATTACACTCTTCTTTCTTGCATTGTTAAAGCTCCTTAATGAAATGCCTGTAAATTGCAGTGAAGGACAGCAACTTTTATCCGCCCTTAATCCCAAAATATTCAGCCTGCTAATGAAACTGGAGCTGCAGTCATTAAGACAACACGTTACTGGCTTCCCAGCGGTTAACATTGAGCGCGCTTGTTTTTCTTCTCTGGTGGTACTTCAGAGACACTTCAGCAAAACGATTCTCTCACAGGCTGAGTCGCATGAGACCCCGATTGTGTAAACAGAGTTAACACAAACTGTACCCATGATGGTTACATAAGACTTAACTGCTACACCCTTCTATCTCTTGGTTAATATGCTTTAGGATGAAGAGGAAGAGATAAAGCTTGAGATCAACATGCTGAAAAAGTACTCACATCATAGAAACATCGCCACCTACTATGGTGCTTTCATTAAAAAGAGCCCCCCGGGACATGATGACCAGCTATGGGTGAGTACATATTCACACTGATGAGTGCACTGGGCATTTATCAATTTATCATACTGGAGCTGCAAAATGTTTGTAATATAACTTCAGATGAATGATGAAGCAAGCTGTTCATGTAATCCAACCAAATAAATTCTGTGGATTTTTTCTGATACCCTGCTATATTTCCCGGCCATATAAATATATATATAAATGACCACTTGTTTTCACTCGTGAGTGGTGAAACATGGAAGTATTGCAGAAACTTCCTGTTTTACTTTCAACTACCTCTAAAGCATGTCTTCAACCATGTCACATGAGTTACAAAGGTGTTTATTCTAATTTGTAGCAATATAATGGGGATTTTTGTCGATGTGTAGAGAATAAAATATTAGTACATACTACATTTTAACAGCAATGCAATGGCAATTTTCATGTCTGTGCAGAATACATTTTACACACCATAAAACCCTACTACTAACCATCAAGCATATACAAAAGTGCTGTACTGTAACTCACTCACTCTCTCCCTTGCTCTCCAGCTGGTGATGGAGTTCTGTGGAGCTGGTTCTATCACAGATCTGGTGAAGAACACCAAAGGAAACAAACTGAAGGAGGACCAGATTGCCTACATCTCCAGAGAGATCCTTCGAGTGAGTGACTGCTTTTTTTTTTTTCCAGTGTTATCACTTTCAGCTGAATTCTTTGACATGTAGTCTTACATATGATCTACGGTCTCAGGGTCTTTCACATTTGCATGCACACCACGTCATCCATCGTGACATCAAAGGCCAAAACGTCTTGCTGACTGAGAATGCTGAGGTCAAGCTGGGTATGTCTTGTCTCATCACCCTATAAGTAAAGAATAAACATTGTTTGTGTTTACTGGTGACCTCCGATATACTGTGTTTATTGTGTTGGAAAGTTAAAACTCTGTAGAAAACCGATATGGGCAAAATATTCCACACTACCCACATAACCTCAGATAGTCCACTTTAACTTTTCGTTTGTGATCTCCTCTAGTCGACTTTGGTGTGAGTGCCCAGTTGGACCGGACAGTTGGCAGAAGGAATACTTTCATTGGCACACCTTATTGGATGGCCCCTGAAGTTATCGCCTGCGATGAAAACCCTGATGCTACATACGACTACAGGGTATGACTGCTGTGTAGAACACTTCTTTTCTAACTGAATAAATGTGAATTTCAACCTTCTCTTTTTATTGTGCCTTTAGGTGTTCTAGTATATAATATACTGGCCTTTTCATACCATTTAGTCAGATGACCCTGCTTCCCTTCTTTGACGATGATATCTTGAGCGATTTAGTGTTAAGAGTGAACTAAAAGGAGGCAAAGTTGGTTTTTGCCATCTTCTTGGGAAGTCCTGGACATTTTTTGAGTTTAATTATACATATTGTTTTATATTAAATTATTAATGTCGATTTCCATTACAAGTATATGTACAAGCAACAGCAAACAATACTTTTAAAATAATCCATGATTGAACCTGCCCTCCAGCATGTTACAAGGTTAAGGGTCACTTCAGCTTAAGTATCAAAAATCATTTCAGAATTTTTTAAAATTAAATTATGATATGAAGGCGTTCATGGGCAGCATCCAAGTCGGCAACTCAGATTTGCCATAACTCTGGTAGCATGTGAAGGCAGTGGTAACTTGTAACTGATCACGTGTATTTTCCTCCTAAGTTGAGGGAAAAAAAGATTAAGTTCCCAACCTGGTCCTGAAGCCCTGCTTTGCAGTTTAGTGTTTTCACCTGCAACAAACATACCTGTTCTTACCATTCAGTTAATTATGTCTTAAGCATTTCCTGGATGATGGAACTGGAAAACACTGAAATGTCCGTGGTGGGTAATATGCAAAATCTAAGAGGCTACATTTATTAAATAAACTTTAAAAGCATAATAAGGACTTAAACATCTAAAACAAAATTAATCAACTTTTTTTTTTTTTTTTTTTTTTTTTTTTTTTTTTTTTTTTTCTTTTGCTGTAAGAGGGGATGGTCTTAAAAAAAATAAAATCTTTTTTTTGGTTTGTGTGTGTTCTAACTAAAAACTTGAGGATTGCTCTCCTGCCTCTACCTTCCCCTACATAAAGTAATACATGATGTGCCAGATCACTAAACCTCTTCAGTATTCTACATAGTGGTTGCTTTTTCCTGCACTCCCATGGTGGTTGCCTAAAGCTGCTGCGTATGCATTATTGCTCGCCAGCCTCTAATTGTGGCTCTTTCTGCAGAGTGACCTGTGGTCTTGTGGAATTACTGCTATTGAAATGGCCGAGGGAGCTCCCCGTGAGTACCTTAACACAATTCTGTTCGCATCCTGACTTAGACAAGCCACACATTATCCAGTCCTTTCATAACTTCCGGTTCAAAATGACTATTTTTATGTGCCCTTTATTTCCTCTCCCTCTTCCATATGCACTTGTGAGCTATTTTAGTTCTCCTGTCATGGATTCACATGCCTGCATGTGCTCTAATTTTGGTGGTGTTTAGCTAGAGGCTTCTTTATGTGATTTGGGTACATTTTTGCTAACAATTTTTTTTTTCTTTGATCAGCTCTGTGTGACATGCACCCAATGCGAGCGCTTTTCCTCATACCAAGGAACCCACCACCACGGCTCAAGTCGAAAACATGGTGAGCTAGTTTTTGAGTGCGTTGTTGAGGGTTTCTGATTCAGAATGCTCTTGTAACACTACAAGGAACAAAATTCAAGTATTAAGTTGGCATCATTACATATCTGGCCCTAAAGCTCATCTGGCTGTTCTTAAATCAGGTCCTTGGAGCTTTGGCTCTTATTCCACATCTGTCAGAATGTGAAATGAAATGGTGAGTTGTTACCAATCCTATTGGTGTCTAGGCCAAACAGGAAAGTTGACTATAGAAATTCAGTCATGCTCACAAAAACTTTGTGTTTCTTTTGGTAAGTTGTTAGATTTGACCATGATGGCTGATCAGATCTGCCACAAGTAGCATCTACTATGGTTACCTGTATAATTTTTCTTATTTCGCAGTGATTAGTAATTCTTGAGGTAAAGCAACTCTAATCCCTGCTGGTTAAGGGTTTGCCTTTCTCTCACTTTTAGGATTGGTATCATGTGGTTTGCACCCAGCAAATGTTTTAGATATGTGTTAGGACCTACCTTAGCTGCTGAATTGGTTTTGACAATACATGACTAAATAAAATTATTGATTGTGTTTGTTTTTCCCATGTTTAAATCATTCTGGCTGAAATTACTTTTTGAGAACTTTACATTTCTTAAAACAGTTTTCCTTTGTTTGAGCTGCTTCTCACTCATACCCAACCGTTAGCACTCCTTCCCTGCCTAAACCACTGGCATCCACACAGCCTGGCATTCAGGGAAAGGGGGGAAAAACCCAACGCTCCCATGTACTCCTCTCTTTTCATAACAAAGTTAACCTCAGTCCTCACATTTGAATGTATTTTAATATCTCTGTTTCCATGATATAAGGCTTAGTAAGGCTTCATAAGCTATGCTGTCTGCAGCAATAAGCTTCAAAAAGCAAGCAGCTTGAACCACTTTCAGTTCCAGTTCATCTCCCTTTGGCTTAAATATTTAACACAAACTCACAGCGCGAATCGATAACAAGTCCCTTAAAAGTTCAATTTTTAACATGTGTTTGTGTCGTGAGTGATTTATCTTGCTGGACCATCCCAGACAAAATCTCTAACACAGCATTTTCTTCTCTTCTGAAAGTTAGCGGTTTTCTTTTCTGTTGCAGGTCAAAGAAGTTCTTCAGCTTCATCGAGAGCTGCTTGGTCAAGAACTACACCCAGCGGCCACCCACAGACCAGCTCCTTAAGCACCCGTTCATCAGAGACCAGCCCAACGAGAGACAGGTCCGCATCCAGCTCAAAGACCAGATTGACCGAACCCGCAAAAGGAGGGGGGAGAAAGGTGAGGCCATGCAAAACCTTTAAAGCTACTAAGCATCTATACTGGAAGACCTTATTGTATATCTGCTTACATATACTGGTGTATTGAGGAGGAATGCAAAGAAGCATTGATAGCCAAGTCGAATAATGCAGTTGTTGTGTGTTCATGTGCTGATCATATCCTTAATATGATAAGAAAAGCAAATCATACTTTTATAGCCTACAGATGACAGCAATCTAAAGGTTTTGGTTTCAGGTCAGTATCATGAAATCCTGGATATGAGAGGAGACAAAAGTGGTGAATTTGATCCCATCCTGTAACAAATTTAGCTTGAAATCATCTACCCTCAGACTGTGTGATGTTATTTGCCCTATTGGTGTACTTTTTTTCCTGTGGTGTAACAGAGCGTTTATGTATTAGGAACCTACTTTTTGCATGCACTTCTAAAGTAAATACTCCCATCAAAAACAGTTTGTTTTACACCTTAGCAGAGCTGTGCAATTTTCTTGTGATCTAATACTTATTCTTATGTTTTATCTTCTGTACATTGCGAAATTGGACCAGTAACAACCAAGGTTGGAACTTTCTTTGCAGATGAAACGGAGTATGAATACAGCGGAAGTGAAGAAGAGGCAGAAGAAGCACCAGAGCAGGAGGGAGAGCCTAGGTATTGTCACATATTTGAGTTATCTGCTGTTCCTGCTGTGGCTTAACACAGTTATTGAGAATTTTATTATCCTGCAAATGAGGTGTGGCGTCTAAAGGCACCCATGCAATAATCAAGAAACATGGCCAGAATTATTAAGTATAAAAGGGAGCGGGGTCCGGGATGTCTCGGTTCTGAATCCAGTAAGCGCTAAAAGACTTTTCTGTTCTTCTCAGCTCCATCGTGAATGTGCCCGGCGAGTCAACACTCCGTAGAGATTTCATCCGCCTGCAGCAGGAGAACAAGGAGCGCTCAGAGGCTCTGAGGAGGCAGCAGCTCCTCCAGGAGCAGCAGCTCCGTGAGCAGGAGGAATACAAGCGCCAACTGCTGGCTGAGCGACAGAAACGCATTGAGCAGCAAAAGGAGCAGAGGAGGAGGCTAGAAGAGGTGAGTTTTTGGAGGAGGTGGAAAATATTCATCTTCAGTGGGATATGGCGAGACATTGCAGTTTCATTCATTGAATATTAAAAATGATCTATTGCATCATCTGATTTGATAGGCCTGTCATACAGATCATAACTAGCCTGTTGTCTTTCACGTTATGATCATCGTTGGCTTGATCCTGTGTGATTGGGACACACACAAAACAAAGCTTTTGTTTCAACATTTGTACATTAGAATGTTGAATGACCCGATGCACTGGCGATGGATCAACATGCTTACCTAAGATACATTTTGGCCACTTTTTTTTTGCATTGCTTCAAAACCTCTTGTGCTGAAACATCATGGCGTTTTGACACAGTTGTAATATTTTGACCTCAATTTCATAACATTTCAGCAGAAACTCTCTTGCTGTTACCTCTCAACCACTCACAGCTGTTTGAAGGATTACAGAGTATTGAACGTCTGGAAGGATGGACCAGCTAAATCTTGTTGTTTTTAGAAACGAAGGGTGCTTTTCTCACTGAGGCAATAAACTTTAAACTAGGATAAATTTCAGTGGAACTTGGTGGGTTTTTGAAACACTATAATAGAATACAGTGCTGCAGTATATTGTACCGATGAAAAAGCATGTGATGTGTCATACTATTCAACACTTTAGATAACTTTTTTTAGAGGTTTTTTTATTTGTGTGTGTGAGACATACACGCTACTATGTGTATTTATATCTGTGTCAATGTGTATATGTGTTCTGAAACGTATTTTGGGTCTCTCTTTCCTTTTAGTGTTTAAAAGTGAGGTTTTTTTTTTTTTATATGAGGCCCTCCAAGGCACTTTACCATAATTGGATCTGAGCTCAGTCTCAGAAGTAGGCCACAGAGGGTCAGGAACCTGGAAGGCCCATTATATCTCCTTTCATTATCAACAGCAGCCTAGCGCATGAAGATGTGGATCTATTCGTGTTTGTTTAGGAAAATTGCAGGCTGCCTGTGTGCAAGCGACTGCTTGTGTCTACGCTGATGTCTTCAGGCCTTTTCCTTTGTTTATTTACATTCTGTTTAAACCATTATAGTCTAGCATGGCTTTCTGGATCTCAACCGCACTTCTTGAATTATCCAAACCACTTAGACAAATAATACATGAGCTGGATCTCTTGTTACATAGTTTGTTACATTAGGTACATGGACAGCTCATAAGTTAGACTTGCTGTTCCATTACCTCGAACTGTTATTATTTCTCTGCACACGCACGTGCATGGGCACCAACCACTGTGCTCACTCTTGACCTCTAATGGTGTGTTGCAGCAACAACGCCGTGAGAGAGAGATGAGGAGGCAGCAGGAGCGAGAGCAGAGGCGGCGGGAGCAGGAGGAGAAGAGGAGGATGGAGGAGATGGAGCGACGGCGCAAAGAAGAGGAGGAGCGTAGGAGGGCCGAGGAGGAGAAAAGAAGGAACGATCGTGAACAGGTAACTTTATCATTGGAGATTCCCTGACTGTTTGATGAAGTGATATTTGGTTTATTTGATGCAAGTAGTTTGTGATTTAAGAGGTATACCCATAAATTATGTTATTACATTGTATATTGGAATGATGATGACCTTCGTGGTACCATTTTAACATAGGTTTACTAAGTATAAATGCTTAACTACTTAACATTTTAGATATTTAGCAATGCTGTGGAGTCGATAAAAGATAACGATTAAAGTTAACTTTTTATCAACCACCTAAAAATACCAGAATAATGTTATTGCACTTTAATGGACGCTTGGGCCTAAAACTGGGGTAAACTCTTGTTATGTAGTGTTCAGTATCGCACCACTTTATCCATCGGCATCAAGTCACAAAATATAGTTTTCATGTTTTCAATCCTTAGTCTTCTCTCACTGCAATGCCAAGCATGGATACACAAATGCCATACTCTCTCTAATAATATAATCCTTTGGTGTTCAATCCTGGCTGCGTTGTTTTAGCTTTTCCCATGGCTGCAGAAGCAAGTAATGTAGAAAGTGTTTCTGTTCTTTATCAGCATGAAAGGACTGCAGTTATAGGTTTTATGCTACTATAACTTAGTCAGGGGAAAAAAAGCCAGACTGAGATGAAGAAAAAAGAAAGTGAGGTGTGAACCTTGCTATCTTGATATCCTCAACAGCTGATGAGCGATTTGTATTGTTGCCCAGTTCTTGCATTGCAATACTAAATGTAAGCCTGTTGTTACAGTGAGAAGGCTGAAAATATTTGCAAATAATGTTAGCCATCTTTATGCGTTCACTAGCTTTAAAAAAGTGATTTAAACAGAGCCCACCTCCAAAACCTGCCTTGAAGTAGTTTTTTTTCTAAAGTCCTCCCACCTTTTAAGATCTGAAAAAGGTCCGAAATCTTGCTTAAGACACCACTGCAGGACGTGAGGCACTGTCTGCATGTTTAAAACAAATGACCTGATGCTTACTTTTTTAATTTCTATTTAGGGTCATAATACAAGCCAATGTTTTCTCACTACAAAAAAAAAAGAACTTTTTCTGAAGATACGAATATGAATTTGTGATACTCTACTATGAAAATGTTCTTCCAGTATAGTTCACTCAAAGACTGCTGATATACTAATGCTACTTTAATTTATAGGAGTATATCCGCCGTCAACTGGAGGAAGAGCAGAGGCACCTGGAGATTCTTCAGCAGCAGTTGCTTCATGAACAGGCCATATTATTGGTAGGAAGGTTTGCTCTTTGTCTACACCCTTCGCTCGACACACTGTTTGACTGTTTTGGCCTTAGGAAGTGGCCTCTTGTCTCTGGTTTCACATGGAGCCCAGTGATCCTTATTGCCAGATGATTTTGAAGACCATATGATCAAAAGTTTCCACAGCAATAGAAAAGCTTATTGTCAAATATTCAGTAATTTGGCCCCCCTACAAGCCACTAATGAGAGCTACAAAGTGAAGTCTTTCTGCCTAACTTAATGTATGTTTATATTTATGTGTGCATCATTTTATGACAGCCTCAGGAAATTTAGGGGGTTTCCCACAATTCCTCTCTCCCCACAGTGGCTAGGCGCAGTTCATTGTTCTTGTCTCTGAGGTCAGTTGTTTACACAGCGAACGGTCTGCAGTACGTCTCGGGAGAGAGTGGAAATGACTTAATACAAGGATGCCATAAACAAAGTTAAATGCTGCTGTTCTTTTTGTGTTTTCTTGACCGTTTTGTCTTTCTTTTTTCCCATGGCCATCCTTTACCATGGTCTTGTGACTACATGAACACATCGCTTACCGTATTTAGTCAAATGTGGTGACTGTTGCTCTTTGGAAGGGTATTTTAATATTTAATTGAAAGTGTGTTTGGTTGCTGCTTGAAATAGTTACTCATCACCATCATGCTGTTTAAGAGGTCATTTCTAAGCTTAAAATTTACATTGTTTTGTTTATTTATTTGTAGTTTGGATTCTCTTAAATGTTGTTATAAAATGCTATTTTCATATTTAACAGCAGTGGAATTTCTGAACCTTGTACTCTACCAAAGGACAGCATAGCTGTTATTATACTGGCAATATCCCCAAGCATGAGTATTACAATTAAAAAGCACCTGTAATAAAGGGACACATTTGAATATTTAAGGTTGACCTTGTTATTATAATACTGGGGAATTTGCTTAACTGAGCTGCACTCTGTGCTCAGGAGTTCAAATGGCGGGAGTTGGAGGAGCAGCGGAAGGCAGAGCGGCTGCAGAGGCAGCTCCAGCAAGAGCAGGCATACCTGCTGTCCCTTCAAAAGGACCCAAAACAGCAAAGCCAAGCCCTCACACCCCATCCTGACTGGGCCAAACTACCCCAGGCACGCCCCCTAGATGGGCCAGAAACCCAACTTTACGTAAACACTGCCGAGTTTAGAGCCACACCAAAGACTGAAAGCTCACCTCATACCGAGGGTGAAGGAGGTGTAGCTTCAGATGCAGGTCAGACTAAGCCTGTAGACAAGGATAAACCTTTCGCTGACCAATCCCGAGACCACACAGAAACTGTGTTAGTGGACCATATCCCTTTAGTGACAAAACCAATAGAAGAAACTTGCCCTCCGACAGACACAACTAACAATCACGTCGTCGAATCAACTCCCCCAACTGGTGGCCCAGTTTCTGAAGCCCAGACAATCAGAGAGGTGAAAACCCACCCCTTCTTCTGCCCAACCCCTGCCTGTTGCTTCTTTGGCTTCTGGAGCTAACCTTGGCCCTGTTTTGCATGTGAAAAAAAGTATAGTGTTAGGAGCAAAAAAAAAAAATTGGTTTTCTTTTGAGATCGATTATTTTTTACGTGAATAATAGTTATTATAATTCACCAATTAGTTTTTAAAAAGTTTTGATTGATCACAAGGATAAGATTAGGGTTTTGACTTGGCCACTACCAGAATTTCACATTTAACTCCGGATAAGAGTGTCTGCCAAATGCTGCAAGTGAAAATGTGAATTGATCTTTCTGACACCTAAAGATGCCCTGGAAAAGCTTGTTTTAAATTATTTATTTAAATGACTTTTTCAGTTCAAGCATTGTGTAAGCTTTGAAAGCATGTTGTTGATCAGTTAAGGACATTAGTTCTGGCCTTAAGACAAACAAAAAAAAATATATACATTTCTCAGTTACCAAAGTCATCAGAGGATTATCCAGTTACCAATATAATTAACTAAAAACGATCATCCTTTATTCCTGTGACAGTCTGGCAGTTTGGCACTTCAGCTGACATTCTTTTTGATGAAAGTTTGTTATTAAAAGGAAAGAAAACCATATTGCTCACTGCTGTAGCCTTGAATCAGAATGACATCATATGTCCTGTCTTCTCTGACTGTTGCCCTGCCTCTCTCATTAAAAACTAAAACCTTTTCACTTCAGGTCAAATCATGAAACTGAAAAAGGCCTAGTTTTTTTCCAAAACTTGGTTCTGAATCATGTTTTGATTTAAACAAAAGAATAGGTTTGCATCAATTGAGCAATAGAATCAAAAGGTGAAATAGTTTTTTACATACACTATTTTACACTTGCTAGAGGTAGCAGTAACCTTTGTCATGTGCTTAATTATTTTTTTTTTTTTTAGCTTGATTGAATGTCCCAATTAAAGTGTTTCTTTACATGTATTTTCTTTAAAGAAAAAGTGATACTAACCCTCTCTCTTGCGTTTTACTGAAGTTTGGCATGTTGTTTTCAGTCTCTAGGTCTACTTAGTGAAGTTTGGGGAGTTGACCCAAGAGTGTAGTGGACGTTTCATAGAGCATGTAACCAGCAATGCGACAACAATGTCCTAACACAGTTTTGATTGTTTTGTTTTGTACTTCTTGGGCTTGCTAGCCAGGCAGTCAACCACAAGCATGCTGTCACTCGTCTGAATGAATGTCAGTTCACTTTTCTCGATTTGCAAGCTTGTGCTCTTCAGTCATCCACTGACCGGTTCTCCCCATTACTGTCTGTCTCCTCCAGGCTGATGAAAGACACCGTAAGAACATCCATGGTTCTCCACAGACTGCTCCACCCAAACAACCTCCTGTACCTCCCCGCTCTTCTGAACCTTCCTCTAACAGCAATTCCTATTCTGAGTCCTCAGGCATGCACAAGCCTATGGAGCCACAGGTAACACCCCAGCCTCTTCTCATTTCTGTGTCCACATTTCCAAAATTGTGTTTGGTTACAGGTGAGGAAAATCGAGAGAGTTTTCAGGAGGGATGTAGATCTTTGAACAGGTTCCTTAAAAAAAAGAAACTGAGCTGCTGAGTTCAAAGATTTTACAGAATTCACTCATGTTTCTGTGGTTCAGAAATGCTTTTTAACAAGACACCGGAATGCGCAGCTGCTACCACACAAATGACACCCCTAGTTCTTGTAACTACATGGTTAAGATGCAGTTCACATGTAGATGCATGTTTTTGCTTGCCATTGTTGCACTGTCATGTGTAAGCAAGTCTACATTTCTTTCCCTTTGCCCAAATAACGCACTAGGCCCGAGACTTGCTGTTTTGAATGTGTATTGTGTAACTGGATGGCTTACTGTGTTTGTCATCTGGGGAGTGTCTCTCATACTTCCTCATCATCGCTCTTCATCATGCCTTACTGGCTTGCTGTCTCTGTCACTTTCCTCTACCCCTCACCCCCACCACCTTCTCTGTTCCTTTTGTTCTTTCCCCTTCTGGAAGGTCCAGTGGTCTCACCTGGCTGCTCTAAAGAGCAACGCATCTGCTCCCCCTGTGTCTCGCTCCCATTCCTTCAGCGATCCTGTTCCTAGTTTTGCACATCTTCATCTCCGCTCTCAGGAGCCCCATCAGCACCACCACCCAGCGCACCCTACACGCACAGAGCACCCGCACCTGCAAGGCCATTTGCAGTCCAGGGGCCACGATGCCCCGGAGACGGGCCTCAATGATGAGGTCCCCCCTAGGGTAAGGACAGGATCTGGACTTGTCACTGTGCAGATAAGGATGCCACAGATGGTCCACAAGCCTTTAAGATAATCACTGAATCTGTTGGTAAATAGATTCTCATTTCTAAGAGGTTGAGGTTGTAATTCCCCATTCTTTGTAGTATTTTGTTTTTAAAGATGTCATGCTATTTTTTTCTAATCTTTTTTGCTTTATTTCTTTTTTTTTTTAAGCATTTGTCAAGCTTTAGTTTGCTTTTTACAATAGCTAGAAAAATTATTTGGATGTATTCTTCTTGTTGTTGTGGTTTTATTTATTGTATTTTTTTCTAAAGCTGTAATGATCATTTCGAACATCTTTTGACACTTAAACTCTCCCCTTTTGCTTGTTTTTATAAGGTCCCTGTGAGGACAACTTCCAGATCTCCTGTACTGTCTCGTCGGGACTCGCCACTTCAGAGCGGTCAGCAAAGCAACCAGAGGAATTCTGCAAGGTTTGTTCTTGAAACATACTTCAAGTACATGCTGATATACTTTTAGTCAATGTTCAGTTTAACCATTACATGCCTGATCAACTCTAGAAGTCATTCTATGATGATAAACAAATGACTACAATAGAACGATTGATGATTTTTTATTTATTTAATTTATTTATTATGTTCCCACCTTTCTTGCCCTCAGTAATGCAGAGCCACGTCTCTTGCGGGACAGAGTGGAGAAATTGGCCTCTAGATCAGGCAGTGGGAGTTCCTCAGGATCCAGCAACTCCAGCTCACAGACAAGCTCTCAGAGTGGCTCAGGAGAGAAGTTTAGGGTCCGATGTGAGTGGCTCTTTTAGTTAAATAGCGTGTACACTCAAGGCTGTTTAACAGGGGAAACAAAAATACTTTTAATACTTTTTAGTAAAAAACCAGTCTTGTTTTACATTTGATGTCGTCTGCAAAAAGCACAACGTATCTGAAATTTTGTTAAATATATATTTTGATTTATGATAATTAATATAGACACAATGGTAAGATATTTTTGATTGATGCTTACTTTCTATATTTACCGCAGCTTCCTCAAAGTCAGAGGGTTCTCCACTTCAGCGTGCTGAAAATACTGGAAAGAAATCAGAGGAGAAGAAGGACTTTGTCAGACCATCCAGGCCTGCAGTATGTGGCCCTTTACACTTACAACCATGAAAGGTTTTCCTATAAAATTTGACCTGACAGCATTTTCTTGACATAACTTGAAAATGCAGACAAGAGACATGCTTATTATTAGAATATTATTCATTAAGTTTGTATGCTTTTGTTAATCTCTTTGTATGTTCCTCTTATTGTCTCATCCACTGGACATTTTATTGAATTTCCATGCTCTGTCTTCCCCATTAACTTCTGCATTCTATTGATGACTTACTTTGTTAACTATGTAGAGTGAAGTGGTGAGTTCAAATGGAAATGGTGATCCTATCCTGATGTTATGCCTGAGCTCATCACTGCAGTGTTCAAAGCATGAGAACCAGCTGCACATTAAGCTTTTAAACAAAATCTTTTGAATTTGCTTTTGTTTAAGCCCAGGCACATTTTGTCTCCCCTACCTTATTATTTGATGCACACTCCCCTGAAACCTTCTGGTTTCTGCTTACCGAACCTCATCTCCTGAAGTTCTGCTTTTTGGCTGCTCACTTTGCCTGAAAGTTATTGTTAATTTTGGTCAGAAATGCTCACCATGCTTTAATGTTCAATTACTTTAGGTCATATTGTACATTATACTTGCTCTGGGCATGCATCACTCTCTTTAACAAATGGGTATGGCGCATCAGTGTTTAATAACCATGTTTTAAAGCATCTTAACTCTCTGTCTTGTCTGTGCCTTTAGGCCGTATATAATAGAAGGTATATCGGTACCTCATAGATGATAATTATGTTTTGCTCTGTTAACAATAACTGATCATTTACTTTTTTCACCCCGTGTTTAGGATCTTACTCTCCTGGCCAATGAGGTGCGTGCAATAGAAGAAGCACGGCCACCACACAAGGTGACAGACTACTCATCATCAAGTGATGATTCAGATTCAGACGAGGAAGATGACGAGGTGGAGCAAGAGCTGGGCAATGAGTCCACCTCTGGTGCAGAGGACTTGAGGCCAAGGTCAGTGTAATATATCGTTCATCTGGACTTTATCCACCAATCTCAGTGCAAACATCGGAAAATTATTTGAGTCCGTTCCACTTTTTTGACTTTGTATGGGTAATGATTATTTCCATCATCGGACTAATACACTGTGCATTAGCATTTACATGGTGTGGTTCAAAGTTTGGGTGGTAGTACAAGTGGCTGCGATAAACCAGCTTGCTCAGAAAAGTGCATGAAATACAGTGTTTTGAGTAAGTGGCTTCATTTGGGTTTCTTCAGTTATGTGCTTACTCCAGGCTTTAATGAGCCATTTGCCTGCAATCTTTACAACCTATTTGATTTAAACAAATACTTAAGAGGTTCTTGTTAATCCACACACACACACAGTTGAGTTCTATAATGTCAGTTTTGAGTGCCACATCTTTAAATGAAGACTTTCTTGACATTCATTGTGTTTTTTGGACTTCCCTTTACTGTGGGATGAACTTGGTCTTTAATGAATAACTCCTTCTTCTCTAGCTCCACAAAACTTAGCAATGGTGAGACCGAGTCCGTAAAGACCATGATTGTTCACGATGAAGTAGAAAGCGACCCAACCACCACACCTTCTAAAGATGGCACTTTAATTGTCAGACAGGTAGGAGGTGTATGTTGTTTTTTGTTTTTGTTTGTGTGTTTTGTTTATTTTTTATTTTTTTGTCTTTTTAAATGTTTCATCTGCTCATTCATCCATTCCTTATGTATGCGTTTTTTATTCTTATGTTTTGTGTTCTATTTGTTTGGCTTTTAAATTCTATGAATGCATCATTCTCAAAGCCTAATTACAGTGTTCCAATATTGTATCCTAAATAGAGGCAAATTAACAAGTTTGCCCATTTTAATTCCAACAGTTTATCAGCTTAGAACACGCAAACAAAAAAAACAGACTCCTTGCTCACTTCTGTTTTTCCTGCTGAGTGCAGTCTCAACTATGCCTGTTTTTGATTCCAGAGTGTAGCTGAGAAAAAAAGATTGGGGCCTGGTCCCGGTCCCGGGCCTGGGCCTGGGCCTGAGCCTGGGCCTGGTCATGGCTCTCCTCTGGGTCCCACTCAGGAGAGAAATGGCTTTGCAGGCCGTATTCACCTCCTGCCGGATCTCATCCAGCAGAGCCATCAATCCCCCTCCCCCTCTGCCACCTCCTCCCCCGCTTCAAGCCACGCCAGCCCCTCCATGTCCCCCCAAACCCTCATGGACAAGCTGGTTGCCAGCGAGGTACGTCTGTCCACTCCACTGCGGTGCCTTTTAAAGTATGCTGGCTGGCTTTTACTGGGCTTTTATTCTTATGACTCACGGTGATAAAAATTTTTTGGCCCTTTTTTAACATTGACACTGAGTAATGCAGTGTATGTGCTACACCATCGCAACTGGCTTCTTTAAGCCAGTACATAATTTTAGTGCACCCCCTTCAGCGAGCATGTTTCAAACTTGAACACTTGCATTTGCCAGTGTCTAATGGCAAAGGACTTGGCCATGTTTAAAGGCCAGCCTTGTGATATTAAGTTTGGATTGCACACTGGCCTTTCTGTGTTAAGAGCACTTTAATATGTTCTAATGCAGAGGTATTCAAACCTTTCCCCCAGATTCCTCCTTGTTTTTTGAGGATGCCCCCCAAGGACTACACAGCACATCTGCATCTTATTCTCCAAAAAAAAAAACAAAAAAAAACGTCCCCTCGTTTTTAGGCTTTAGAAAGTCACTGGGGCTCATTCCCTCACCTAATAACTTCAGTGCACGTTAGTAGGACCTGATGCTCAGCTCTTCTAATGGCAAAAATGGACGTGCACAAAGGTTTGATTGTTTTTGGTTTTGATTTAGTTCAGTTTTACAGCAACACTCAATGTTCCATCATATGAGTGATGGTTGTGTGGAAAACGGTGAAGTACATTTCAGATATTTAAACCTGATTCCAGTTCAGTTCTTAGACCGTTTTTTTGTGATTGAAATGAGTGATGAGTTAAAAATTAGTGCGAAATATAACCCAAAATCCAAGCCAAGATCATTTATGCAACCCTTGTTTTTGCAGCGTGAGCAAACAATTATGTTAAACACCCAAACAAAGTTCCTTAAACTAACTTCCTAGACAAGTCTTTGCAGTTATAGTGCCTGAGCCAAATGTTTATCTTGATAAGATTAATAATAAAGTAACCATAAATCAGTTGTTTAAATAAGTTCTTGCAGCCTTAATATATTTAGAAATTTCACAAATTTAAGTTCAGCAAAGGGTCGTAGGACTGTCTTGGAATTTTAAGATGCAGATAAGCGCTGACCTTGAACTGGGAATGTTTAAATTATAAAGTTTGACAAGAACGCTCGATTGAGGGTTTTCCTTCGATGTCTGTGCAGCCTCTTAAGGGACTCTTTCTAGGCATGTTTCATTTGGGGAACTGTGTTTCACAAGTGGAAATGTTGTGCTTACACAGAAGACCTATTAGTCTAATAAAATACTGACTGCAATCATTTTTTTACTGCAAAACTAAAACGGCTCAGGTTTTTAAAAAACTTTTAGGCCTTTTCTCACTTTGCCTGCATTTTCATTTCACATCTTTTCCCCCTTTAATTCATCACATTTCTCAATTTAACCCCCCACTACCTCAGTTTTATGTCTGTTTTTCTCGGCATACCTCACCATAATGCTCGGAGCATGTTTTGTTGCTTTATTAACTGTATTAAAAACACTATTCTTTATTAAACTAAATAAAGTTTAAGGCTCAAGCTTTAGTTTTAGTCTCATGTTCTAACTTGTATTGTTACTCAGGCTTAATCTGGCTGGAATTAACTGATAAGAAGAGAAAGCAAACGTTAATATTTTTGTACCTTAATACTGTATACCATTTGGTCTTCCAGGTCTCCCATATGCATATATTTTCTTGTTATCCCAGTTCATAACATACCTAAACAAATTCAATGGTCTGATCTAAAATAGTAAATTGTAGAGAAACTTTGCAACTCAGATTTCTTTATTGGTGTTGAAAGCTTCTAGGGGTCATGTTATCTTCAACATGAATATAAGTTATTTACCATGCAAAACGAGCAGTGAAACTACTGTGGAAAAGATCTTGTGACTTTTTACCCTTTATTGCTGATAATGGTTACTTGCAGAAAGCATGGTATTGTGTGAGGAAGTCAGGAGTGGCAGAGATGTAAACAGGATGGATATGAGAGCAACGTGACTGTGGTGAGGGCTGCAGTAGGAGTGATGGAGGCTTTTAAAGTAAAGAAGGGTCAGAAGGATAAAAGAAGGATCAATAGTGAGCCCTTCCTTGTTTGCAATGATGGTCAGGTCAATAGACGAGATAAGACAGGAGTCCTGTTTGCAGATGACATCTGTAGATATGATCTGTAGGGGGAATAGGGAGCAGCTTGAAGAGACCCTGAAGAGGTGGAGATATGCTCTAGAGAGGAGAGGAATGAAAGTCAGTTCGACTAAGACAGAATGAGTCTGAATAAAGGGGAGGACAGTGGAATGATTAGGATGCAGGGAGCAGAGGGGAAAAAACCTGAAATTCTTCTCTGAAGGAGCTTTAATAGGTTTTTAATGCTTCGGATGTCTGATTCAAATCACCACTGCTGTGAACAATTCTGAGTTGGTCAGTTTCTCTAGAAAGGATTATTTTGCATCAAACAACTCAGTGTTTACCTCATAACCATTTTATTGCTCAGAAATTAAGGAAATCAAATTCCTCTTTAAGGCAACTGCATACCTTGTACAGATGCGATGGGAGCAGGGTTAGAGAACAAATGATTGCAGAAACCCTATAAATTGTTTGAGAACAGCTGTGGAAGTTCCTAATTAGTTTATGTAGAAATAGGTGAGTATCCTCCACCACAGGCCTGCACCTAACTCTGACTTGTTTGTTCCAGACACAGTCTGCAAGTAACACTCTTCAGAAACACAAGTCGTCTTCTTCCTTCACTCCGTTCATTGACCCTCGCCTCCTGCAGATCTCCCCCTCCAGTGGCAGTACTCTCAACAACATGGGTAAAGGTCCACTATCATTTTCAAAACCTCTCTTTTAAAGCATAGGACCTCTGGTTTGTCCTGAAATCTCACATGACCAAAAGACTCCAAAACAGCATCACATTCCCTAAAGTGTTTTTCTTCCTGTATTCTTTTATTATGCTGTATTTAAGCAGTGCATCTAAGAGCAGGTGACAATGCCTTGCTCTCTCTCTTCAGCAGGCTTTGTGAACGATGGGCGGCTGCAGGAAGTCTTGAGGCCAGACCCTTCGCGGAAGGGCTCAGTGGTTAATGTGAACCCGGTGAACACTCGCCCACAGAGTGACACGCCCGAGATCCGCAAATACAAGAAGAGGTTCAACTCTGAGATCCTGTGTGCTGCGCTCTGGGGTGGGTGGCCTCCACAGCTATTATTATCATGTGGAAAAACATGCATAAGGAAATTCCTATATGATGATAAGCGCCAGATAAACTTGCATGGTATACATTAGCAGTGTGGGTGGTCAGGCTCCAAGCTTTAGCATTGAGCAGATGATCGTAAATAATAATGCTTAAATTGAAAAAACTGTTTTTGTGAAGTGTGAAGGCAGTCATTTGAATATTTGAAAACCTGTCTATTTTTATCTCTGTAGGAGTGAACCTGCTGGTAGGGACAGAGAGTGGACTTATGCTTCTTGACCGCAGCGGGCAGGGCAAGGTCTACCCCCTCATCAATCGACGTCGCTTCCAACAAATGGATGTGCTAGAAGGCCTTAATGTCCTGGTCACTATATCAGGTAAGATATGTGTGATTTAAACCTTTTAGAAAGTGGCCTGAAAGACACCCCCAGTTAAAGGTCGACTCCCCAAAAGTTGTGAAGTTATTCAGATTTATTGGCCTTAGAATCAAACTGTATCAGCTCTTTATGCGGCAGGAATTTAAATGTTTCTGTATTTAAACTGCATTCGCTTTGTGTTACTTATGTCAGGAAAGAAGAACAAGCTAAGGGTGTATTATCTTTCCTGGCTGAGGAACAAGATTCTGCACAATGACCCTGAGGTGGAGAAGAAGCAGGGTTGGACTACAGTAGGCGAGCTGGAGGGCTGTGTGCACTACAAAGTCGGTATGTGGGTTATAGATGAAGTCATCTGGAAATGGAAAATGATGTTTGATTTCTCTTGTGATTTCTCAGTGTTCACTACTTGTGGTAAATATGGTCTGTAATAGAATTCCCATAGCAGAGAACTACTGGAAAGCAGCTGTTATTCACACCTAATTGAATGTCTTTCTTTCACCAGTTAAATATGAAAGAATCAAGTTTTTGGTTCTTGCCCTGAGGAACTCTGTGGAGATCTATGCATGGGCACCAAAGCCATACCATAAATTCATGGCATTTAAGGTAAGTTGTGGTTAACTGCAAAATCTATCCAGCCCATACCTAATTGAGAGGGAATCTATCCAGCCATATGCAATGATTTAACCACTTAACTTGGTAAATAAAATAGTCATTTATTTCTATTTAGAAAATAAGAAATTGACTTTAAAACTTCGTAAAAACTAATATTGTCATAAACAATGTATTTCCTCTCTTGCAGTCATTTGGAGACCTGGTGCACAAACCCTTGTTAGTTGACTTGACAGTAGAGGAGGGTCAAAGATTAAAGGTGATCTATGGCTCCTGCTCTGGGTTCCATGCTGTAGATGTTGATTCAGGAGCCGTTTATGATGTCTATTTGCCCACACACGTAAGCACCATTTCACCTTCTGCATCTCCTTTCATCAGCATGTAAAGAAATATTGTGCCTTGATTTCATTGGTGCATCATATCTTCCTGTGGTTGATTCATTTATATCTCATCCCATCTCTCTTCTCCCTCTGTCCTTCTTAGATTCAGACCAGCATCCAGTCACACGCCATTATCATTCTTCCCAACACTGATGGCATCGAGCTGCTAGTTTGCTATGAAGACGAAGGCGTCTATGTGAACACGTATGGACGGATCACCAAAGACGTGGTGTTGCAGTGGGGAGAGATGCCCACCTCTGTTGGTATGCTGTCATGGAGAACCATTCACTCAGCCATAACAGTACTGATGAATGAAATAATTCATTTCACCATGCTTTAGAGTTTAAAATGTACTTCTATTTGTTTATATGTTCAGTTAAATGTTTGTTTATACATCCAGTATGGTTCAAACCCGTTCTCTGACTCTCCTCATTATTGTACCTTAATTGGAGTCAGTGTGCTTGAACATGCTGCTGGAGTTGATACACTGCGTCTGTCTGCTTTTATACGGAGTTTTGTACAATCCCTGTCTCTCCTGGAGCTGTGTATTAATTTGTTTTGACGTTATGTCCCCTGTCCTTCATAGCATACATCAGGTCTAATCAGATCATGGGCTGGGGGGAGAAGGCTATAGAGATCCGCTCTGTGGAGACAGGTCATCTGGATGGCGTCTTCATGCACAAGAGGGCACAAAGACTCAAATTTCTCTGTGAGAGAAATGACAAGGTGAGACACGTAGGCAACGTAGGTCTTAACAAGATCATCCCTGCACACGAACATCCTAAGGTTCCAAGTTGTCTCACTTTGTTGGAAGCATTTCTGCAGGACCATACTAAGCACATGCCTAAAAAAATTTTACAAAATCCAAAAACTTTTATCACAGTTTTGATTATATTGGCAGTGGTTGCCTAATGGATTGGGACTCTGACAATGAGATGTTTGAAAGCTGTGTTTAAACCCTTCTTTGCAGCTCGAACTTTTCACTATCATGTCAGTCATTGCTGTGCTAAGAAAAATTCACCTCCCAAATAATAGGCTGGGGCCAGTGAAAAATAGGCTAAATAACAAATACCAAAGAAATAATTAGATTACAGTTTATAATTATAGTCTGTTACTGTAATTAAAAAAAAGTTATACCCCTTATCCCGGTAATACAAATAAATTTACTCTACATTTTTCATGATTGGGTATCTGTGATCTTGAGCATGTTAACCTTATTCAAGATTTTGTCATTTGTTCTGTATTCTCCTTATTTCAACAGAAAACATCTAGCATATGCTGATATGGTTTGCCTGGTTGTTAGAGACTAGGCTTCATAATAGTAAGGGCATGGGTTTGTTTCCCAAGCCAGTAGGTTACCCTGAGGGTGCCCTTGATGATGGTGCTGTCACAGACACTGCTCCCCAGTGCTGAATGTATGGGCACCCCCTGCCACACTGTCTACTGAACATGCTGGTCGATATGTGAACTTTCATTCTTTTTTTTTCTTTTTTTCTTTTTTTTTTTTCTGTCTTTCTCTGTAGGTGTTTTTTGCTTCTGTACGCCAAGGAGGCTCAAGCCAGGTCTACTTCATGACTCTTGGCCGCACCAATATGCTCAGCTGGTAAATCTGCTGCATGTCTGATGTCTGTTTTTGACAGCAAAAAAGGACTTCCTGAAATTGCTGAAAAAAATGGTGTTGAGGAAAAAAGCAAACCTTGAATTAAAAGGTCATCTTGGAACTTGTGCTTCAAGATCCCAGCTCTATGTTGGTGACATCTGTTCGCTGAGACCTGACCCAGAGACACATAGCTTTACTCAACACAGTAAAGTTTGAGTAAGGCAGAGGGGTTTTCAGAGGGAGCAACATCGCCCCCTGCTGCAGAAGGGGCTGTAGATGTTGGCTTTTTTTTTTGTTAAACCTTACAGCATTACTGATCAGTCAGCCAACTCCAGACCTTATAGGGTGATCGATTGCCACCAATTGAAAACCTTAAAATGTAAGATTTCCTCACAATTACAGACTTTGAGACATAAAATCCTGAACAATTAATAATCTAGTATATGTCAGTGTATTTGTACTGAACTTTGATTGACTGTAATAGTGACAGACAGCGTATAACATCAATCCTTTTGCCAGACTAGAGGGAATGCAGGGTTTGCATTGTTACGGCAGTGGGGGCTGGAAGGAGCTTGGGCTTTTTCTTTTTTGTTTTCTCCCTGTGAATTTGTCAACTGCCAAACCACAGTCATACTACATCGTTGTGCTAGTCCAGGTTACTTTGGGGATTAATATTTGCAGGACTTTTAACAATATTGACTTTAGCGTGTGAAGATTTTATGCTGATAAAACGTCAGCAGTGTTCATATACAGTACATTGAGTGTTTTTATTTTTTAAGCATTGCACTTGATAAATAAATTCTTAGTTTCCTTCTCAATGGGCTGGAGGATCTTCTTTACATCTCTTAAGACTCTATTCTCTTTTTTTTTTTTTTATATATATAAATGCCATTACCTCCTTTCAAAAAATGTACCAATGCACAATTTCTTTCTTTTTCAATCTTAAAGTGATGTTAAAAGATAGATATATGAAAACCATACATTGTCAAATGAAAATATCTTCCCATTTGTCATAAATATCCACAGTGATGTCCTTGATTACAGGAGTTTAATAATCGCATAAGAGTATCCTGTATTAGTGTTATTTATAGGAGGGCTTGCAGTATCTAATGCGATCTAATTTAAGTGTTTTATTCTCTCTGACTATGTTGTGTTATCCGTTTGTTGCACCTTAAACACAAAGATTGCCATGTCAATGTGATTACTATGCTAAGAAAGATTCACCTCCCAAAAAAATATGATGTCCTGATCAGTGATGAATAGGTAAACAGAAAATATCAAAGAAAAGAAATAAACTGCAGTTTGTAATTGTATTCTGTAACAAATTTTAAAAAAATGTATTACCAGGATAAGGGGTATAATGTAAAGTTAGTTGCTCTGCAATTCATGACTAGACATCTGTGAGTTTGAGTTTGCTCCCCAAGATATTCAAAATTCATTTTGTATTCTTTTTTTCAACAGAAAACACTTTCAGCACAGGCTGTTGTTTCTAAAGTGCTTTTTAGGAAATTGTGAATTTCAGTAGAGCAGCCCTAGAGGTTGATTTCTCTTTGCAAACTCTTTATAATGAAGGTCTGTAGATTTTCTGTTCCATTCATGTGTATATATAACTTGTTCTGCACCAGCAGTACTTGGGTGAGCCTTGTATGACGACTCATCACACAAACTGTACCTCTCATGTCACATGATTGAAGTGTGTGGCATAAATCAGGCAGTTTAACATTTAAATGGTCAAAATTAGGCTCTTGCTGTTGGTTCTATGGGATGAAAGAAAAACGATGAAATCATACAAGCAAAACAATGCCATGCAAAAATCATGACATTTTTATTTTCATACAACAGTAGGGGCCCAACATCAGCTGAGAATGGGGAATATTGTGTTTCCCATATGTATAGAAACATCAATATCGGCCCATTCAAGCATCTAAAGAGTTACCTTGGTTGACAAATCCAGATTTTTTGCATCATTACTAAAAGATCCCAGATCAGTAAAGATAAAAAAAAAAAAACACCTGGTTTATTTAACCCTGTGTGCAGGCCAGTAGTGTCAGTGCAATGATGTGAGGAATATTACTGATGCACAATAAGGACCAAGATAAGACATTCATGATTTGTGGTTTATATACACCAGGGGTCACCAGCCTTTTTGAAACTGAGAGCTACTTCATGGGTACTGAGCCGTACGAAGGGCTACCGGTTACCTAAACTTCATGTATAATAAACCGGTTTTAAATGCTTTTTTTGTTTAGATGTTGTCATTTTCAAATCTATATAAATGCAAATGTGATTAAAGAAGAATAGCAACAGGATAAAATTAAATATTAGACGCTGCTCGCTGGGGAGTTATGCTATTTTTAGAACAGGTCTGCAGGCGACTGATGTGGTCCTTGGGGGCAAGCTGGTGCCTGCGGGCACCATCTTGGTGACCCCTGGTATACGCTAAGGACTTCATCATTGTCATGATGAAGGTGTCAAAAGTGTTTTGGGAATGTTTTCCTCAAACTGCATTGGGAACTTTGTTAGGTTAAATGGCACTGAAAAGAACCTGTAGGTCTTAAGAGAGGTTTAACAAATTAAAAGACTCCTATTAGTGCAGCTGGGCCAGCGATTGACTAGTGGTTAATGACTTGGCCCCATTGGGAGGTTGTCCGAAACCCAGACCAGTAGGTTGCCCCAAGGTGTCCTTGAGCAAGGTACTGTCCCGATCACTGGTCTCCCATATATACAGTACTGTGCAAAAGTTTTAGGCAGGTGTGGGAAAAAATGCTGTAAACAAAATGCTTTCAAAAATGGAAGTGTTCATTTATTTTCATCAATCAACAAAATGCAGTGAATGAACAAAAGAGAAATCTAAATCAAATCAATATTTGGTGTGACCACCCTTTGCCTTCAACACAGCATCAGTTCTTCTAGGTACACTTGCAAACAGTTTTTGAAGGAACTTGGCTGGTAGGTTGTTTCAGACATGACTGTGTTTCAACCTCCGTGTGACATTGATGATCATCAGCACCTGTTTGGTAAAACTGGTTGATCATACACCGACTATAATCCTACAGAATCCCTAACTTTGTGCAAGTGTACCTAGAAGAACTGATGCTGGTTTGAAGGCAAACGGTAGTAACACCAAATATTGATTTGATTGAGATTTTTCTTTTGGTCGCTCACTTTGCGTTTTGTAAATTGATCAAAATAAACAATCATTATTTATATTTCTGAAAGCGTTCTTTGTTTACAGCATTTTTTCACACCTGCCTAAAACTTTTGCACAGTACTGTATATTTCTTGTTACTCTTGGGAATCAGTCATAAGTAGAACTAAGTGAAATGGGTTCAGGTAGTGGGGTGTGTTTTGTGTGGTTTTTTTTTTTTTTTTTTTTTTTTTTTTGAGATCATGATCTACATTCTACATTCATACTTCTAGATTTGAAATGTTTGTACATGAAAATTCTCAGGAATATTTTTCAAGTTAAAAACAACAAACCAAAAAAGCCCCAGTCCTGGAGGATCATTGCCCTGCACCTATTCTGTGCCTCTGCTCACCTGTTTATTAGTCAGCTGTTCATGAGTTGCATTAGGTGCACTGGTACTCAAGGAATACCTGAAACCATTTACAGCAATGGGTATCCTGAAGGAACAGCCACAGAGGAACCAGCTTTTAAAGGTAAGGCTACGTTACACTCATTATATTTATTACCTCTGGTTATAATAAAAACATGTACTACTTCTGCCATTTTATGCTTTTTTGTGCCAGAGTCAAGCCCTAGCAGTCAGAACAAGTTGTTCACATTTCCGACACTAAATAAAAGCCCAACTAATGACTGATATTCCAACAAGACAATGTGAGAGCTTTTTGCTACATTTTACACTACCTTTGTTATAATTGTCATGTTTAGCTTTCTAAATGGAGATTTAGATGGAGAATTGAGGTTCCAGAGTAAGCAAGAACAATGGGAATCCACTTGTAAACAAGCTGAAGCAGGTCATGATCATAGAGATGTAGTTTGCAAGAACAATTCAATATTATTGTGATGCAAGACAGACCCTTTCAGTTTGCAAAACATTTCAATCATAATGGAAGCACCCGAAGTGCAAAATGCTGATATGTGGAGAGAGTCATACTGCACGGATCAAAAAAGAGATGTTATGTCATCAAGCACCTTGAAAGATATATGGGAATATCATGTGATACTGGTGTGGACAGCTCAGTCATTCTTCATAGCATGTGATTTCCTCTCTCGTGTGTGTTAATGTGCCTGAGGCACCCATTGAACTTTTGCCCATTCATCACTTGTCCCTCTGTTTACCACTTATAATAGGTATTAAACACTGCAGGCCACTGCATCTTCAGCAGCTGAAGCATATGGATGTCTCTGAAGAAGAGTTTAACATATAAGTTGGGGAAATCGAAGTGATGAGACCCTCATCTCAACCGCTGATGAAACTGACAGGGGCAATAATGTTCCCCTTGGTTTGACCTGGGAATGCTACTAGATTAAGTGTGTTGCCAGAAAGGGCTTTCACAGACCGGATTAGAGAAGATTGATTCAGAGCTTTGAATGAGAGGAAAAAGAAGAGACACCTGAAAAGTATAGAGAGCAAGGTTTGCGATGTAGATGTGATATTCGTAAGAAATAAATGACTGTGTTATCTCCTTAGATCCTATGTAATGGCAAAATTGAAGATGATGAGAATCTAACAATGCTAGCATAATGATGATTTCTGTATGATAGGCTGTGATGGATTTTTTTTTTTAGAATATGTTGAGGAAGGGGCAGCAAGGTGCTGTGCCCTCACAGCGAGGAGGTCTTGTGTTTGATTTGCCGGTGAAGTAGCCTGGTTTCTTTCTGTGTTGAGTTTAAAGGTTCTCCTTGTGTCTGTGTTTGTTAAAAAAGTTCAATTGTGAAAGATGTCCCTAAGTGTGACTTTGTCAGCGGGTTTGTCGGTGTGTCTGCCCTGTGACGGACTGGCGACTTATCCAGGGTGTTTCTTCAACTTTTGTCTTGCTCGGATAGGCTACAGCACCACCTCCAACCATGCTCAGGATAAGCAGTTCGTGAATGAATCAAGAGGAATGCAAAAGTGTTAGTGCTCGTGGTGTCTAGGCTGATTTAAGGTACTTGTTCCTTGGTGTACGTTTGTGCCACTTAAAATGATGTAAATGCATGGATTTACCATTGCTTGAAAAAGTGAAAGTGACTATTCTTGTCGTGAAACGCAGCACGGCACAACAAAATTCAACCTCTGTGTTTCTCTCACACACACACACACACACACGTGCAGCAGGGAGCAGATATTGACAGTGCCCGGGGAGCAGTAATGGGGACAGTACCTTGGTCAAGCCCTCAGGGCAACCTACTGGTGAGGGAAACGAA
This sequence comes from Hepsetus odoe, assembly GCA_017165825.1. NCBI lineage: Eukaryota > Metazoa > Chordata > Actinopteri > Characiformes > Hepsetidae > Hepsetus > Hepsetus odoe. Next base: position 11,453,085 of record CM029386.1, read on the forward strand.
TCCACAATCTTTCAATCCGGGGCAACTCCCTAACCACTAGGCCACCGCTGCCTAGTTTGTCATTGAAATTACAAACTAAAATTCTATTCTTTCTGTCCTAGTTAAAAACAAATGGCAGGTGTGGCTGCAGGCTTTCATTCCAGCAAAAAGGAATGGTGCACTATTAAGACGGAGACCCTAATTTCAGGAAAGATCCTGCTTGATTGCAATGAAGACCTGCAGCTACAGGCTCACGTTTTTGACTAGATTTTCTAAATCTTGCTGTTCTATAGTTAGTCAGTCATTTAAAGTGTTAAGTGTCATATATGTAAAATGAATTAGCAGATGCTGTTTTGCAAAGCGGCTTCACTTTCCTAATTGTAGGAACTCTCAGGAGCAGTGACGGTGGTTAAGGAGTTGATCCCAGGATTGGAAGGTCATGGGTTCGAAGCCCAGAGCAGTATGTTGCCCTGAGGTATCCTTGATCAAGGTACCGTCCCCATCACTGCTCCCCAGGCAGCTTCAAATACTTGCCCGCTGCTGTATGGGTGAAATGCAAAGGAAGCATTTCGTCGTTTCACTGTATGCTGTGCTCTGTTTCATAATGACAATTGATCACTAATTTTACTTGGTTAAGGGTTTTGCTCAAGAACCCAATGGTGCTAGTGCTGGAGGTAGATTTAAACATATTACCGCTTGATCCATTGGCTACTAGGCCTCCACCATGATGGCTTTCTTGTTCACACAGGAAAGGAAACACTGATATCTGATGGATGTAGTGACATGCTGGACATTCATGTATTTTAATATTGTGTTTGAATACTTTAAACCTACTTTTGCTCATGTGTATGGATAAAATACTTAAACACAAAAAAGGTGTCTGTTCTGGGCATGTGGGGACTGTCCCTTTAATCAGGAGTTGTAAGTTGCTCTGGATAGGAACATCTGCTAAATGCTGTAAATGCATTTTCCCCGCATGTTGAAAAGATGAAAAAAAAAAAAATCTATATGTTGATGAAAGGATCAGAGAGATCACCCACCCTAATCTTGGTTCCTCTGCCTGGAATGATGGAGAAGATCAGTTTTGACCAGAAGAGGGCAGTGTATCTGAAATTTTAGTGACAGGATCTGTAGGAAACTAGACTACAGTCAGTTTCAGAACAAATTTTGTAAGATTTTGTTTTATTTTTACTTACATTTTTGCTTTTGGGGGGGAATTATAGGGCGAATTTCCTGATTTATCCCCTCAGGATGTTCCTTACCTAATTCTGCCTCCCAACTTGTTAAAAATTAATTTGTTGCATTTTTTTTCCCTTTGTTCTGCCCATCATCCTTCATTCTTATTTTTGGTGTGGCTCTCCAAACATGAAGACTTTTGTGTATTTATCTGTGGAGTTTTGGAGCTCTACATCCAAGTGCAGTGTCCCATGCCAGAAAGGAGGGATGCAGGAGGAGGGATAAAGTGAAGTTAGGAAGGCAGCAATGCAAAGGCTAATTGTGCCTGTATGTAGACTGCCAGTGTTGTTGGAGAGCGTTGGTGTGTAAAAAGACATTCCCCACTGATGACCTTATTTTGTTCTCATTTGTATTTCTTATATTTCTTTATGCATAATGTTCATCACAGAATGCGTCACCATAAAGTTTGTTACAGCATCATAAAGAGTTGGCCCTAGCATCAGAAGGTCATGGGTTCGAATCCCAGACCAGTAGGTTGATCCGAGGTTCCTTTTGAGAAAGGTACTGTCCCTGTCACTGCTCCCCGGGTGCTTTCAATAGCTGCCCCCTGCTGCACGTGTGTGTATGGGTAAAATGCAGAGGTGTAATTGCGTTTTGGTTCACTGTGTGTGGCTCAATGTGTTTCACAATGACAAGAACAGTCACTTTCACTGTGCCATGACATGCTTATCAGGTGGATGTTAAAGTGCCCCCGAGGGGGGGCATAATGAGGGAACATCTATGAAACTCTGATTAGGTTAAGTGGCTCAGGTCAGTGGGTGGATGGATAGATGTGTTTTGCTCTTTAATTTCCTCTCCAAGGTGTTTTGTTTTTTTGCACCCCCTTACCCCCCATGTGATACTAAAGAACAGGCATCAAATGATGTATGGTTCTTAAAAAGCCACTTTATCGAATGAGATGAGAATATGCAGAAGCCTTCCAAAATCTAAAGAACATCCATGATGTAAATATCTTTAGTACATCGCACTTATTGCTGCATATTTCATTAGGAGGCAGTTTTTCAGGCGACAAAGAACATCAATCAAATAATTATTTATGGCATTTCTTTTAAAATGTTGAGTAAAGAATTTGCTTTTGCTTTCTGAGTATTTGATCTTTTACAATGCTCTGTAGTATAAATCCTTTTCTCAAGATATTGGCGTGTCTGTAGGGGTCAGTGGAGAGAGGGTAATAGTTTAGGAATGGGATGAAGGAGGTCAGCAGATGGCGTAGTTGCTGTGTTTTGTAATTCTTGTTCCTCTACAAAGTTCCATATCAAGGCAGAGGCTACTACTACAGTGAAGAGTGAACAAAATTAACACAGAAGCATTTAAATGTGTTTTTTCATCCGCAAATTAATAAAGCCATTATCAAGGCCTCTAATTGTTATAATTACAATTATTAATTTAACAATCATTCTGGCTGAACTCCTACAAATGGTCTGAAAGTGAAAGTGACTTGTCATTTTGAGTACACAGCACAACACAACAAAATTACGCCTCTGCATTTGACCTATACAAGCCGTGCAGCAGGGGGCAGCTATTGGAAGAGCAGTGACTGGGACGGTACCTTGCTCAAGGGTACTGCAGGGCAACCTGCTGGTCTGGGATTTGAACTCATGACTTTGTGATCCTGGGACCTAGTCCCTAGTCCCCTTGGCCTCCGCTGCCCTATTTCTTTCTTCTGGTCATCTTAATATAACCATTTTGCAGCATATTGCTTTTGCCTAAAATTTTCCTCACCTAACTTGGTGTAGTTTAACTGGCTCAAAATTTGAGAAGTTCGGAAAAATGCTTCATCTGTCATTTTAAGATGCTTGTGACTTTCTAATACGTAATTCTAAATATATAACCGAAATATTTTTAATTTGTAACATGATTCTAAGGTGGGGTTCCCACCCCCAACCCCCCCCCACCCAGGGAATGCCATTTTTATAATTTTTTTTTCTTGCATTTTTTTTTTCCTCGTTTATTGGTGTTTATTGCATTTGTGTGGTTTTATGTACTGAAACTCGTTCAACATTCGTTATTCATTAGAATAACCAGGCTGTTCTTGTTGCTGTCGGTGATATTCATCTGATCTGATTGGCAGCCCAGTGTTGTGCCACTTTCAAAGGACTGTCTGGATTGAAAGTCCTTGTAACGGCTGTGTGAAGTAAATGATTTTAAAAAATTCAGAAGAATTTTACCTGAACCAAGACCTTCACACACCTTTGCATTTTTGTGGCTTCAGACATCAAGGCATTTAAGCTTTAAAATGCTTCATCTGAAATATTCTGCTGACTTGTGGTTTGGCGGTGTTTGAAGTCATTTGAACACATCCTCCACACACTAATGTGAGAGTCATCAACTCATCATTTGTCAAATCATCATTTCTGAAAATCCTTTCGCAGACATGCAAACTGAGCAGTTAGAATTCAGTCTAGACCTGGAAAGTTTAGCGGGTGTGTCTGTTCAGTCATCAGACATGACCAAACCTCCCACGAAACACCTAAAATGATGATGTTTGGCATTTTTGTTTTCTGAATAGGAGCCATAACTGTAAGCTCAGTCGAAACTCCATCTGTGTTCAACACCTCCCTACAGATGTGGCTTCAGCGTTCTCGCATATTGACAAAAATAATCAGGTAAAAAGTTGGTTTTCCACATGTCATTATAGTACTTTTAGAAAAACAAATGCACCATTCATGCTTTCAGAATATTCATGAATGTTGCATTCTTTGAGGAGTATGGAGTACATTAACGTGAATGATCGTGACTACCCTTGTCATTGTGAAACGCAGTACAGCACAACCTCTGTGTTTCACCCATACACACATGTGCAGCAGGGGGCAGTTCGGGGAGTAGTGACAGGCACGGTACCTTGCTCAAAGGTACCTCAGGACAACCTACTGGTGAGGGAATCGAACCCCCAATCTTCTGATCCTGGGCCAATTCCCTAACCACTAGGCCACCGATGGCCCATACGGGGATAATGTTATGATAATGTTAGAGAACAGAGATTTCTGCATTGTGATGAAACAACTTTGATTAAGACAACAGAACTCCTGTGCAATAGCATGAATGTGTCTGCAAATATGCTGTAATTAATTAAACATAATTGGGTGAATCTGGCTGAACTCCACAGATGGTCCTAACCTGACCACCTCAAATGGTCCCTGGGCCCTTGACCCTGGGCCAGTTTGACATCCAGAATGAATTGGTATGGAATTCAAGGAAGGACACTCATTCTCTGGGCCACAGAGATGTTCCTTACATGTGCTGCAGACTCTCTTATGTTCCCTACAAACATTTCCTTCATTCCAGTGTTCCCTTTACATCCTCGTGTCTCTCACTGCGAGTTATGACCCTTGTCTATTTCTGTCATTAGCTCTTCACTGGCAGTTAAATGTGTTATTCCATCTTCACTGTGATTGCTGCTGTGTGGTGTTACAGGTCATGGATTTTGATATGTTTATAACAGACTACATGTTTTATGTAAAGAATCTGGAAAAACAATCTTAAAAAAAAAAAATGTGAAAAATGAAAGGACAACCTTCTGGCACACGAAATAAAATGCTCTTAAAATGTATAATTTTAAAGGCTTTCAAATTGTCCTTTGAACTTGCACAGTGTAACTATGAATCTACCTTTAATTGAAGAGAAAGACATCTGCATCCTGTAATTCATTTAGAAGAAGCAACGGTAGACGAATGGCAGGAGTGATCTGTGGCAGTGAGGGTGAAATGTAAGGTTTACAGGGCGGTAGTGAGATCAGGTATTCTATACAGGTTGGAGACAGTGACACTAATGAAAAGACAGGCAGCAGAGCTGGAGGTGTCAGAGTTAAAGATGTTGAGATTTTCGTTGGGTGTGACGAGGCTGGATGGGATTAGAAATCAGTATATAAGAGGGACAGCTCAGGTTAGATGTTTTGGAGACAAAGTTAGAGAAGCAAGGTTGCGTTGGTTTGGACGTGTCCAGAGGAGAGACTAGGATTATATTGGGAGGAGGATGGTTGAGGATGGTTGATGATGGAGCTGCCAGGAAAGAGGAGAAGAGAAAGACCAAAGAGGAGGTTTATGAATTTGGTAAGAGAGGACATGCAGACAGTTTGTTTGAGGAAGAAGCAGAGGAAAGGAAGGAATGGGAACAGGTGATCCACTGTGGCGAAGAAAGTGTGCGTAACATTCTAGAAGAGAGGGTAATCTGATTTACCGCTACAAAAATAGTAGTCTTTAATTGCTTTAGAAAGAATAAAACAACCTATGATGCTGGCAGTACCATTCCTAATAAATGCACCTCACTTCAGTCTGGTTTAATTAATGTAATGATTGATCCTAACTAATCTAGAGATGATGATTTTTTTTTTTTTTTCTTCCTTTCTTCAAAGCAATGGCTAAACTCCAAGTGTAGTGTCTTAACTTCTACATTTGCCATGGAGGCTGAAGTAGTGTAGAAGTGATGGAAGCTAGTAAATGGGCATTGCAAAAACTCCATGCTTGAAGCATCTGCCTCAAACCATGTTAACTTGTTTAGGCATCTGAAACAGACTTGCTTGTCTTGTTTTTGACACTGTATGAGAGAAGTGTTTGCATAGGTAAGAAAACTAGCAGACATGTCGAAGCCTGAATAGTTGTTGGTTGCTAATTTTTTTGGAAAATGCATATCTACATGCCCTGCATACTCACATAAATCAGTGTGGTTTCGACATGGTTGGAGACATGACGAGGCGACGCGGTTTACACAATGCTTTTAGCCTTGCGGGTCCTGTGCTAAACTACAGACCGCAAAATGTCTGTGCTACAGCTTTGGTGTGGGGAAAATTGTTTCTCATTTTATAAAGATAGGCCACAATGCACTTTTTAAAGTGTCTGAACTGTTGCTGGTACACCCCCATGGTAAGAATAGAATTCTGCTCAATGTATTTTATTCCATTGTTCTTATTTTTATTCATTTTTCATTCATTGACATTTCACAGATTGTTTTGACTCCATAATTTTACAACACAATATTAAATTATAAGAAGGAAGAAATCATCTATTTCAGGTACCTCGTTAGGAACACTTTCCATTGTTGATCATACACATGCGCAGCACCTTTTAACAAACAGATTAACTGTAGATTATGTACCACAATTCTAAGTTATTTTATAGAACTTGTTGATTCTCAGTTAGGATTTGGGTCAGGGATAAGGCTGTGTTTTTAAGGTAAGGGTTAGATTTAGGCCAGTTTTTAAGGGAAGGAAATCTTGAGCTGAATATAACAGATATTTTGTTGAATGTGAATTAAAGGTGAGTAAAGTGTCTACACAATGTCTAAAGTGTACTATGCAAATACAATGTTAGAGAAAATTTGCCTGGATCATCACTATAATGTTGGAACTGGAACATGTGGCTTTGCACTCCATTTGGTGATGACTGAGTGCAAAGCACTGACCTTTGGGAAGAAGTCAGGACAACATGGTGATACTTTAAAAAAAACAAAAAAAAACAAACAAAAAAAAAGCTTAACTGATATGAGCATCACTTGCAAACGTGGAGCTGATAAAACATGCTTGCCAGAGATCGACCACAAAACATCATGATGAGTCTTATTTGATTTAAATAGAATGTGTCACCTTGGTGTTTTGAGCTGTGGTAGCTTTAATTCTGCATTACAGTTCCATATGAAAAACTTCATTTGTAAACATTCCTGACCGTACCTCTTGGTCTAGATCTTTTCTTATCGCTGTGTAGCAAAGATAGCAACAGAAAGGAGCTGAAAGTTATGACTTCAAAGCAGGTATGCATGCAAGGAAGGTTTTATCAGCAGCTGTAGTCTAGCCTCCTGGCACACACCCGAAACTCTGATTAAACGCAGTGGACGATACAATAGAGAAATACTTTTATTCAGCTTATCGGCTCCCATGACACATTTTAAGATAAGAAAGGCAGGATTGGAAGAAAAATGTATTTTGAAGTTATTCAAAAGTCCTGACTAAGTAGGTTTTAGGTTAAGGATCAAATGCTCATTAGAAGTTTGTGGAAGATAACTGAATTAACTGTGTACCATATAAACAATGCTATAAAGCTACTGAATTTAATGGGCCCATATCCTACTGACCCAAACTTCAGTCCTGAGGAGCTGATGTCCAGCACAGTTTGGCAGATCTTTTCCTCAAACGCACTCACTAAACTTGCCGATAAACAGGTAAGTTGTACAAAGTGGGAGAAATCAGAGAAAAGCTGTGCTGGAGCTTGGCTGTCCAGGACCAGAACCAGGTACCCCTGTCACTTGTTACTTATCTTTTTCTCCTCAGGTCCACTTGTTACGCTTGTTTGGGTTTATATATCAAAAATACACAGTCCTTTCCCATCCCTTTCCTTTTAACAGACTTTTTTAAAAAATGTTTTTTATTTTTTTAATGTACCTTCAAAATGGATAGAAGTAAATGAGCTCTGATTGGCTGCCCTATATTGACCCTATCAAAAAGTGTTCATTTACATTTATGGCATTTAGCAGACGCTTTTATCCAGAGCAACTTCCAGTTTCTGATTGCAGGGACAGTCCCCCTGGAGCAACTTGGGGTTAAGGGTCTTGCACAGGAACCAAATGGTGGTGCTGGAGGTGGGATTTGAACCTGCGACCTCTTGGTAGGCAAGCATCTTACCACTAGACCTTTCTACCCTAAAATTGCCTAGGGTTAGGGTTAGGGTTAGGCTTATGAATGGCTTAAGTTTGGTTTTTGTCACACCCCTGATTTGGCATTGAAATTTGGTCCAAAATTAATTTTTGAGTGACATCTTTGAGATTTTTGGATTACATGCAGGCCAAAATGTTAACGTGTACATATGTATATCATGCATCTCAGAAATGCTGGCATTTACAGTAAAATGTATTGAGTTGCTACGTACACGGTAACCGGTTTAGGTGTTCAGAATGGCGGCACGTGAATTTCCTGGATTGAAAGTGATTTTTTTTTTTTTTTTTTTTGTGCACTATGTTGAATGACACTTTCAGATTTTTACAGGTAAATGTAGTACTATGTATTTTACTTTATAGGAAAGAACCAGAAATGTGTATTTGGTAATAATTTAGGGATAATTGCCTGGAAATGTGAAAATTCACTGGTCTCTCTGCGAAAGTGACTGAAGTTCACTGAAGAAATTCTGTGTATGGGTCGCACCCTCATTTTTATAGTGGATTTTGGCACAAATTTGTGGGACTTATACACGAGAAAATACGGTAAATAAAAAATTCGAAAAAATTATTACTATAATGTAAGTCCAAAAAAACTGACTCCAGTACAGGCTTTTCATTTCAAATATGGTGTGCATTTACTACAGAGTGAACGGTATACTAATTCAAACTCCAAAGCCACTTTTCTCTTGTACAGGACCTTTTTAAAATGAAGTTGCCATTGGGTATGGACAAGCTTGCAGATAATAAACACATTTTTTTCTTTCTCCAGTAGCTTGTCTGAATTGGGGAACAAGACAGCATATGTGGTATTGTACCTGTGTCTGTTCTGCTTGAGGAATATTCAGATGCTTAGGCATGAGAACATTTATTGCCCACAACAGGCATCCAAGGGTGGTCCTAATGGGAGCAATTGCTCCAGATAAGTTATCAACAGAATGTTTATTGTTAACTTGTGTGAGATGAACTAGACTTGAAGCGAAGCAACAAGCTTTAAAAGAGCTTTTAGAAGAAAGAGCAGATTTTGCTAAACAAAGCTAAAGACTCCTGATTGTGTGTGATAAAGCTGGCTACACATCAAAACAATTTGGTTTAAGCACTAAAGATGGAACAGCCAGTGAACTCTATATAAACTGAAGTGCAATGTATTTGAAATCATTTGGCTCTTTGAGCTTTCGGGGTTTTAAGACACACAAATTCTGACTAGTTCTGTATCCTATAGTGATGCACAAAGATTCCTACTGGTATCAGCAGGTATTTGCCAAACGTTCCAGAAAGGGGTTTACATCTGTTTAATATTTCAACCTGATATTTGATAATGCATTTTATGCATTTCTGAAAGAAGAGATGTGCAAGAAGAATGATTCGGTGATGCAGGAATACTGTGATGTAATGCTTTCTTATTTCTTTTTTAAGAAAATAGAAAGTGAGTACATTATATGGAATTCTTAATTCAGGTAGATGTAGACCCAAACATGTGCAACTAAGGGTGGCACAGTGGTGCGGTGGGTAGTGCTGTCAGCTCGCAATGAGAAGGTCCTGAGCTCGATTCCCAGGCGAGGTGGTCCAGGTCCTTTCTGTGTGGAGTTTGGATGGTTCTCCACCATCCAATTACGTGCAGGTCAGACGGCTTGAAGATGCTAATTTGCCCCCAAGGTGTGCAATGGACTGGTGAGCTGTCCAGGATGTTGCTCTGTCTTTCACCCAATGAGAGCTGGGATAGACTCCAGCATGGCTGCAACCTTAATTTGGACAAGTGGTTAAGAAAATGAGTGAATCAAAATAAAATTAGAAAGACAAATCTGACCTTGGTACATTCCTAGTATTCTGACCTTCAACCAGTGTATCTGAATAATTTGGAAGATTTTCAACAGCATTTTTTTTTCTTTTCAGGGGTTAGGATTAGAAGAAGAATTAACTTGAAATTCAATGTCATGCATTATATTTGCTCTAACCCTTACCTTAAACCTAACCCAGAACTTAAATTTTTGTTGGATTTTATAGATATTGAGTTGGATGTTAGTCCATTAATTGATGTTAGTTAGTTAAATCTGGGCACAAAATATAAAGTGACCCATGCAAATTAAGTGTTACTAATTATTGCACTTGAGTGGACTTGACCAAGTTTAGATGCAGTTTTTATACAATAACACTGAATTTTTAGCCCTTCCCTCAGCTACATTTTCACTCTCTCTCACACGCACGCACACACATGCCAGTTCAAAAATGATTTGATGTCTTACAGCTTCCTGAAGGGAAGCCCTCTTTGCAACACCATGGAGGGGAATTCTAGGAGGAAATGCCCTGAGGCAAAATCTCTGACCTTTTAAAGATCTCTCTCTACAGCAGTTTAATTTAAAATAGGGCCTTGTATGCATGAGTGTGTTTCCATCTCTGCTCTGGGGGTATTTCTGATGGTGTAAAACACATCTAATCTATTTTTTGGGAAGAAATAAATGCATTTATTCTTATGCCAAAGGAACATTAATTTTGTTGTTTATCATTAAAGCAGAGCTGCATACAGCTGGGAATTTCCAGTTTTCAGTGTCTGCAAACATAATTTTATGTATGCCACAGTTTATACTATTTATCTACTGTTTGTTCAAGTGAATTAGTAGTGTATTAACATAATTAATTATATCACAAATTGATGTGGTGTAAGTTGGCTCCATAAAGTTGAATTAAAGAAATACTTCACCATTTTACAACCTAACCTTTACCTCCTCGGTACCAATCTCAGTGACTACATGCAGTCATTTTGATGGGTTTTCCTTTGCCTGGAACAGAATCTATTGAATCAGAACTGAATAATGGCAAAGGGCAGCTGATGGAGGCCATCATTAAACATTTATGTAAAACATTTATTTCTGCTGAACACTGTGATGAGGAAATATCATTCTGTAAGTGATGGGACTTGCTTTCTGCCTCATCACCATGGAACCCAGAAAACACTGGATAAAGTCATACTTTTTATGTGACATTTAATCACATTTGAACATTTATTCAAGGAAATTAGGAAATGCCTAGGGTTCGGATTATAAGTGAATTTCATGTTAATGCATGTACCTCCCCTTAAGTTTAGGGAAACACATTTATGGTGCTTAAGGTGTGATGGATAAAGACTAGGTTGATAAATGTTGCCATTTATCCCAATCAGTGCTGTAATGTATTTGCTACAAATTAGGACCATTGATCTTCATGTAGATGCGTGCACACACATGCACACACAAACAAAACATCTGCACAGAAGCCAGTAAAACAGACCGTAAGGTATTATTCTGTTCATCTGAGGACAGAACAACGCAGGTAAGGCTACATTCTGTGAGAGCCTTCTACACACTAACTAGACAGGACACATTTAGCATGTGTTTAGTTGGCTCTTTTGAATCCCTCACTGCGTGTGTTCCTATTCAGTGTCCTTGCCTACTTAATTTACCACCTACCTAACCACTTTCCAAGGTCAGATGAAATCCACTCTGCTCTAAATTGGAATAACAACAAAATAATCCAAATGTAACTCTAAAAACTTCAGCATAATGCTCCTAAAGCAGATAGAATGGTTCATGATCATTGTTTTACATTGTTTGTATGTGACATGTAGGTTTACACATTGATTCTAAGAAACTGCTATGCTTTTTTTGTACTGTTGTTGTTATTATTATTCTTAGTAGTATTTTTAGGAGTTAAAAATTGTCTTTTTGTGTGTTAAAATGAATCACTGTAAGAGTGATCCCAATGGGCCTAGGCCCAATCATTTTCGTCACAGGCCCATCCAAATGCCTGCTCAAATTCACTTTCCGAATTAAAATCTCACGAGTGAATCAAGTGAAACAATATCATGACAAACCGCTCCCTTAAATTGTGACATTTGAAATGTTATTTTTACAACCTATTAATGAAAACCCTAATTTTCAATTCTGACAAATTCTGCTTTTGTTGTGGAGTTTGACCCTTTCTGAACTAAAACTAATATACTGTTGTGATGATCTATAGCATTCTGGGAATAGATTTGCATTTGTGTAGTCCAGAACAAATGAACACTGCAAGCAATAATGGGAATGTTATACTTAATTATGGTTATATCACAATTTGTAATAAAACAAATTGTATTACATTCAAAACAAAAGTATAAAAGCAGCATTTTGACGTATGGTCTTTTTAAAAGCAGGTTACGAGAAAGTTAATGTGTGGCCAAAGTACAGGTGGCCAACAAGAGCGTCAGCTGCTTATTCCAAGGGTACATGCACTCACACACACAGATGCTCACAGGGGAACTGAACTGCTCAGCCATGGCAATGGAAAGGTCTAAAACACCCACTGCATAGTGTTTCTTTTCTTAACAAATCTGAACAGCCTTTTTTTTACCCCGCCATCATCTGTGAACAGGCTCTCTAACAAGACATAGCTTTTGATATAAGGTCAAATGTCATGACTGGATATAGAAGCATGTCCACCCCTGGTTTGGGGTCACTTAACACAAACAGGGGGATCACTGGCCAGCCGGTCTCCTTTAAGGTCCTGGTGCCACACCCCCTTTTAGAGATTCTGAATGGGTTTAGACTGTTCTCTTATTTCCTCCTTTCCCATTTTAGTCTCTTGTCTGGTGTCGCACGAAGGGTTTCTGCAAAAACACAGGAAAAACAGGTCTTGCGCTATACTGCAGTCGCTGGTTCCACACAACCAATTTGTGTTGATGAGCATAGGAAAAGAAATGTTCCTGACTTTAAGGAGCTGACCAGCTTTACTACGTTTTGGCAGGACATCCTATTGACAATGAGGAGAAATGATCAGATTGCTGCATCAATGATTTTGATGCAGAATCTTGAAATAAACTCTGCCAATTCCACTTCATCACAGAAATGTAATTCAGCTGTTCAAATGTGTCTCTCTCTCTCTCTCTCTCTCTCTCTCTCTCTCTCTCTTTCTCTTTCTTTTTCTCTGCTGTCAGTTTGCAGTTCTGAAGGACATGTTTTACACTGAAATCAGGAACCGCTGATGCCCTGGAGCCCTTCACAAACCTAACCCAGTGAAGGTCAAGCATCCATTGACAGATACTTGAATGAAAACTGAAAATCTAAAGAAAATGCATTTCTATTGTTAAATTATCCATCCATCTATCCATCCATCCTTTCATCATCTGAGCTGCTTATCCTTAACAGAATTGGGGTGGAGCTGGAGCCCGTCTCAGTGCTCGTAGCGCGAAAGGCAGAGAAACAGCCTGGAATAGTTTCTACTCCATCACAGGGCAGCAATGCCACTTAAAGACTATTGACTATTAAACATGACCATATTTGTTGGCAGAGGATAATTTCATTAATATTTGTTTTCTTGAAACTCATATATTTGCCATAACTTTATATATAATATGTAAAATGAAATTTGAAAATATTTTTAAACCTGTTTCATGTTAACCTGCTACATTGCTCTGAAATAGAACTAATCTGCCTGTTGGTTTTATTCAGGGAAATCAGCCACCACTCAATAGCTTTTGGTTATAAGTGAGTTTTATAATGGTTCTTGTGATTCATAATTTTTTTCCCCACCCAAAGACAGGGAATTGACATTATTCATGCTACCAAAGAGATATCTTGTTTGTTTTAATTTATTACCATGAAGGCTGTGTTGCCGTATTGCTCTGCAGAGCAAATCCAAAGAACAGAACTGGAGCTAATCTGTTTGTTGGTTTGTGTCGGTTTCTGGCTATTTTGAGATTGACTCCTTTATTTCTGCTCTCAAGCTGTGTTCTTTTTCCAGCCATCCAAGCAGTGTGACCAGAGCCAGCAATCTGAACTGCTCAGCACATGATCCATGCATACACTGTCAACCTCTCATTTGAAAAAGCCTTTATTCTTGGCCCCTCAAACATTACACAGTACAAGCAGTGGACAAGCATGAGCATTAACCACAAATGTAAATTCTTCCTAATTGGTAGGCACAACCTTTTTTAAAAGGGTAGATGTTGGCTCTGATGTTTGATCAGCTTTTTTAATTACAAAGGAAACACGGGTGCAAATGTTTCCGAAGCAGTGCACTTTTTAAAACCCTGCCAACACATTGTTTAATTACAGGCTGCTGTAAAATGAAACCTTATATTATATATGAAAGGGGAAAAAAATTGGCTATCTAGAGCTGTTCAACATCTGGCTACTGGTTCCAACATATGGTCCTCATGCAGAAAACCATTGGGGGGAAAAAAAATTGATGGAGCTCCGTCTCAGGTTCTTAAAGTGCCTTACAATGTCTGACAGGGTTCCAAACCCTTGTAGCTTTGGTTTTGGAGTTGTTTTGCTGACCAGTCCGTCATGGTACAGCTGGAGTTTTTATTGGTCATCATTATGGCTTAGCCCATTTTTCTAGCCAGAGGTGTTGAAAGCTCATTGGGATCTTGTCACAAACATTCACTGGATTAGACTGCTAAACACAACTGAAAGGCCACTAGGCATAGAGTAACTCCATCCAAAAGCTCTCGCAAAAGCTGTTTTTATTTCTTTGTTCCCTTTAGCTCATTCAGATCTGTACTCAGAACAGTTATAAAATCCATGTTGGCTTTATCAACGTGTGTGAGCTGTAAATGGGAGCTTTCCATGAGATACTCAAACATATAATGTCATCCCCGAGCCTAATGGAAGTGAAATGCTTAACTTCATGCTGAAAGGATACTGTATTGTATAAACTCATTTGCATCTTAGACAGCAGTTGTGAACGAGAGGATTTAGTGGAAATGTGTTGACTGACAGCCAGCTCTCACACTGACACTGACTCTCACTCTCACTAGCCCTGACACTGTTAAGTACTGGGGTCAAATGTCAACAGCTGCTTGCTCTGTCTGAGTGAAACTTACAAGCCAGAAGTCCACCCGTTTTAAGAACAATTTTCTCTTTTAATATGAAATGGTTCTTTGTAAAAGCACCAATAATAATATTAATGATATTATTACTAATAAAAATAGTTTTCAAAGAAGTGGTGACATAATATGGTGGTTCTTACAAAAACTAGCTTGTAACTATGTAATATACAGTATTGTGCAAAAGTTTTAGGCAGGTGTGAAAAAATGCTGTAAACAAAGAATGCTTTAAAAAATGGAAGTGTTCATCATTTATTTTCATCAATCAACAAAATGCAGTGAATGAACAAAAGAGAAATCTAAATCAAATTGATCTTTGCCTTCAAAACAGCATCAGTTCTTCTAGGCACACTTGCACACAGTTTTTGAAGGAACTCGGCTGGTCAGTTGTTCCAAACATGACTGTGTTTCAACCTCCGTGTGACATTGATGATCATCAGCACCTGTTTGGTAAAATTGGTTGATCAGACACCGACTATAATCCTACAGAATCCCTGACTTTGTGCAAGTGTACCTAGAAGAACTGATGCTGGTTTGAAGGCAAAAGGTAGTAACACCAAATATTGATTTGATTTAGATTTTTCTTTTGTTTGCTCACTTTTCATTTTGTAAATTGATAAAAATAAGCAATCATTATTTATATTTCTGAAAGCATTCTTTGTTTACAGCATTTTTTCACACCTGCCTAAAACCTTTGCACAGTACTGTACATTTATAAATCTATATGTGTAGGTGTGTAATAGAAAAATAAAGATTTTTTCAAAAAGTGTATGTGATGCATAAATATTTATTCATAAACACATTCTGCAGCAGTGCTCTTAGGCTTGTCCTCAGCAGGAATTAAGATTTTAATTGGTAGTTGAACTGGATGTCTTGAAAAAATGTATTTGAGAAATGCTATGACAAATTCTGAGAAAAAAGCTCATTAGCTCCAGTTATTCTCTGTGACCCTGAATTTATAATCTGCTGTAGAAAGTTTCACATCATGCCTAATACGGCTCATCATGAAGGAAACGCATAGCCTTTTAGTGTCTTCTTTTATAAAGTGGCAACAAAATGCAAAAAAAATTTATTGTTAAGATGTATGCAAAGCAAAGGGTAATAGCCCTTAAATATTATTAAAAGAAATTTCCAATAAACATGTTTGAATAATTACAATGAACTTGAACGGTGCAGTGATTTTAATAATAAAGTTTAAAAAGATAATTCATTTAATGTTCAAAGTTATTTGTATACTTAGTAATAGTTTTTTACAACACAGATGTTGGAAAAAAATTGAATAAACCATATTAATTTCTAATGCTATGGTTGCTAAGCAACATAACAATCAAAGTTCATTTCATAAACACCACTGCATTTTTTTGTAGCCTGGCTTATTAATATAGGACTCATGATCATGATCGTGTGTCTATTGAATACTTCACAACCACTCACTCAGTCTGACTTTTGAAACAGCAATGTGCTTTATTTTTTCACTTTATACATTTGTGCTGTTAATGTATTAAAATGTTTTCAGATCTACCTAAAGTAAATCATATGTCATTTAAACAGAATCAGTAACTTTCCAGCTCAAAAATCTTCATTTTGTCTACTTGTTTTCAGAGGAAGTGATGCTGGCTGTAAATAACTGATCATATTTAGCATTTGGAGTCATCCAGGGTGTCCCTCCTCCTTTCTACGAATAGCAAGCAGGGCAGGATGTGAGTCATCATGGCTATCAAGGCAAAGGGCTGAGAAATGCACTTTCACCTCTGACCTTCGATGTCAATGCGATCCTATCAGCCTCCCACAGACAGAAAGAGACAGCAGAGCAGAAGAATGACAGACCAAGGAAGACATGCAGTTGTTGCAGTCTGTTGGAGTGAGATAGAGAAGACAACATATACACATTTGTTGTGGTGTTTATACTGTTTTAATCTTCTTGGTGTGATAGGACCTGTGTGAGATTGTTGAATTTTTTCAATATAGCTTCTATTTTAAGAACTAAACAAACCAAAGAATTTGAAGTAATATAAATTCTTCGAGCATTAGCATTAGCATCATATGAACAAGCCAGAATGAAAAAAGTTTAAAAAAGTTTTTTAACAAAAGGAAGCTCGGTTAAGAAAAGAGGTGAAGATTAGTGAGCAGCAGTATTTATTTATTCTATTTTTTTTATTTATTTAACAAAAAATCTAGTTAATCTAATTAATAAATACTGCTGCTCATGAATCACCTCTTTTCTTAACCAAGCTTCCGCTACTCTTTACTCTGACTGATCAACTTTATCCCTCTATAGTTACTACAGCTCTGTTCATCACCCTTATTCTTAAAAATCGGTACCAGTACACTTTGTCTCCACTCCTCAGGCTCCTCTCACTTTCCTAGATTGTGTTAAACAATCAGGTCAGAAACTCAACTGTCATCTCCCCTAAACACCTCCATGCTTCCATCGGCATATGATCTTACTTATTCACTGCACTTCCTGGTTCAGTATCTTCACATCACCTAATCTTCTCTCTATCTCTTGTTCTCTTCATTCATCAGCTCCTCAAAGTACTGTTTCCATCTGCTCAACATGCTGTGCTCACCTGCGAGTATGTTTATCTTCACCACTGCTTTCTTCACCCTGCGCTTCATCTCCTTGTACTCCTATCTACTTTCTTCATCTCTCTGACCATCCCAATTCTTCTTCAGTTGCCTCTTCTTCTGTATACCCTCCTGAACTTCTGGATTCCACCACCAGGTTTCCTTATGCTCCTCCTTTCCAGATCTAACACAAGTATCTTTCTAGCTATTTCCCTTACCACTTTTGCAGTCGTTGCCCAGCAATCTGGTGACTATTTACTAACTTCCAGTGCACATTTTAACGCCTACCTGAATTCCATCTTGCAGACTTCCACAAGATATAATCTACCTGTGTCCATCTTCCTCCACTCTTGTATGTCACCCTGTGCTCCTCCTTCTTCCTGATATTAACTACAGCCATTTCCTTCCTTTTAGCAAAATCTATAACCATCTGACCTTCCGCATGCCTCTACTTGACACACTACCCATCACCTCCTCATCACCTCGGTTTCCTTCACCAACATGTCCATTAAAGTCTACACCAATCACCACCCTCTCTCCCCTGGGAACACTCTCTATCACTTCATCTAACTCATCACCCTACCTCCAAAAAACTCTTAACATGCTCTTCAGGATAACACCTACCCCATTCCTCCTATCCACACCATGGTAAAACAATTTAAACCCTTCTCCAAAACACCTGGCCTTACTACCCTTCCCTCACTTCTCTCTCACACAAAATATCAACCTTCCTTTTCTCCACCGTATCAGCTAATTCTCTACCTTTACCAGTCATGCTGCCAACATTCAAAGTTCCTACTCACATACACTCTCTCCCACTTTCTTCTCTCCTCTTCTTCTTTTTTTCTCCTTTGGCTAACAGTATCCCATTTTCTACCAGCATCCTGATGGCTAACAGCACTGGTGGCGGTCATTAACCTAGGCCTCAACTGACCCACTGAATGTGAAACACTGGATGCCCTTCCTTTTACACCAGATGCCCTTACTGACGTATCCCTCCCTATTTTTCCGGGCTTAGGACTGGCACTGGCTTGTGAATCCATAGTGGCTGGGTTTAAAAGAAAAATTATAAAATAAATAAATAAATAAATAAAATAAAAGTGTGAATCCAACTGTCTTTGGCTGTACCTGAAGGAAAAAATAAAGGATGAATGGGAAAGTAGAAACAGTTAACAACATTGAGAATGTGTGTGTATGTGTAAATAATCTCATGCCCTTTAGTTATCAATAAATATCATCTTAACCATTTCACTCTGAGTTTTCAGTGGATGGATTGTGCTTCAGTAATAGTGTTTTTGTGCAGCCATTGCAGCTCCTTTTAATCTGATCTATTGTTCTCCAAAGCTCCCAAAAAGACACCCACACTAGGCAGATTAGAATCTGCAGTAGCATCATGCATAACACTGGTACTCAACAGCCTCTTCAGCAGTTTTGTATCGGTGCTTGACCTTTGCTTTGTTGGTTGCCAGACTTTTTGTTCCAGAAAGTAGAAGTGGTATGATCGAAAGGATTTTGTCAGCTCTCACATAATCCCCTTCTAATCCTAGGCAGCAATGTCCTAGCAATACTGCATGAAACACTTTTTTGAATTCTGTTGAAATACTCAACAAACAGAGGAATCCTGATGTGGATTCTTTTAATCAAGCATGTTGAATGTTTGAGTGGATGGAGAGAGATTTTGTGCTTTGTATGGTATGTTTTGAAGCTCATCCACTAAGTAGAATGACAAAATAAAAGTAAGAATGTAAAATCAAATGTAAATTTGCTTAAACTTACAGAGAGCAATAACACTTTTTTAGAAAAAGCTTGGGAAAGATGGGCAAGATATCAGGGCTTGTAGGCCAACATTCTGATATAAGAGAGTTTGCAACGATGAGTTTTAGGGACAGTTATATATCAGCACTGAAAACAATATCATCACTTTCATAGAAAACCTTTGGATTGGTCTGCGCCATCTAACACCAGCTATGATGAGCTCATGATGGCTGGAACAGTATTAAGGAATTGCACACCTTGAAATGTGTGTTTTACCATCAAGTTACCATTTATGAGATACGATGTTTAGATACAACAGCGATGTTGTTGAAGTAGTACAAACTCCCACTTCTTTTGCATATCAATGCTGCTAGTTCTGAATGCATCCAGTCAGCTGCTATATGGGATAGTATTTCAGCTTTCAGAGCCCAGCAAAGGGGAGGGAGACACAAAGAGAACTTAAGAGAGGAAATCCCTCAAAGACATTCCAATAATCCCTCTCATCAGAGATACAGAGAGAGAGAGAGAGAGGGGGAGAGGAAAAGAAACTTTGTGAGAAACACTGCTAAGATCTAAACCGAGGTATTCCTGCCACTGCTGCTGATGTATTCTGATGTGTTCTTTGACCTACTTTCAATATCCTTTCAGATATAATCAAAAGCACATCCATATCTTTGCACTCTTCATAAAAAGGTCCCAAAAAGGTACAATTTAGAATGACACAATAGAAGAACTTGGTTTGTTGTATTCACATTTGTTTACTGATAAAATGTTTGAGGATGTGAATGTGAATACTTAACACTATATGCAAGTTGCATTTATGATTTATAAAAATGATTTAGTGCAATGAGGACTGCAAATAGCAAAACGACAAAAAAAATCAGATTTGTATTATTTGTACTGATATTCTGATTATTATGTGTGCCCTAAGTCTAGTGTTAGTGTTGGTGGATTATAGGAAGTTATTGGTTCATGCCAAAAGGTACAGATGGCTGCACCCCCCCAAACAGAAAAAAGAAAGCCCAAGTGAAAGTGATGAGCTTTGTTATTAATGTAATAATGTTGTCATGTGATTTAAACCATAAATAAAATCTACCCTCCTAATATTATTGACCTCAGCAATGGCCCTAAACAGTGGGCTTGTTTTAAAGGAACTTGACTGCAAAGATTTTAAAAGAACAAAATGTGGTTTGGCATCAACATCACTTCAAAGAATATCTTTTTTGCCTGGCATTTTAAATATTGTGCTTTATCAACACTGGCTTATGCAGGAAAACTCCTCTATCCCACATCATCAGGTTTTCATAATTGCAAATACTAACAAACAAAACTCATTTAAGCCAATTAGCAGGTGCCAAGAATATATACTCTTTTTACTGAAACCCAACTGTAATGAGGCCTTTCAGCTTCATGTTTTATAAAAATAGCAGGTGAAATATATAATGTATGTATATATGTGTATATATGTATGTATATATGTGTATATGTGTGTGTATATATGTGTATATATGTATGTGTGTATATATATATATATATATATATATATATATATATATATATGTGTGTATGTATATATGTATGTATATATGTGTGTATATGTATATGTATGTTTGTGTGTGTGTAATATATATATATATATATATGTATGTGACTGAAAAAAATTTACTAATGAAGTATAGTGAAATAGAAATGTAAAGAATATTTTACACATGAGCATGAAGGGCCTTTACTTGACCTGGGTTAAATTATGGTGCCACTGGCTGCACAAAGGGGCCTGGTGCTGAGACTATAAACTAAAACAGGCAGTTATTGATTACTGCAGTTCAGAGAGGACTCAGTGGATGTGTAAAATTAATGCGTATAGAGGAAAGAGCACTGCTTCACTGGTCAACACTTTAATATGGCATTGCATGGGGGTTGTCCAGAGGGTCGTAGGTGAAAGACTGCCTTGACAAAAGTGTCCAATGATACTATAAATTGATTGCTCACACACCAGAGAGCTGCTTCTAACCACGTTAATTTCAAATTTTGCTTTAAGTGCAGTGCTTTCCACCTTCAGCAGACTCGTGTTATTTCCTGCTCTTAAATGGCTCTGCTGGGGCAACACTCAAATGTATCAGTAGCATACTAAGTATTTGCACTCCTGGAACAAAGCATTGTTTACCCATTTTAGTTGCTTTTATTATTTGTTTATATATTGATTTATTTTTACAAATATTTCACATTCGATTGACTCGGCCATTTTGTTTGGTTAAAACTGAATAATAAGCACACAAATAGCAATAGCTCACAATGGCTTAAAATGCTTTTTCGTTCTCTTTTTTTGAGAATCTGTCTATCTGTCTCTGTCTGTATGTCTAAACCATATAATACCATACCTAACAACCCACCATATATATAATATTTCGACCCTTTAAAACCATATAGAGCAAGATGCTAGTGAACTAACATTTATTCATTATTCTGATTATAATTTAGATCTAAATGCTGTTGATTTAACAAGTACTTAATCATTTAGCGATAATGTCAGTGTATTCAAAAGTTCAAAGTTTTGCTAATTAGAGTCAAAAACTACATACAAATAAAACAAGCAGTTGTTGAAAAGGGTAAATGTCATATGTTTATTTGAACAAAACCAACTTATCAGCAGCTTCCATCTGAAACAGTATAAATTATATTTCTGAACTTTATCAATAGTGGATCTGGAAATAAAATCAGAATAAAACATCCACTTGATCACAGGCACAATTCCATGTGGTTAACATCCACAGTATATTTTTTACACATAAATAACAAATATACAAGCAAATAAGGCCCAATTCTATTCTGGCAGTCTGCACTTCTTGCATGAAAATAAGGCATAGTCAAGGACATCTTATAAAGTCCAAATATGTTTTATGGCTAAATGTATGAAACATGAGTTTTGAAATATCACATGAATAGCTTTAACCAACAGTTTGCAATATAAAATGGTAATACACAACGTTTTTTTATTTTATTGTCAAAAAACTGCAAAGGTCGCATGCAATAGTTTGAACATTCACAGCCAAATCATCCTTTGTTTATTCTTTAAGTAAAAACATACATATCCTCCACAGAGAAAACCCTTGATTATTGTATTTTTCAGCACATTTGTTTTCACAAATTCCATTTATTTGCTGTATATTTTGATCATTTAAAGTAGGCCTTAACTTTTGCACAGGGCACCTTTAATGTTTAATCTTGATTTAATTGAATGTTAATTTAATGTTATTGTAAATCACTAAATTGAACTTTCTCCACCATGTTAAATTCATTGATTTACAATATGAAGATGTGTGTCCTCTAAAAAGCATTATTATTTATTTTCACATAGAAAATAGAAAACGTAATCTGACAAACATTTCCATACAACTGTAACTGCTAATTGTACCGCCCATTGCAATTACCTTAGCAATTACCTTGGTAATTGGAAGCACAACATTTATGTACTATATACACACACATAAACGCTACAAAATGTTTAACAGAACGTATCAATCAAAATCTAGAAAGATGAGGAATCTGATTGGATTGTTGGGGCTATAAACAATAGCCCATTCGTGCTATAAAACATCATCCTTTCTGTGAACAAATAATTCAAGCAGAAAGAAGTACATAGCAAAATCTGAAAATCAAACAACCCTCATTGCTCCAAGTTCATTGCATAATTGTAGACGATTGGACGATTTAAAACTGTTAAAGTGAAAATACCACATTCATAGATGATATGTTAAGAATTGTTGATTACAGATAAAATGATTGGTTGCATTACCTGCTGGTTTTATATTTATATAAAACAATTATTGGTGAAACGGTACCCTGAAGGCATCACTCTGGACACAGAACTCTGGAATTGGTAATATTTACTGCCTTTACGAAACACCCACAACAAAGAAAGAAAAACTGGAAATAAAGAAAGAAAAATGCAGATTGCAGTTTTGTATTTTGTTACATTATTGGTGCCTTAAAAGAAGAGATCCAGCATTCAGTGTCTTACACATAAAAACACATTGAAACGTATTGCTACATATGAAGTCAATGAAGGTTAGAAGAAACACACCACAGTAAAATATTTCCATAGATAAATGCTAGCAGTATCATGGGGTGAGTTACTCAATAGCTGTGACTTTAGGGCTGAAAGTAACATCAGCAGCATCATGGAACTGGATATCATGGCTGAGCACACAAGCCTAAGATCCTTTTGCATGCATTGTCCAGAATGGTGTAAAGTAGGCTGCACCTGGACCCAGGAGCAATGAAAATATGTTCTCAAAAAGCTCCATGTTAGGGATAATGTAATGTTACAACATAGAAAGATATTCTAGACAATTTATACACTTTATACCAACTTTTTGGCAACAGTTTTGGGAAAATCCTTTGCCTGTTGCAGCAAGATTTGTGAGAAAGTGAGATCATAAAATGATGGTTTGAAGTGTTTGCTAAAGAGGAACTCTAGTGGCCTGCACAGAGCCCTGACCTGAGCCAATCTTCTTGTCCAACATCACTGCCTGACTTCACAAAAGCTCTTTTTGATTGAATGGGCAAACACCCACAGACATACACACATCCTTCCCATAAGAGCAGGGGATTGGGAACAGCTTCATATTAACCTTGATTTTATGGCTAACTAGAAGGTAGAGCTGCTCCTTTTTTACATTTAGAATTAGAACAGAAAAACCGCTCAGTTAGAGTTACAATCTCAAAAATATCCACCCAGCTGTGGAAAATTACTTTTAGACGTTTTACACAGTATTGATGAAAAAACTTGAACATCAGAACCAAATCTGCCACACCCTGAACTGCCAACCTGGGCTGGCAATTCCATCAGTTAATTTATTTAACTCATTTACTCTGATACAAAATCATCAATTAAAATGAATCTTCAGAGATGGGAATACCTCAAAATCCTCAACAGAGTGTAATGTTTCACACTGATGTGAGATAAATGTATTTTCAAACTGACAGCACATTCTAATTTTAACTTTAGAGCTGAGACTTAGAGGTGTGCAAATGAAAGTTCTTTATAGGTTTCATCTCAAAAGATTCTATTTGTTAGCAGTTACAGTGGTATGGGAAAGTTTGGGTGCTGCTGGTCAGATAATTATCTTCTGCCGATGTTCTAAGTGAGAATAAGTACAACTCCTCTACACATTTCTGCACATTTTCATACAAAATTATTGTTAATGGCCTAAATTTGATAAATGAAAAAATAAGAACAAAATGTGCAAAATGTATGCAAATATTTAATATTTAGAAAAACTGTTAAACTAAGGAAATTAGTTATGTACCAAAACTTCAAACACTTTTCAAGTGTTGTCTGTAGAAAATGTGTATTTATTTCACTTAGAAATCAACATGTTATTTGACAAGGGTCATTTAAATATTTGCTGTAAAGCTCTTGGTTTTTTTTGTTTTTTTTTTGAAGGCTAAAGTTTACAGTGTTATTGTTTGGCCTTTTACTTCAAAGAAAAAACAAAAGCTATGATTATTAATTACTTGTCAAAATTGGTACACTGGTCTTCCATAGAAATACCATTTTTGGTTTAATAATGAACTTGTTCTAAGCATGAAAAATGTTTTTTTAATGTCTGAAGAACCTCTAAATAATGGTAAAGTTCTAGACCACTGACATATGTTGGTGTAACTGGAACTGTATGGCCAAATCAAGAACCATTTGGAAACCTTTACTTTTTAAAAGTACAGATTACTCCATTACTCATGTAATCATTAGTGACAGCCCAAGCCCTGTCAAATAACTTTTCATTCCCAGCCAAAGTCTTGACCCGTCATCTGATAGAACTTCAGATTGAAGGGTCTGTAGAAGTCCCTGAGCCTGAGCAGCACTTCAGGTGGTATTTGGGGATGAACTCTACCTTTGGATTTGCCCAAACACCTTGGCCTACTGCTTCCCTCAGACTTCTTCAAACAGGGAAAGCCTTTAGTTTGGTTGAAGTAGAAGTGCTTGTTGGTGACCACCCTCTTCAAGCCCAGAAAGTCCTGCACTCTTCCCATCTCACCTGCTGGGTCCGTTACCAGTCTCTCCCCACTCACAAAGAGTAATCGTGATAGTGGAAAGTACTGGAGCCAGTTCTCCAGGTGCTTGGCATAGATGCCGATCCGCACAGCGCTCCATGATGTGTCAATCAAACCTGTGGTGGAGTTCTTGAAAACCAGGTTCTGAAAAGAGGGCAGGCTGGGGCTCTTGGACAGAGTCTGAGTGTAGTCTGAAACAGCTCGGGTGACGGGGTCTCTGACCACTACAATAAGTTTGGTGTGACGGTTCATGGCGAAGACACGAGCGGGGGCTTCCCGTGTGACAAAGTAGCTAGGGGTCTTCTCCATAGTGATTTGTCCTTCCAAAGTACGAGGCATTAGATTCCTACAAACATATGAAACATATTAGAATAGAAACGGAGAACAGAGAAAGGGTGTTTTCTGTTGGACATGTCAATGGACTGTGTAACAAAGACATGATAAACATTAATGTATTCATACTCACACCTTATTTCAGAGCATTGTTCTTATGACAGTGACACCTACATAAGCTTGTCATGACTGCTGACTTTAACCTACATTTATAAAAACTTATTCTGCTAGGTGTCATCTCTCATAAGAGGTGCTTTTGTTAACACCTATATCAAGTGTCTTCGGTTATTTTCTGATATTGAATGTTGTCTAGGCACTTTATTGGGTGAAAAGACAAAGCACATTTTGACAGCTGACTTTGTAGCTTAGTGTGTCCGAGAGACATCGTGCTGATGATTTGACATAGCTTGCTGGTTACCAAATGTATCAACAGTGAAAATGATAAAAATGAAGATTTTCTCATTTACCTGATACTTTTGTTTATGGAAAACACATTCGATTGTATAGTCATATATGTTAAAAGTGAGTTGTCAAAAAAAACTTATAGGTGCCATGTGGTCTTATGAACACTACCCTATTGTAAAGTGTTATAGTAATTTAGCTAAAAGTACAACCTAAAGACCACACTAGTGCTATAGAAAAGTACTTCTCAAATACTGTAAATCTTTTTAATATAAATATAAATGTTTGCTCTTTCTTGTTCAGATGGACTTTTATTACTTTTTGTATATGGATATGAAACCATTTAGTGTGCCAAATATGCAAAAAGAGACACCAGGAGGAGGTAAACACTTTTTAAATGCACTTTGCATTTTACCACTTACAGGACTGTGCAAAGGTTTTAGGCAGGTGTGGAAAAAATGCTGTAAACCAAGAATGCTTTCAGAAATATAAATAACGATTGTTTATTTTGATCAATTCACAAAATGCAAAGTGAGCGAACAAAAGAAAAATCTAAATCAAATCAATATTTGGTGTTTCTACCTTTTGCCTTCAAACCTACATCAATTCTTCTGGCCCCCACAGAGCCCTGATCTCAACATCATCCAGTGTGTCTGAATTACATGAAGAGACAGAAGGATGTGAGGAAGCCTGCATCCACAGAAGATCTGTGGTTAGTTCTCCAAGATGTTTGGAAGAACCTACCAGCAGAGTTCCTTCATAAACTGTGTGCAAGTGTACCTAGAAGAACTGATGCTGTTTTGAAGGCAAAGGGTGGTCACATCAAATACTGATTTGATTTAGATTTCTCTTTTGTTCATTCACTGCATTTTGTTGATTGATGAAAATAATCTTTCACTTCCATTTTTGAAAGCATTCTTTGTTTACAGCATTTTTACCACACCTGCCTAAAACTTTTGCACAGTACTGTATATTTAACATTCAATGACTTTGACAGAAACATCAGTTCCAGCAGTGAAAGACATTATTAATTATTTCAAGCAAGTTTTCTTAAGGAAAGAACACAGCGAATTGTGTTAGTACCTCTTAATAAAATTCTAGCATGTACACTCTATCCATGTGATCTTGGCCTCTGTAAAACTTTTAGCCCACAGCTTATTCTGACAGAATATGTTGGAAATCAAAATAAAAATGCTTTCCTAATAATGACTGCTGAACCACTTCATAACTGTCACCAGTCCCAGTAGTCAGCATGGGTGCAGCAATCAAACCTTTGCCATGTGTTTTGAATTTTAGTCTGTTACAGGAAAAGAATTACATTTTCCACTTATTAATAAATATCTAACAAACATCTCTCTGATGAGGTCAATCCTGGGCTATTCAATCTTCTTTTAATAATCCAAATCCTTTAAATTACATAAACTCAGACATTTACTTTATTAACAAAAAAAACAAAAAAACACCCATGTAAAACATTCCCGAGCATGAGCAGCCAGAAGAAATACATCTGGCTGGTTTAAAGAGAAAACCTCAAAACCTCAGTAATACTTTTGCAGTCGTTTCCTGAGGGACTTCCTTTGTAGGTTTTATGAATGACCTCTCCAAGGTCCTGTTTCTGCTGATCTGAGACCACCTTTTTTTGCCGTATTTATTGTGTTGATGGAATGTATGAGAGTGCAGAAAGCTGTCCTCAGACCCTTGCAAATCTCTGTTTGAAGTTACTGAACTCAGCAAATGCACTGAAGGACATTGGCCTCCCGTGCTGTGGGAAAACTGAAATACCACCCTCACTTAGTTTGCTGTCTCTGTGGAAGACTCCATCTCCCAATCTATGTGATTTTGGTTTCAAAGTCCTAGAGAAGGCATCTTATTTGTTTCAAATGTATCAGATCCTTCATCAGAGTCTAAAAAAGGTTTCTTCATCGGTTTCTTGGATTCGAGATTAAACCTTCTGCAACATTAGCATAAAAAAAAATCTGCAGTTTATTAATGTCTTTTAAAAGATTCTTTACCCTTTTACATCATATACATAAATGATTCCTTAAAGGACCGCCCATTGAAAGAAAAACTGACTTTTCAAAGAACCCAGCACCAGTATTTTCAAGGGGGCAGCTGTATAGCCTAATGTAACTCTGTAATATCACTAAATATATTTTCCAGAAAAATGACTGATGCTTAAAATATATATACCTATAAAGACCTATAAAGATGCAGTTATACTGTATGATGCATTTATCAAATTGTAAGATAATCATTAAAGTCTTCTGCTCCAATGTCACATGCAAATAAAAATTCTAGCAGTGCTTCATTATTTCCATGATGAGCATGTGTAGCAGATTAGCTCCTGGTTGGTCTGGCATTGGGTTTTGGTCGAGGCAAGCCGTCTCCTCTCCTTCTTTCTTTCCTCCCAGCTCTGAGGTTAACCAGCATGTCATTGCTATGAGGTTAATGTAGAGCTCTAAAATGAATCACATTTCTGTGCTTAGCTTCATGAGAAAGGAGCCCATGATGCTGTCAAGGACTAACAGGAACATGCCATGTTTATTGGTGTCGAACATGTTCATTGGTTTTACTTGGGGTTGAAGTTACAAATTTGTTATGGTAGAACTAATTATACGCCTATAAGTCTAACATTATCAACAGCATTTCCAAAAATGCAGGCCAGCTTTTTTCCAAAAAAAGCTGTGTGTGTGGCATGTGTTTGATTGAAGATGTGTGTCCAGACAAGAGAAGACATTTCATTTTTACAATCTCATGGTTAATGAGTTCATGTTTTCGTTCACTGCCCCGTGTTTCAAGAGCTTTGACTGCTTGGGCCTGTGTGAGTACACATGGCGAAGTGCATGTTTAATTTTGTGTAATCAAGCTAATGGAAGCTGTAGTGGAGCTAGCCCTGTCCACTGACATCATGTTTACATTTCTGGGAGCTGGCTTGTAATCACCGAATAGTTTGGACACTGCCTGCTTTGAAAAAAAGGCACTAGCATTCACCCATCCCACCCCTTCATCTTCAAAGCTAAAAAACAGCCACGATAAGCCATGAAACTCTGGCCGGTTTGTTTCTACCTTTTGCTAAATAGCCTCTTATTGCCTATCTACCTCTGAAACTAACTACGATAGAGCTTCTACCAACTATACAGCTGTTGTTCTTTATTGAGAAACATCTGCAGCTGCTAGCAAATGTGCTGTTTATTTTGATCACACCTCGTGTAGTGTTTGCCGCTTGCATCTGGGTCAAGAATGCTAGCCTGCAGCAATGCTGCACAGATGTGGTCAGCAGCATGAAGCCTGGCTGTAAGCAACCTCTCTATTTAGCTGCCAGTAGCCAAGTAGGTGGCCTGAGAATATGAATATGCAATTAATCAGAACCAGGCCATCAGGAGACAGTAGTCTGAATAAATAATCACTTAATAGTTTGCTTTTAAAGAAGCTTTTATACACTGCCGTTCAGTTTGCACCTATAAATGTCCTGAATTAACTTCACCAGTCAATGCTGAAAATGAGATGGGTGGTTCTAAAAGGTTCTTTGAATGAGTTAAAATGTAAAAAGTTCACAAAGGCTTAAAAGGTCCGTCAGTCTCTTTATCAGGCACATGTTCTTTGGGGAAGTAAAAGGGTTCTTTTATGGCATGGCTCAAAGAACCTTTTATGGCCCTTTTTAGAAAGAGTGTAGTCACAGTACAGCTCAGTGTAGATCTGAACTTGTATCAGTGGCTGGAAATCAGTTCACTGTGTCTAGGAGGCATCTGATCCAGTGTCAATAATAGAGAATTGGGCTAGCACACAAAATAACACTGCCTTAGCGCCTCTTTTAGGTAACCACAATTGAAAGAACATTCAGAAATGTGAAAATCTAGTTAAACCAGATTCAACCATTGAGGGAAAGCAAAGAATCATCCAATTGTTCATTTCACAGATTGTTTTACTATGTATTTATTTTTCTCTTGTTTGGGGCAATTCCCTTGAAGAACCATCCTGCTTCATTAAAAAAAAAAACTTGAATCACTTTAATTTCTAAACAGCCAGTTTTGTAAATGAAGTGTGTGAATGTAAAGAACTTTCTGAAGCTTTGAGAACTATAATGCTATTAGAGATTTGTCCCAGAACCGTATATTCAAGAACTACAATTTCAAAACCAAGACTACAGTCTTTAAGTTCGTATGTCTTCAGGACATCCATCACTTCCACACATGGTGTCACACAAGAGCTCTTAAATAAGGTTCCCTGGCGCATAGTAATAACAGTGGTAGTTTTTTTCTTCTTCTTTTTTTAAATCAGAGTATCCAATCTTAATGGCACACCCTGAACATTTGATGCTTAGTCTAGCTGCAGTGCTCAGGATGCTCCCTTAGAGATCCGTGCCACATCTGGCAGGAACTGGCCTCAGAGAAGAAGCTCTTTGAGTAGAGAAGTTGTTGTTTTCCAAGCTGTCATAGCGAAATATTGTAATCATTACATGCAACTTCTTTAATTTTACAAAGAAAATAAAGAAAAATGGAAAATAGAGAAAAAGACCATTGTACCAGTATTGAAGATACCATTACATCCTGTCTTAACCTGCACTATATATAGAGAAATATTTGTATCATCACTTAATTCATTTAAAATAATACAATTAACATATCTGCAGTAACTGGTTTGATGGTTTCAGTAAGAAAAACTCAAGGTATTGAAAACATAGCCCCCAGTATGATTGATTTCCTTTTTGTCTGAGAGTGAGGATACATAACTATAGAGAGCTGAGATAAAAGCAAAGAGTGAAAATATTATTTTGCACTCATGACACTGAAATAAGTTGATCAGAATGGCATATTCCTAACTGTCAATCTATATACACGTTTGGTTTTGTTGTAATAGAAGGGTTAGGGATGCACTATTAATCTACAAATTAAATCACTGATTTCTAGATGTTGCTCACTAAATGCAGATATTCTGACAAATTCGGTCATATGAAAACATTTTTTTTCATGTTGGCTACATGATTCTTTGTTGCCCAATTTGTCAGTAAACTTCATAATATAATATGAACATAAAACTTCATAATAAAACAATGTTACAATTATTATTATTATTTTTTAAATCTTGTTTAGAAGGAAAGTCAGTACACAAGCGAATGAACTTTTTCCCCCCACATTTATTTTATGTTATTTCATACTTTCCATCTCTTATTTTCACAGGCTCAATTTATGGCTATTCACTTATGTGCAATTTACATGAATTACATGTCATACACCACCACACAGTATTTAACTGGATATATAATTCAGTAATGGCATTTACATAGTGTAGTGCAGCGGCACTGATGACTCCAGACCTCTGGAGTAAAGAGTGAAGAGGATCAAGCCTGGTTACAAACACACACACACACACACATACACACCTGTTTGCCATGCCCACATCTTTCTGCTACCCTCTAATAGAAAAGAGTACATGCACTCAGCAAAAGTATCCTCCTTGCTATGTGATCTGGAACACAGCACAGTGCTACTTGTGTTGCTCTCTTAGATGAGTTCCCATCTTAGGAGTCCTTTCAATTACCAGAGCTCTCCTTCATTATCTGCTTAGAAACCACCCAAAAGCCTCAAAAACAGCTCGAGTAAACATGCTATCAGGCTAAGTGCACTCTGCAACTGTAAGTGTACTCAGGAGCACACCGGCTTGTCATTGCAGAGGCAGATGGAGGAAGCTTCTAGAGACTGTGGAAGCAATTAAGCGTCAGCTGGAAATGCAACAGGGGAAAGAGCCATAATGACTATGCTAAGTTAAGGAGGGGGTGTCTGTTTGCTTGTTTAAGCAGGAGAATGTAGGCATTATGAAATTATGGATTATGACCAAGCAGCCATTCCCATTTTAAGCCTAACACAATACACACTCTCTGCTTTTTAAGCACTACAATAAATTTTGCTTTGACATTTGAAGACACTTCATCTCTGGGGGCATATTAAAGTAATTTTAAGGGGGTTGGGGTGCAATGAGCACATAACATTTAGTCCTCAGAGCACAAGTCTTAGGAGCTGTGTCATCAGTTCATGGAAGACACTACCTCAGCCTTAATGGCAGTGTGTGTGTGTGTGTATGTGTGTGTTTTGCATTCCAGTAACTGGAACCAGGGAGATAGAGAGAGACAGATGTACAGAAAATAGAACTGTGAGGACAGGAAAAAAAAAAAAAGAGACTGGGATTGACATCGCCACACATTGAGTTGTTATAAAACAGTTGATTCAGGGTCTAAAAAATCACCACTACATTTCCATTGGCTTTCTTCATGTGGCACATAATGAAATGAAAATACTTACATTGATTTTGGCTCTTTATCCTTTCCTGCCGCTGCTGGAACTGTCTTCACAGGACTTTGAATTTGTCATTAAACAAAGTTGAAAAACTTTTCATCTCTAATGTCATGCATGTGTGCAATTGTGGACTTCCCTTGACTTCCTAGAACTCTGCCAGTTTCTTAATTTTATCAAATCATTCAATTTTTTTCTTTTGTAACTGTTATGCAAGTGATCACACTTGTTTGTCAAAGGGAGCTGTTTGAGCACTTTTATCTTTGAAAAGCTTTTTTTCTGTACTCTCTCTGTAGGAACTGAAAGAGGCAAGATACCTTGTAAAACACTCTCATCTCCTCCTCTCTCCAGGTTTATCCGCCAAGTACACTAAGACAAACCCTGAGCTCAAAGTTTGACAGACGTGGCAAAAGTATCTGAGGGAGATAAAAGGTCAAGAGTTTATTGTGATTATTATTTTTTTTTGTTTGAATACTGGAATAGTTTATCATATGTGTTAAACTGTTGCTACATCAATGTTTGATCAAATAATTCACAAGGCCTGTTAAAGGTGCACAATATGAAACAGCATGATTCATTGTGTATTATAAATGGTACATAAAATGGCAGGGGTGTGCTGTATATGTCACGTTTGCGCAAGTGTGTGTGCTGTCTCTAATTGCCTCCTGCCTCATATCTTATGGGAAAATCAGCTACCAGCTCCAGTTCCGCTCAGAGGACTCGGTGTGTAAGGGGGCGTATGGTTGTGTGTGTGTGTGTTCAGCAGTGGTGGTGGAAAGACAGGGGTTATCTCTAATTTGCATTATTGACCACAAGGCTAGATGACTTCGTTAGAGGTCAGATATAAAAAGTTACAATTTCCTCCTCTTAATGACGAGAACCAGCATCATGATGTCTCACCCACTGATAACATTCGGAGACATTTACAAAGGAAAAATTAGCAACAGAAAACGCTCGCGTCTAAAGATACCGTGAAAGAACCAGACTTTGTGGTTCAGCTTGCATTAAGAAGCTTTGTTATGGTAAACCAAGTATTGCTTATTTGTTTTGTTGAAAATTGAAATTGCACTTATGAACACATTGCTATTTTGGTGTCAAAATCATTTTTTACAAATATCTGCTCATTTGTTTTGGTGTAACTTTGCCCATTCGTATTAAATGCAAGAAGAGTGTTTTGGTCTGGGCTGCATTTCTAAATGTGGCACCATTAAGACCAGATAGATAGAGTAAAACAAAAACTGACCATTTCACTTTAAGAGATAAAGAGAATTTCATGTAAAGTTAATATTTGTTACTCACTTTACAACATACAGTAAAGAGCGTGGAAACAAAAGCACACTTGAAACTCGTGATACAGAAGAACAGATACTAACAGGAAACAAAGGGACTGGCAAAGGTTCTAATTCACCTCCTTTACTCAGTTAAAGTGAAAGGTACAGTCTCTGAATTCAGCACAAAGTAACACGTAGCTTTCTGAAGGACATTTCTCCTGCTGTTTCTGTGCATAACAAACAACCTCACACCATGTTAACAGAATATAAAGACTATTAAACCTTTTCAATTTCAAATACAGTCAAAAAATATCTACTGAAAATAAGGAATAACTTTACGTCATCCGTGTCTCTAGTAGTTTTCCCGTCGCAAATGTCACATTCCCTAAACATTTCCTCTATGCTGTTGAGTCTTTATTCTCTCAGCTTGTTACAACTTATCACATCTTTTATGTCATACATTTAGGCTGAAATTGGTCCTGATCTGGGAAGGTGTGCAATAATGCAACGATAATGGAAAACTCCCCTTCAACTGCATTAAGATTAAGGTAAGCAAAAGTGCCGATATTTGTGGGAAGCAAATGGAAAATATCATTAGTAAAATACAAACTGAAGCCCAGATACCTAAAAACTCTACTGAAATGCAGTAACAAAGTATTTGGATCATCTCCCGTCTCTGCTGTTAACCACTGTTGTAAAATATACATCTATACGATTATCCCCAATGATCGACTTCCTAATTAGAAGCCCTTGCTTTTTTTGAGCAGATATCCTTCATTTCCTTTTCCTGTCAGACCTTCATTTCCTCTTCTTGCCGGAAACTCCTAATTGCCTTATTTAGTCTCAGCACAAGCACTACAAAACTGCTCCAATCCAGTGAGAGCTCAACGACATATAGTACTGTGCAACAGTTTTAGGCAGGTGTGGAAAAAATGCTGTAAACAAAGAATGCTTTCAGAAATATAAATAATGATTGTTTATTTTGATCAATTTACAAAATGCAAAGTGAGTGAACAAAAGAAATATCTAAATCAAATCAATATTTGGTGTTACTACCTTTTACCTTCAAACCAGCATCAATTATTCTGGCTCCCACAGAGCCCTGATCTCAACATCATCCAGTGTGTCTGGATTACATGAAGAGACAGAAGGATGTGAGGAAGCCTCACAGAAGATCTGTGCTTAGTTCTCCAAGATGTTTGGAACAACCTACCAGCCGAGTTCCTTCAAAAACTGTGTGCAAGTGTACCTAGAAGAACTGATGCTGTTTTGAAGGCAAAGGGTGGTCACACCAAATATTGATTTGATTTAGATTTCTCTTTTGTTCATTCACTGCATTTTGTTAATTGATGAAAATAAATGATTAACTCTTCCATTTCTGAAAGCATTCTTTGTTTACAGCATTTTTTCCACACCTGCCTAAAACTTTTGCACAGTACTGTATATCAATCTTAAAGGCAGAAACTGCCTGTTTAGATTCATGACATAAAACGAAGTGGGGAAATTATTATAAATAAAATATGCAAATATTAGTCCAGTGATTTTAATTTGCTTAGATAAATGTATCATAATGTTTGCCTTTTCTCTCTTGGATTCACAAAATAAATAAGAATAGCATATAAAAATGTGCAGAAGTGTGTTCTCTGTGCAGAATGCATGTTGATTTGCACTTAGCATTGTGTCCAAATGTTTTTGTATCATGCGCTCTACAAATATGAGGCTTGGCTGACATGATACACTTACTGCTAACATTGTGGTTGAGGAGCAGTCGTTAATGAACTCATGTAGCGACGAGACGGTGCTCAGCATTAGATTGGCTTAGGAAGGTCACAGATTCTTTGGTTTGTTTTTTTTTGTTTTTTTACTCCAACTTATTCATTAAATACAGGCTTACAGAATTTATTTATGAGCAAGAAGCTAGCCACACACTTACACATGCAGACACTGAGAATAAATCGCTCATCCTGAGGGAAATTCGCCCTTGACAGTCATTTTCCAAATAGCGATCTAACCACATCATAAACCTAAGAGGTAACCGCAGAGCAAGCCAAGCATTTTTCCTATTGACCCACATTACAGTACCAGTCACACAGGTGTGTTCCAGAAGGAGGGGTTAAGAAAGATCTTCTCATTCATCTTCAATAATAATAATGATGAGGCACTTTATTTATGGAGCACCTTTCATACATTTAAATGCAGTTCAGATGTAAAGTGCTTTACATTTTGCAACAAGAACATCAATTGCTAACTGTTGTAAATAAAATCCCAGGGAGAAAATGAGATTGTGTTGAAAACAGAGATGATAGAGAGAATCATTTATTAACAGAATGCTTTCTTAAATAAAAACGTTTCTGCTACTTTTTAAAACTACTAATTCCTGAAGGATATCCACTGATAATCCTGCAGGGAGTCTTGATGCATTCAATTAAAAAGGTTTGTCTTCAAGGTCTTTCATGTTTCATATTAGGAACCTTCAGTAAAGCAGCTTTTGTTGATTTCAGATCAGTTAGGAATGTTGTCCTTTAGGCATTCTGTAATGTATGAAGGTGCCCATCTATTAAGAGCTTTAAAAACCAGTAACCAACTATTACTTTCAGTAATTCAGCAAATAGTACATTACAGTAGTGCAGTCATGCAAAAAAAAAAAAGCATGGATTAGTTCTTCAGCCACTTGCTTGTTTGAGGAAGATTTTAATTCTTGAAATATTTCTCAGGTGGAAGAAGGGTGACTTTATCAATGCATGATTTAAAGCTTAAAGTGGAGTCATTCTTTTATGCCAAAATTTCTGATTTCTTCTTTTGATACTAAGCTTGCTAAGTTAAACTAAGCTTCCTAAGTGAGACTCATACTGATCCCTGTTAAACACTGTATATACTATTATGTTCACTGCAGCAGTGCACAGCTGCAAATATTTTATCAATAGTGTTGCAGTGCCCTGACCTGACTTGAAGCCTAGTCAGAATTAATCTAGTATATTATTTTCTTTTCAGTAGTCAACAGAAAACATTTTCCTACGATTTTAGAAGGGTAGGTTGGAGACCGTTAGTTGGCCTTACCACAGCTGCTTTCAGAGCATCAGGGAACAGCACCAAACATATTTAAAGATTGTAGTTGGAATAGAATCTATTATCCAGAGATTGAAGAGTTAAGGTGGTAAATTACCCTAAACAACTCTGTTTCTGGAATCTTTTTAAAAACATGCATTATGGACTTAATTTTATGAGATGATTGAGCTCTGGGGTTTGAGTATGCTGTTATTGCTTGAATATTACTGATTCTGCCTTTCAAAAGAGAACAGAAGATTCCTACTTTCCTGGAGATTCTTCTGCTAATCAATCATTTATGAGAGCTTCTTTTGAAAGGTGGTCAACTTTTGTTCTAGTTTCCTTAAAAATATGACACACTCTCCTTTAAGAGTGACTTGTTATAATCTTCAGTGCAACCTTTAAATATTTCCTCCACATTCTTTCTGATCTAATCCAAAAATCAACCATATTTGGACAGTAATGTTTCTTTCAGTTAAAAGGAGATCTGTCATCTTAAACACTTTTTTTTTAAACACAAAAAATAAATAAATAAATTAAGTTGACACATTAAAATACGATTTGACACATTAGCACACAGATTACCAAATATTTTGATTCCTAACTGTTTTATCATGATTAATGCAGTAAAGAAAATGAGCGGTGATCTGAGACTGAAACATCGTCAACATTATACATTTACATTTGTGATATTTAGCAGACGCTCTTATCCAGAGTGACTTCCATGTCCTAATTACAGGGACAGTCCCCCTGGAGACACTCAGGGTTAAGGGTCTTGCTCAGGGACCCAGTGATGGTAGTGCCAGAGGTGGGATTTAAACCTGGGACCATTTGAGCAAAAGTACCCTACCACTAGACCACCGCCACCCATTATCTATGTTTAAACATGAATCTTGTAAGATAACTAGTCTAATGTACGTCCTTGGTTTTAGGCTGGATTTGAAATGTATTGACTGTGTAATTTTAAAACATTGTGATTCTAAATGCTGTCTAAATTCCTTGCTGTTTTTAAACTATTAAGTCCAGTTTTTGCTTACAGATAAGATCATTAACTAAAAGCGACATATTGGTCAAAGCACTTACATCTAAAACAGTCATCTCTGGGGTCTGTATTTGGTCTTTATTTGGACTTTGCTTCGGTGTTGAAGTTTAACTGTTGGAACTGTGTATGTACGTTTAGTCAGAAATTAAAAGTGTGACATGCAGTAGAAAGCTATATTAATACCTTTTATTCACTATAGACGTTAATGTATATATGCTGCATTAATAATAGGTCTTTATTAACCATATAATGAACAATTTGACCTGTGTCCCAGAGGTTCCCGAGAACCAGGGGAGACAGTACCAGGCCAAGGGTTATTTAATCTTCACCTGCAACATGTGAAGCCCTATTTTAATATTAAATAATGAAGCGTCGCACCAATTATGTTTTTCAAAGAGCAGATTATTCTGTTAGATGTCTTTATAACAAGGTTGGCCAGTGGTATTTTTTGGGTATATTTTCCTTGTTGTACCTGAAGCTGATGTTGTGTGAGTGAAATAAACCCATGAAATCTATACACACAACTGAAAAAAGTACCTTTTCTCTTTTAATTTTTAAGCCAAACTGGAATTTTACCTTCCTGAATAATATGATTCAGATTATGTTTGAATAAACATAGAGGCAAAAATAGAGGCAACTGGCTGTTTGTCACGGTAGATGGCACTCTGCTCTGACTGAGCACACTTGGGCTCATGAGGGCACAGGTGTGCTTCATTGGGGGTTGGCTTTATAAAGTGAAAGTGACAACCCTTGTCATTGCGAGGTCACAGCACAGCACACAGGGAACCACAACGAAATTGGACCTCTGCAATTAACCATGCACTCAAACACCGTGCAGCAGGGGGCAGCTATTGAAAGTGCCTGGGGAGCAGTGACGGGGACAGTACCTTGCTCAAGGGTACCTCAGGGCAACCTACTGGTAAGGGGTTTGAACCCACAATCTTCCAATCCTGTGGCTCCCTAACCACTAGGCCACCGCTGCCCCAGTATTTTTGCCCCAGTGAGTCAGAGCAGAGCGTCGGCCATTTAAGAAGCTTAGCCTTTGTGGTGACAAAGTGTTAAGGTTTTGTATGCTTGTTTTTCCTGATATACCTTGGTCAAGTGATTCCTGAGTTCTAGTTAATGGTCAAAAAAGGCAAGAATGAGACTCCCGGCTACGCATTTATGTTCTGACATATTACATTTTTAAACCAGATGATATTTATGGTAGTATTTATAGAGATCCTGAACTACAGCTTCTAAAGTGCTCCTATGCTATGGTAAAAGAATGCACTCCACAGCTGACATGGTTTATTTTGACTAAACTGTTTTGTTCTGTCTACTTATCTTGAAATGACACCAAATGGAACAGTATTGTAAACAGCAGATGGAAACTCCATGGTCAGGAAGGAAATGTATTCTTTTAAACAGCCTATCACATGAAGCAATTACAGTGATCCCAATGTTGGTATTTTATATAGCATATTTAATACGACATGTAGTGCAGCTGTGCTGCAACAATCATGGCAAGTATAATAATATAATTTCATGGCAAGAAATAATAATTCTCATAAGCAGTCTCACCTTTTATATTTTACCTTAATTAAAAAATATAATTTTTTATATTTTTTATATTTTTGACACGAAACATTTTTTGCACAACTGTTGTTTGGCTACTGATAGGTTGATTAATATTCAAATATTTATGGTATGAAATCTACATTTTTCCACTTCTAACACTGCCTTTCTTTTAGCATTTTGGGATACAATGTAAACAAGCATTCACAAAAACTATAAAGTACATTAAACACATTTAAAGGCAAATAAATATGAAGGCATAAAAAACAATAAATGTTCTAAAAATTTCTTTTATCTCTATTTTTTTAGTAGACTCTGCAACTGTTTGGATAAAGTTTTTTCTGCTATTTTTAAGTATTTTCTTGCATTTTTATTTTGTTTAATATGGGCTTGATTTTTAATTTTCATATTTATTTG
This sequence comes from Hepsetus odoe, assembly GCA_017165825.1. Taxonomy (NCBI): domain Eukaryota; kingdom Metazoa; phylum Chordata; class Actinopteri; order Characiformes; family Hepsetidae; genus Hepsetus; species Hepsetus odoe. Next base: position 11,492,514 of record CM029386.1, read on the forward strand.
AATTTTAGAGCTCAAATAATTGGCTTGCCTGCTATATACAGTACTGTGCAAAGGTTTTAGGCAGGTGTGAAAAAACACTGTAAACAAAGAATGCTTTCAGAAATATAAATAATGATTGTTTATTTTTTATCAATTTACAAAATGCAAAATGAGCAAAAAAAAGGAAAATATAAATCAAATCAATATTTGGTTGTACTACCTTTTGCCTTCAAACCAGCATCAGTTCTTCTGGCCCCCACAGAGCCCTGATCTCAACATCAGATCTGTGGTTAGTTCTCCAAGATGTTTGGAACAACCTACCAGCCGAGTTCCTTCAAAAACTGTGTGCCAGTGTACCTAGAAGAATTGATGCTGTTTTGAAGGCAAAGGGTGGTCACACCAAATATTGATTTGATTTAGATTTCTCTTTTGTTCATTCACTGCATTTTGTTGATTGATGGAGATAAATGATTAACACTTCCATTTTTGAAAGCATGCTTTGTTTACAGCATTTTTTCCACACCTGCCTAAAACTTTTGCACAGTACTGTATGTGTTATAGAGTCAAATGTCTATTTCTGTGAAATGGAGAGCAGAAGAAGGAAGAGTGTTTATTTTACCTCAGCATCCATGAACCTGATCAGTCAATGCCTTTTAATGTTAGTGACCTCTTCCAGTTGATCAATATCCATTGACAGAACCAGCACATCCCCCAAAGCTTGCATACATCAACTTAATCAGCAATGCAGTGCAATTTAGCCAAATATTCTCAGCTGTCACTTTCATTAACCCATGCTGAAGTGGCTAACTAGTTATCATTCAAAAGCTCAATTCAAATACATTGCACCGCAAGTATTTACCCAGTTAGCACATTTAGCTGAACTTTTCTGGGTCTGAAATCACAAAAAACCAACCCCTGTCAGTTCAGATGAAATTCCTGGATGTTCAAACCCTTGAATGAATCAAATATTAACCCAGAGAGCAGCTCATGATGCACCAGTGTTGGTCGCACATCAATTTATGTAGATAACCAACACAAAACCAACATGCTTTCCATTTCCCAAAGGAAATATGCATCTTGAGCTTGAATCAGCACTTTTCAGTGCATAGTGTAATACGATAAGGAATTGCCTGTAGTAAGGTCAACCTACTCACATGTCCAAACATTGATTGCTTGCTTGACTGTGGTTTTTCCTCCACATTGAAAATCTATATTCATCCACAAGCCTTTCTAAAACACTTAATCCCATTTTATGTCGCCTTCCATAACAGCTGTGATGTATAAGGCAACTTCACTAATCTGCAAAAAACTACAATCTTGAATCATTTATAATTCTTTACAACATTTATATAAGAAAAAAAAATCCCCCCTTTCTCCAAAAAAGTCAGAAAAGAAAAGGATGTTGAATTTAATATCTGTTAATAGTGCACATTAATGTTTACTGTTAAGTAAACGTTAAGTTTTTGTTAATTAAATTAAGTTTAAGTAAATCATAAATGTTAATTTGCTGAAAAACATACGACATGAGTAACGAATGTTTTCCCAATTAAGTTCAAGAGCCATGTGATGTGTATATACACTGTTAAACTTACTTACTCCCTGGAACTCATTGTCTTTAAATTGTTTTGAATCTATTGTGTTTGTGATGTCACAAAGACCATCACATTTGGGTAATCTGCCTGTTCAGACCAACCATCCACATGAGGGAATAATGAGTGCTTCATTTTGGATGGCTTTAGTTTGAGCAGCCAATCAGAACAGAGTTTATTTACATATGTCAGTCTTTAAGGGAAAAAAGAAAATGGGCTTGTAAAAAATTGACTAAAATGAATAGTGTTTTAACTAAATACAATGACAGAAATATATCTGTCAAGTAAAAAAAAAAAAAATGCATGGTCAATGAACTTAGGCTCCTTACACTTGGGCTCCTTAACTAAATGAACCAAAATCATGCATTAAAAATTATGGAACATTATTGTATTTCAGCTAGTTTACCGGTGTGTATACTTACTTTCACTTAGATAATCAAGTGAACACATAGTTGCAAATGTTTATATGTTGTTTATGTAATTAATACAGAGAAACCAAAACCTGGCTGTTCAAATATTCCTTTTAGATAGGAACTTTTTTTCATTTTTAATATTCCTTTTAGATAGGAACATTTTTTCATTTTTTTTTTATCTGACCATGAGCAAAGGAATGCAAAAGATGTGATGGTGACATCACAAAAACAGTGAATTTGAAACATTTTTTGCAGCTAATTGCATATATGAACTGTGTGACTACGGATAAAATGTCTAAGACTACATACATCTTATTATTTAGGAATTTAGTTTTTCCATGATATCAGACCTTTAATATTTTGATGAAGAGTGCCATAAACACACGATCTAGTCATGTTGGACTTTTTCACCAAGTAAAGATTATATGTGTAATGTAAGTGAAGTGTGCATGGTGCTGAAATAGACTACTGCCACCTTTTCAAAGGCAACAACCTGCAGCGTGATTATGAGGACAATAAGCAATCAGGAAAACAACAGAATGACACACAAAAAATCCTCTTAACATGTGGCTTACAGCCAAACGCCTTGGAGCACCGTAAACAATGTCAACAGATGATAAGGGCAGCAACACTTGTCAACAAGATTGAATATGCGCAGGTTAATTAACTCTCGTCAGGCAGAGGTGCAATTCAGTCAGGTGTAGGGAGGGATCGATGAGCACATGGAATTGATCTGGAGATAACTTTTACACCAGCTGGGAATTTATGGAGTCGTGAAAACACAGAAGATGAGTAGTTTTACTGCCATGTTAGAAGAAGGACATAACTGAGAATAAGAGCAGTCACAGGCATGAGCTGGTCACAATGCAGGACCTTATCTCTCAGTGCTTTAGGCGCGCATCAATATACACATTTCACAATACAATACCCATTAACGTTTCATCAACAACAATGGCAACCTACAGTCTGCTTTGTCTTTGTAAAGGTGCAGTCACCAAAAGCAAGTCTTGTCTATACTGAAAATATTTTAGTGTTTCAACAGAAGTATCACACGTTTTTTAAAAAATAATAGAAAAAAGGCAAAATTTGACTAAACTAGATGAGGAAAACAAACCAAAAAGAAGGCCCTCGCAGACCGTAAGCTGATTTTTTAACCTGTGCAAAAGGCTCATTTTAATTCTAGGAATGTCCATTTTAATTATGCCTTCTATTTGAATGTCCAAATGTGTAAACAAAAAATGCTTAAATATTGTATTCCTAAATACATGTAGTATTGCTTTGAATAAGCATGAATGAACGTGAAAGCTCTGAAGTGTAACTAATATAAAGCAAATCTCTCATTCCACCTTATGATTAAGAAAAAATGTGACGACTGTGCATTTTATTTAATTGATGGAAGTTCATCAGCCAGCCTTGGGTGGTGATAGTTCTCCAACGTCAGCATAGTATATCTGGCACTTAAAATTAAGCAGGCTGTAATGATTATCATATCTTTATAACTGTTATATGTTAATCTTCTAACTAGAGCATGAACTGGCATGAATGAACTGCTGTAGGCTGAACAGTCACTCACATGTCAATCCTAAAAAATGTATGCTTTAAAACAAATTTTAATCGTTCACATTATACATGGCACACTATAACACACACACACACACACACACACACACACACACACACACACACACACAAACACACACTGAGTGACCACTTCCTATATACCACATTAAACCATGGCAAACTCTTTAATCTTTCGTCATTAAGCCCAGTTTCCAGCTGGCGAGCTCAGTAGCTAACCTGTTATTAAACACACACACACACACACACACACACACACACACACACACACACACACAAACACACACACACATACGTGCGCAAGCACACATGATCCCACTGGTGTTGACAAGGCTGTCATTGGGTTACGGGCCCCAAAAGGACTTTTGTTGACACAAGCCAGTGACCACACACTGTAGCAAAGCTGCATGTATGCTATGCCTATGTGTGTGTAGGTGTCTTTGTGTAGCTGTAAAGCACAAGGTCAGTCTAGCAAAAAAACAAAAATAATGAAAAAACAGGCATCATGGTTCCCACCATCCCTGGCTCATCTCACAATTGCTATTCACTACTGAAATATTCCCACAACTGAATATTCATCCCCCTATTGATCCAGGTCAGTTCCAATTCACAGAAACACTGATAGAGAGAGAGATAGAGAGAGAGAGAGAGAGAGAGAGAGAGAGACAGAGAGACAGAGAGACATGTGGGTCAATAAAGAGTCTTTTTTATTGGCAGGGGACTGAAAGTCCTGCCAATGGGACAGTGCTCTAAGCTCTGCTGGTTATTGGCAAGAGATATTAATGAACCAAGTGGACTGACAAGTGGCCTGCAGAGTCAATGACCCAAACAAACACCTAAAAAACACTTAGACCATACACCCACATAGCAAAATATGCAGCATTGTACTTAATCATTGAAAAACTGACACTACAAGAAATAACATTTTAAAAACAGGGCTAAACAATTGGAGTAAACAATTGTGATTATGATTATTTTCTATACATTAAGGTCCAGATATTGGCCTAGAAGATATAAGGCCTTTGAGTGTAGTGTAACAGATGTTCAGCTGGGGTTGTGTTCATATAAATGCATGAACAGCTTTGAACCTTCTATGGGCACTTCACAATCTTCACTTTATGCCCCATTTATATTTACAATCAGACAATTATGTTAATAACATTAAAAAAAAGTTTATATATATATATATATATATATATATATATATATATATATATATATATATCTGTGTGTGTGTGTGTATGTATATATACATTTTTTGCAACAAATGCATTTCAAGACAATTGCAGCACAATCATACAGCTGTTTTGATATGAAGCGATTTTAATTTTAATATGACAATGTTTTAAATTTTAACATTTTAATTTTAATTTTAATTTACACATTTCCTTATTTTAAGCAGTTGTCTCCTAAGAATTGATATTACTATACTACAGGTAAGTTTGTCTTATGTAAGATAAAATACATTTACAATTTACAATTAATCTGAAAATATATGTCCATAAATAAAAGAACTGAATAACAGAATATCGTCTTTTTACAGTTACAGTTCTAGATCTACATCAACATTGGTCACTCATACATAAACTGTCAACAAATGTGCCTTTGTCTAAATCATTTCATATAAAAATACTTTTAACAAATAATATTGAAGTAGTGTTGGAAGAGACTACATAAAGATATGACCCTTCTCTAAAGTTTGTTAAAATATCATGAGTATGTATAGTGAATGTCAGATGTGGGATAATAAATCCAGTCTATACCTGAAGCAACTTTAAAATTCTGAATATAACCGAGTCAATGCTTTAGGAGAATAGATCAAGAGGAGTTGCCTTGTGCCTGTCTGGACTTAAGAAAGCATATGACAGAGTGCCTGGAGAAGAACTGTGGTTTTGTATGAGGAAGTGAGGAGTGGGAGATAAGTATGTTAGACATGTATGAGGGCTGAGTGATAGTAGTGAGGTCAGCAGTTGGAGTGACAGATGCATTTAAAGTAGAGCTTGGAATACAACAAGGGTCAGCTGAGCTGAGCCCATTATTGTTTGCAGTGGTAGAGGACAGGTTGACAGAAGAGGTTAGACAGGAGGTCCCATGAACAATGATGTTGAGATCTGTTGTGAGAGTAGGGAGCAGCTTGATGAGATCCTGGAGAGATGGAGAAATGCTCTAGAGAGAAGAGGAATGACAGTGCATAGGACAAAGAAAGTATATGTGAATGTGAATGAAAGGGAGGAAAGTGGAGTGGTTATGATGCTAGGGGTAGAAGTGACAATGGTGGAGGAATTCAAATACTTGGGATTAACAGTTCAGAGTAACAGTGAGTGTGGAAGAGAGGTGAAGAAGAGAGTGCAGGATAGGTTGAGGAGAAGAGTGTCTGGAGTGATCTGTGACAGACGGGTACCAGCAAGAATAAAAGGGAAGGTTTGCAGGACAGTAGTGATACCAGCTATGTTGTATGGGTTGGAGATGGTGGCACTGTCGAAAAGACAGGAGGCGGAGCTGGAGGTGTGAGAGTTAAAGATACTGAGATTTTCATTGGGTGTGACAAGGATGGACAGGATTAGACATGAGTATATTAGAGGGACAGCTCGGGTTGGATGTTTTGGAGACAAGGTTAGAGAAGCAAGGTTGCGTTGGTTTGGACATGTCCAGAGAAGAGATGAGGATTATATTGGAAAAGGATGTTGAAAATGGTGCTGCCAGGAAAGAGGAAAAGAGGAAGACCAAAGAGGAGGTTTATGGATGTGGTGAGAGAGGACATGTAGGTGGTTTGAAGGAGGGAGATGCAGAGGACAGTATGAGATGGAAACGAATGATACGCCATGGCGACCCCTAGACGGGAGAAGCCGAAATAAGATTGTTTTTATTAAATAAATTATTATATTTTTAATTAATTTTTCAATGCATCTCTTTTTTTTCAGTACACAGCATAACGTTAAATGTAACTAAGATTTAGATTTTATTCATTGTGGCTTTCCTCTCTACAGGTTGTGTATGAATCTGATAATAATAAGCCAATAATAACAGAATAATCTCTTCCAGGATCACAGGATAACTTACTAATGCATATGCACAGCCCGTACTCTGGTTTCACCTTAGATGGAGTCTTAGATAACTCCTAAACACATGCAAGTACTATGTCAAAAGTATGCATCTGTGAAAAGTATTTTCCTTTTTCTACCAATTTAGTCACAACCACTTCGAGCCAATCACATGAGACCACCTGCTCCGGAAGGCTTAAGGCTAGAATGGGGGAAGTAGGTTGGGTACACAGACAGAGTGAAGCTCTCTTTGACATCCAAACATGGATGGCTGTGGCATCACCAGGGATCGAACTTCCTTGATGATAAGGCCAATGCTCAGACAGTTGCACCACTCTGGAGACCCCTGAGAACCAATCAACCATCCATTTATTATATGAGTCACTTATCCTTACCAGGGTAGGAGGTGGTGCTGTAGCCTAAACCAGCACTCATAGGGCGAAATATGGGAAGGCAACATGAAGGAGCCACCAGTCCATTGCAGGGCAAAAACGCACAAAAGCAACACTTGAAAACAGTCTTTGGACTGTGACAGGAAACCAAAGCAGCTGGAAAACCCACACAGACACAGTGAGATAATGGACACTGCACACAAAAAAAGGATGCAAGCTGCCCTGAAGTAGAAGAAACAATTATAGCTTGCAAAACTTCAGCTAACCACTGCATAGCCTGCTTCACATGATTAATGTGCAGTTTTTAATGTAGTCTTAATTAAAAATTAGGAAGTTGGTTGGACTATTCCTTAAACCTCTTTTAGATATAAGTGTTTACAGAAAGCGAGAATGCTTTTCACCAGTTTACTCATCTGTTTGCTCAGCAAAGTAGCTGAATACACCGAGTGCTTTATCAGATAACAGATTGTAACCGAATGGCAGATTTCCAGAGGGCTGTCTCAATTTGTCTGACGTGGTTGGCCAGAAGGAAGGCTCTGCTTTAGATGAGGGTGTGATGATCCATGAGAAAATGCACTGAACATTGATTTGAATTAGAATTTTCTACAAATGAGCATTTATCATTTCATACTGCATCAAAGAGACTCACAAGCACTGCCTCCTTTGTAAGCTTGTAGCTAGACCTTTAAAAGTGAAGCAAATGATGTCAGAGGTCAAAGGATGTCTTCATGATACAACTAGTTAGCAGACAGGTTTTACTTTGATTTTCACCAAAGCAATACTTGAGAATGGGATTTAGGCTGATGTACCAATATCTCCAGTATAAACCAGGACATGTCACCAAAGCTTTTTGCTTTCCTTGATAATTTTGACTGATATTCTCATGTGTACACTACCTATACCTATACCAGCTGATTTGTTCTTACTCTTCAATACAGTACAACACTCTGCACGTTATTACATACAATTCTAATATATTCACAATGTGCAGTTATTAGTTACATATCTTAATGTATATTCTTAATGTTCAACAATTTTTTTTACTCTAAATTTAGCTTGATGTCTATTTTCAGGTATGTATGTTTTACTCCAGATTTCGCTTTATTAATGTTTTCTTTTTATCTCAATTTAGAAAAAGAGTTTAAACCTGCGCATCCTAAGGAATGATCCGGGTACATTTACGACCAGTAAAGAGACTTCAGTCTTAAAAGTGCTAAGTGCTGGAGCTCTGTATGGTGGTGTAACCAGGACCTTATGAGAGAAACGAGTACGAGTTGGACCCTCATACACAAAGTATAGAAAGAGATGAGTGTGATTTGCTTGTTTGCTCACAAGTCTGTTTTTTTTTTTAAACAAAGTGCAGACTGGCATGTAAGGTTAAATCCTAAAGTTTTGGAGATAAATGAAAACAGCTAACATGGATTTGGTGTTTCATCAATCAAAGAGAGTTAAATAGTCAAGGCTGCCTGTGTAGGGATGTCTGTTGATAGCATGGATTATTCTGTTCTATTATATTATGTTGTATTGTACGGCATTGTATTCTGTTCCATTATGTTCTGTTCTGTTCTACTCTATTCTAAACTGTTCTATTTGGTTCTGTTCTAGAGACCATGCATCATAAAAAAGGAGAAGCTTAAATATTATATACAGATAGAAAAAGTTTTATTTTTACTTAGATGTCCGAATTTCACTAATGTTACACTTGAGGAGAGGTTTTCGCCCGTTCTGCCCATATTTGCATTATTATAGTAAAGAGTTATTGATGCCTGGAGTTTTTAGGTGGCATAGTCACCAGTAGTGACCCCCACCATCCCGCATAAGGAAGCTAGGGATGCCCCTAACATATGTATATTCAATTAATGATGGACCCACCTGTACCACTCAAGCCCCTTATGATAAAATCTGTCAAAGAAGTGCGGCTCCGCCCCCACGGCCCTGACGTCGGGGTGCACGCGCAGGAACTCCAGCAGAGCTCGCGTGCCCCCCTTCTTCACCCCGATGATGATGGCTTGGGGAAGCTCCTTGCTACCGAAGCTGTTGGCCACGGATAGACTTGGCGTGTCGCTTGGCGCGTCAAAGTCCGAGTCCCAGGCGCGCGAGACGTTCCTTTGAAGCTGCGCTCCGTCTTTCGAGGAAAGTTTGTCTAGGAAAGTTGATCGCTCGTATAGTGGACTCGGCACGAGCACCCCGCGGCCAGTGAGACAGTACAAGACGCAGGTGAACAGGAGAATCATGGTGAAGCACAGGGACACCCTGGACTGCGCCTTCAGGGGTCCCAAGCTGAAACCTGGCGTCCAACATCCCATGGGGGCGAGGTGTCCAGCGTTGGACTCATGCCGCAGAGAGTTGGACCGGTGAAGACAAGTCTTTCCAATACCCAGCGCGCCACCTCATCTCTCTATCTGTCTCTCTTACTTTCGTGGCGCAGAAGACTGATGCACATTCCCTCTTTCTCTCCGATCCTTACTTGCTGCCGTGTCTGCCATTGGATGAACTGTCCCTTCGTTTTGGTGGACGGACGTCCTCTCTGCGCTGAGCTTCTGCCCAGTTTGAGTTCTTCTAGTGGCCAAGGTGACCATTCTGGCGCACCCACCAGCTTTGGTGCTTGGCCACGCCTCACTTTTCCTTCAATCTCCTCCCCTCTCATTTGTCACTGGTTAGAACAGGCACAACTGGCAGCAGCTTCATGCCACAGCAGAAGTTTTTACTTCATAACTTTTGCAGTGAGACTTTTCTTCAGTCTCAGATAAATAAAAAAAATAGTTTTTAAGTAGTTTCTGGGGTTGTATCCTCAAGATTGCTAGTGCTGTACAGGTTGTAGGTACAAATCGTGAAAATGTACCCTCAAACATACTGACATTGCAGCTTACATATGTTTGTCCCAGGGAAAAGGGTCTTAAAAGGGTCTTTTAAGTAGAAAGCCTTGAGTCAGGTCAGGTTGAATGGAGTCAGTGCTACTTTCAAAAATATAAACGGAATAGGGTAAATGTATCTTCCTAACTGAAGGTACAAATAGCACTAGACCCGGTGATGAGAGTGTTACATTTACATCATTTAGCAGATATTTACATTTGCAACATTTAGCAGACACTCTTATCCAGAGCGACTTCCATGTCCTAACTGCAGGAACAGTCCCCCTGGAGCAACTGGGGGTTAAGGGTCTTGCTCAGGGATCCAGTGCTGGTAGTGCCAGAGGTGGGATTCGAACCTGGGACCTTTTGAGTCATAGGGCCATAGGCAAGTACCCTACCACTAGACCACCACCATCCCACTACCACACTCAGAGCATTTAGTCCCAGTTTCAAAAGCCTTGAAAGTGAAAGTGACTACCTTTGTCATTGACGGTACCTTGCTCAAGGGTACCTCAGGGTAACCTACTTGTGAGGAAATCAAACCCACAATCTTCTGCTCCGGGGCCAACTCCCTAACCACTAGGCCACCCTGTTTTCAGTATCACTGTTTTCAATAAACTGACCTCAAATAATTCACAGATAAAAATAATAACCTTTAAAAATGCTACTTCTGCACACCAGATTTAATAAAATTTTTAGGAGGCTGCATGAAAAAAGAAACTTTTAGAGATGTGCATAATGATGAACAGACCTACATATGATTCCTCAGGAAGCTCAAACATAGAGAATGAGGTCCTAATAGTATCAAAAGTGCAGCTCAGGTATGAAATGAGGTGGTATTCTTGGCAGATGAACTAAAAATAAGGTAACTAAATGACTAGACTCTCAAATGTGTGTAAGCTGTCACTGGGGCGGTACTTTCAAGATTACACCACCACTGTCTGGGAAAAAGGTGCTGGACAGATACAAGGTACAAACAGGGTAGTTTCAAGCCTACAACATGGATCAATTTTGAAGCTTAAATTTGTTTTTCCAGAGGAAACAGGCTTATGTTCACCTTTATAAAAGTAGGATGCCTGGAATCAGGACCACAAATAAATCACAGATAAAAGTAGAACTTTCTTATGATGCTGCTTGATCTGCACACCTTCAGATTTTAACACATTTTGGGGAAGCTGTGAAAAAGGTAACTTTTAGAGGCGCCGAATGATGAACAGACCTCAGCGTGTTTCCTCAAAGACACAAGAAGCTCAAACATGGGACATTAAGTTGTAATAAAGCTATAAAACAGATGATGTTTGGAAAATTGTATTTGTATATAAAAGACAACTATATGACCAAACTTTCAGAAATAAAACAGAACCAAACCATCTCTAGGGATGTACCTCTCATGATTCTGGGGCGGTTCCCCTGAAGGGTACGCCTTAAGTACCTATAATTAGAAAATGTGATTCCTCCCTACACCCTGTTCCAGCTCCAGGTTTTGTGTTTTATTTTTCGGCTAAAACATTAGGCTGTGTTAATAATATGTCTCTCCACTCTGGAATGAAACAATTTGAGGTACAAAATTAAACCTCAAGAAGCATGTTGTACATTTAAGGGTAACTTTGTTTGTACCTTGATGAGCATTGTTTGTACCTTAGTAGTGATGTAGTTTGTACCTTGATGAACAGAACATGCATTTATAAATGCTTTATATCTGACAGTGTGCAAAAATAATTACAATGTGCTTTCTATCCCTTTAAAACTACCCCAAATGTTGGAGCTGTAATAATGAACAAGTAACGGGTTCTGAATTTTCAGCGAGGAAACATAAATCATTGTGATTAGAGTATATATATTTCTATATATATATATATATTTCCATATATTTAAAAATTCACTTTAACTGCAATATGAAGTGTAAAATGATGCTTCCTCATTCCTTTTCATTTTCAGAAATGCACGGAGTATACATTTTTGGAATGCAGTTGTCAACAATATTGCGCAATATTGCATTCCTTCATTAAAAAAAAGTAGTTATTTTATTTATTAATATATTATAATATATTTTTTTATTATTCTTTTTTTTTTTGTTAAGAAATGATAAAAAAAAAAAACCTTTTACCTGGATGCGAAATACTTTAAATCTTATGTACAAAGTACGAAAACAGACCATGTTCCACCTTTTCAGGGTACATTGTCTGTTGTTGTTCCTCTGGGATGGTATTTTGAGAGTAGAGAACCCTTTGAGACCACTGATCATTGATCCAAATCCTGAAGTGTTAGATCATTATTATGTCATTTCTCATGGCTCCAGAGGTCCCAGGTTCGAATCCCACCTCTGGCACTACCACCACTGGGTCCCTGAGCAAGACCCTTAACCCTGAGTTGCTCCAGGGGCACTGTCCCTGTAATCAAGACATGGAAATCACTCTGGATAAGAGCGTCTGCTAAATGTGGTAAATGTAAATGTAAATATAATGATCTTGGGTGTGTGTGACAGTAAAGCTGTGACACACTGTTCTGAAGCAGTGTCTTGCAGTGCTATAGCACTGAAATGTTATCTAAGGTATTTTTATGATTGGTGCTTTGCTGGTACTTTCCTCGTCTGTTTAAAGGGTTGCCCTCTGTCGCACATTCCTGCATGCATTTACACACACACTGATTCTGAGACACCTGTCACTAGGCCACACACTCAGTGGGAAAAGTCTCCGAACTGTCTCTTAACCTTCGGTCTCTCTCTCTCTCTCTGTCTCTCCCTCTCTCTCGCTCTCTCACATACGTACATACACACACACGCACACACGCGCGCACACACACAGCGTCCCTTCTTCTCTGTAATTAACGCTATAATGCAGGTGTCATTACAGCCCAGACTAGGTGGTGCCTGGAGCTAGATTAAAAAAAAAATCTCTTAAACTTTGCCTGAACACTGTGGTGTTCTTTTTTGTGTACCTTATGTATCTCCCACCCTTAAAATGAATGATTCGCAATGATGTTTCTTTAATTTTTGGTGTCTAAAAACCATTTCAGCTTTTCTGCTTGAACACATCATCCACCCTTTACATTTTATAATGCTTTCATGATCAACATGTGAAAAGCCCTGTCTGTAGAAACTATGAAATGAACCTGAATGGTTGTTTGCTTGTAGTTCAATGAAAAACGGTGACTATAGAAACATGGCATTATAGGAATCTTGTATCTCTGTGTATTTCCGTGTGTCTGTCCTGTGATGGACTGGCAATCTGCCCAGGGTGTTTCTCCCCCTTTTGCCCTGTAAGAGCTGGGTTTAGCTCCAGCACCTCTGCAATCCTAATTAGGACAAGCGGCTAAAAAAATGAGTGAGAGAGAACGTTCTTTTCAAGGCTCTTTTAGAAAAAGCTGGAAGTTGTTCTTCCATGATATTTCTTCAAATGCCCTAATGGCTTTAATGGCAAAGCTTCTTCAAGTGGCAGGTCTTGTGGGGTGTTCCTGGTATATAGAGATTAGTCCAGCAGTGACCCATGGAAGCACAACTAGTGATCTAGCAGCAGAGTCATGGGTATATAAGGCACACTGATATGATCCACCAGAAGAGCTACTGAAAGTTGCTGAAATCTGTTGATGCTGGCTATGAAAGAAAGGTGTTAGAACATGTGACTTTATAGCCACAGACAGATCAAAATCCTAAATTATCCATATCCAGTCAAATGTTCTGGACAAACTAACCATAGATCTTGCAACTTACAGGACTTAAAGGATCTGTTGCTATTGTTCTAGTGGCAGATACCACAGCACAACTTCAGAGTTTTTATGGTGTCCATGCGGTTTTGTATCAGAGCTGCATGAGGAGGACCAACACAATATTAAGCAGCTGGTTCAAATGTTTATAGCCGATTGGTGCATGACATGAGCTGAAGAAGGTTAACATGCAAAGCGATCCCATTTTTGCATCCATAGACAAGGACAATGCTTGACATCTCCTATAGCAATGGGTGTGAAGTCCTTAATCACCTTCATCCAGATGTGGTGGGATTGTTTCAACAGCTGTGGAGGGGTTTATTTGATCTTGATTTTGCAGCCATGCATGTGTATGGCCACACATACACACTAATTGCAATCTGAGTCTTATGTCTTTTGCTGGGAGAATCTCAGTTATCTAACCATTTCTTATTATTTCCAAAAAAAGAGATGAGAATAAGTGCTTTTCTCAACGAAACGCAGAGTATTAATATGCAATGCTGGATACTGTAACAAACTCCAATTATTCTAATAACAGGAAGCCAAAGCTGTCATGATTATTAATGCATTTAACAAATGTACATTTTGACATATCTATCCCACTCCTAAGGTAACTTATCAGTTAATTTATGTATGGGTTCTTAATTAGTTTTTAAAGTGATCATCACCCAAGCTCTCCTTATCCCTTTAAATTGAGCAGGCTCTTACTGAGTCTTTAAGACTGAAATATGTAAATGACTTTGTTTTTGTGACCTCACAAATTACAAACTGGCTGACTTTGCTTCTTCGTTTCCATAAATAAAGTGAAAGTGACTACCCTTATTGTGAAACGCAGCACAGCACAACACAACAAAATTCAATCTCTGCGTTTCACACATATACACACGTGCAGCAGGGGCCAGCTATTGAAGGCGCCTGGGGAGCAGTGACGGGGACAGCACCTTGCTCAAGGGTACCTCAGGGCAACCTACTGGTGAGGGAGTCAAACCCACAATCCTCCAAGCCGGGGCCAACTCCATAACCACTAGGCCACCGCTGCCCGGTGCAGACTAGCGAGTGGATGGGTTTGAAACTTGAACAATGTTTATGAATGACATCGAACTATCTGTTAGTAGAAGGAAATTCAGGCCAGGATATGAACCCTGTCATTTATGCTGAATTTAACAGCAAAATAAAACCTAAAATGTAGCCTGTGCAAAAGTTACAATGCAAGCCCTAAAAGTTGTATGCTATTTAATTATTTTTGTGTGATAAACATATTAATTTGTGTAGAGGATGTGTACTTCCCTTCACAAATTCAAATAAATAACATGTTATTCGATCGCTGTATAGCTGTTTATATTCTGATCCTTTTATTACAGAAATGCGAAAAACGCAGGCAGGATTTCAAGTGTGTTTGCTTGAAATTGCAAGGATCTAGAAAAGTCTACCACTCTGTAAAGTTCTTTTCCTGGCCCTGTGTGCCCTGTTAGCACGACAGTAGTGGCAAACAGTGGTAAAGCTAACCCCTCAAAAGAGCAGTCTATGGAAGCCTTGTGGTTAGCACTAAGTATAGAGTGAAGTATACTGTATTGTAGAGAATGGGTGTAGCAGAGAGAGCGAGCGAGAGAGAGAGAGAGAGAGAGAGAGAGAGAGAGTGAGAGAGCTTTTCCACAGGCATGTCTGCACATGATCTTTAAGATTCTGCCACTAAAATATCAACAGAAATGTTTATCATTGTGTGCAGTGCAGCACTGAAGATACAGGATGGTGGCTAACGGTCTCAGACAGGCAATGGAACAATGCCAAGCAAATGTCAAGCAATCTGAACTCTAGCACTCAAATCCCTTGACGAATCCAAATGATATGATCAGTGCTCATGATCAGAGATATGTGCATTTTGTGTTTAATCTTAATTAAGCAGTATAACAAGGTTATAAGTGAACTGAGCATAAAGCATATATTCTAATAAGCAGAGTATACAGACTCTGTAATGTACTTTTTTTCACCAATAATGAATCGCTAATCTTTTGCCTAGTGACAACTTGTGTTTCCTCGGAAAAACCAAGTACACATGGAGAATGCACAATGCTGTAAATGACCTCTGTTCTCTTGTGCCTCATTTAAACAGCAGTATGGAAGTAAACATGGTCTTTTGCTGCACCAAAACGTTCATTGTGCGTTTCATTTAGTGCAAAGATTTTTGGCCTAATTTGAGTCAAATTGGGAAGTAAGAGAAAAGTGCTGGCTACCTCTAGCTTCTTCATATTTTCGCTTAGTTGCGTAACTGGTGGCCTTTTTGCAGTCCCAAGTTTAAGGAAACACACAAGAGGTAAGACGGGATGTAAAATTATACTAACTGAACAGCTTCATGCCCTCAATCATTAGCGCAACAAGGTGCATCACAGAGACAAGCACTGGGAGTTATTTCAGTGGTGTGTCCAATCCAAATCCTAATCCTTATCAAGCCAACACAAGCCACTAGTGAATAATTCACTACATTCTGTAACAAACAGCTTTAAAATGTTGACATTTCTGGCTTTTAACCAAAACACAGACATGTATTTTGTGTTGGCAAGTTTGTGAATCATTGATTAAAGTCCTACATAATATTGACCAGAAACCGGTGCACCATTTTTCCTTGTTGCTGTTATTAATACAGGTTTAATGTAGAAGGTATAGACTGTTCAAATTTCGAAAAATACTTTTCACTCCACATATTCCATTTAGTATACAATTCAGATGCCCACCTTTTAATGATGAACAGCAGACATATGTTATCGAGCGTTGTAGAGGTTCATCGTTTGACTTTTATATTTACTCAGATAAGGGCTGCGGGACTTTGTCAAGTTAACTGTTGATCTTACTGTGCAAGATCCAGATTAGTACTACACGAGGGCTGGGGACTGATGTTTTGGCTTTGACCTTCTCCCATTGCATATTGCGTTTAATCCCTCATGGCCAATGTGAGCATTCATGCAAGGTGCAGTAACAGTGAATAATATATTCAGAAAATGTTTACTGAAATGAACTAGTTAAAGAAGAGCATCACAAACTAAAAAGTAAATTACAAAGCCTTCACTCTGGACACTTTGGAGCAACATCACAGAACACATTTATGTTCTTTGAATGTTTTTATTTTTAATTTGGTTGTTTAAAAAAGAGTGATGAATTTTTTAAAAGCCTTTTCTGTGAATCTCATGGGTGAATGGAGTTGAATGAATATGGCACTGCCTCACACACCGAGAGCTACTGAAGATAATCATCAGACCTGCCCAGACAGACACATGTACACACACCACCATTTCCATTTTTGTTCATCTATCACCGCCAACCCAAAGCCAAATCCAGCACATCAATTCACATTGAAAAACAGTTCTGTCAGCTTGAGTCAAACGCATATGATTATAAGGACTGAGGGTGAATTAGTAGATGTCAGTGTTAAATAGGAGTGAAAGTACTCTATAGATTAGTTAAAATCTTTGCAGCACATTTCTTAATCATTAAATGTCCACGCTGCCTCTCTGTATGGATAGAAACTTACACGTTGTATTGAATTAGGCTTTATTGAAGTTAACCTTTAAAGACAAAAGGGCCAAAGTTATCGGCACATCTTGATTGGACTATATCCTGGTTCTTGACCCGTTGGAAACGAAGCGATTAGTGTAGGCTTCTTAGAGTAGAGTAGAGTAATCTTTTATTATCCCACGAATGGGAAATTTGGGCGTTACAGGGCTCTTTATAAAGGAAACAGAAAGAATATAGAAAGATAGATGTACAGAAAAATAAGAAAAATATAGAAAAATATAAAGAACGAGGAACAAGTTCAAGAGCTATAAATAATAAATAATCTATCTATCTATCTATCTATCTATCTATCTATCTATCTATATATATATATATATACATATACATACTTACATGAAGATTAGGGAAGGCGACCATATATACAGTAAACAGTAATAAATAGGTTATAAATAAATTATAAATAAACAAATTATAAATAAACAAGTAACAAATGTAAATGTAATAATAATATATAATAATATATAATATAATATAGAATAATATAGAATAATAAACAAGTAATATTCAATAAGTAATGCTATGTTGTGGAATTGTGGAGTCTTATTGCTGCAAAGAAATTTCTTCAAAGAAATACTACCTGGTCCTGCTTGTAATTAATTTTTTCGGTAATACCGTCAGGACTAACTTGCATAGTAGGTGCAATCCTGCCCATCCTTCAAATCTTGATTATAGCTACACTTGTTGTTCCTAACAGTTTTGTGGAACTCTGCATGATGAAAAAAGAAAAAGCTGATTGAATCCCTTATATAACATTATATGACTATCATATATATTTGAGTATATTATATGTTTAATAAGAGATTACTAAAGTGACACTTTGCAGGAAACAAATGTTTTACTCTCCACAATGTTATTAGTTAAATGTGTAAATAATTCATTTTAAAATGCAGAGTGCCATCTTGTGGTTTTTAAGTAATTCTTATGGCAAAGGTGTTTCAAACATCAAGGGTTTTAGTGTTTTAGTGTGTAAAAGTACCAAGCAGGACATCTCAATGAAGCGAACGATACAGACACTGTTCTTTAGGTTTATTTCTCCACCCAGTGGTGAAAACGGTTACTCCAGAGTGGTTGACAAGACTTGATAATGCTGATTTGTATTTCCAAATTAAAAAAAATTATCTTGAATTAGTGATTCAATGAAATCAACCGAGAGGAAACAGAATCTTTACATTAAAAAAACAAGTATATTTTTCTTTTTGCCATCCTCACTATTGTTACTTTCTAGGGTGCAAAATGTCTTCTCCTTCCAGGAAATCAACCACTTATCTTGTGTCGATTTAAAAAAAAACATCATTCCATCTGTGTGTGTTATTTGGTACATGATGATGCAACCAAAAATTGTTAACCTCAAGTGTTAACATCTTTAGTGTTTTCCAAGGTGATAGAGGATGAAGAAAGAGGAAAGGGTTTTATCTGGAGATTTAATCAGTTCTACTTGAGAAACAGGATGTAGAATAAAAAAATTGTACAAAAAATATACAAATAACACATTGCAATGATGTGATCTAATTCTAGTCATTTCCAATCCTCTTCAATCCGTTCAGTTTTTAAAAAAATAAATCCTTATCCTACGTATTATACTTCATATATTTATTAAAATAATTTATTTGCTGATAGAATTTAACACATATATGCAGTGACAGGACTGCAGTGAAAAGAAAGATGCAACGAGATGTCTTTTTTCCCTATTTAGTGCATTTGCTGGCAGAATTTTACTTTCCTTCCCTGATACATTGTTGAAAACAATGTTAAGCCCACCTAATATAACATTTACAATAATACTAGGATAATACTGTGTTATATGCTGTTAATCTCTTCATAATATACAGTGTATTATGAGTTTGCATAAATAGGTTTAAACAATGATCCAAATCCAATTTTTTTGGTGGTTGTTCCACTAAACATTGCATTTAGGTCATATTTATGCAGAAATATAGGAAATTCTTAGCAAAACATTTGTTGAATCTTGAAATAGCAAGAAAAAGGACAAAATATGCATGAGTAATAAATACTTATAGACTTTTTAGACAAAAAGTCTGTTGTATAACTGTCAATGCAAAGATGGATCCAGATTATTTGCTCTGGAATATTTGGAAATTTTCTGTTAACAAATTTCATTGAAATTCGTGATCACATTACTTTTGCAATAAAGAACTCACAGTGAAGACTAACTGTTCTAATTATTTAAAGCATAGGTTGTTTTGCTCCTCAAATCTACACAGCTTTAACTCCATGAATAACAGCAATGTAAATTACAGTCAAGGTAAAGCGAGTTCTCTCATGTGGGAGAATGTATGTGGCTGAAACAGGAAATAAATTCAAGGGGGTTGCTGCAGCAACTGAGGGTCTGAAAACCATATCTTTAATTAGTAGAAACCGAGTCTGAGTTTAGAAAACCACAACAGCCTTGTTCTATTTGCAGCAGTCTTGTGCATAGTGGCTGACGTTATCACTCTAAATAAACCCTCTTTGGCTGTCCAGACCACCATTGAAACTAGGGATTCACTTGTGCAGAGATGTGCACTACAAAGACCTTGCAACATGCTAACTGCAACCAGGATGAGACATTAACAGTGAAAACAGGAAACGTGCAAGCTCAAGGCGTCAGCTGAAATACCGCCTATGCATTTGAGTTGGAAACCGCTCGAGTCAGAACTTCCCATGATGTATTTACGTTTGATCTCTGAAAAAAATTATTTGTGTCACCTCCCGCTATCATAAAACCCTGCTCAGTTTTATGATATAAAAAAGTGTGGAGTACATGGCAAAATCAGTAGTTTGGCCAAACCTCATTTTTACACAGTTTACCCCAAATATACAGAACCGTGCAAAAGTTTTAGGCAGGTGTGAAACAATGCTGTAAACAAAGAATCCTTTCAGAAATGGACGTGTTCATCATTTATTTTCATCAATCAACAAAATGCAGTGAATGAACAAAAGAGAAATCTAAATCAAATCAATATTTGGTGTGGCCACCCTTTGCCTTCAAAACAGCATCAATTCTTCTAGGTACACTTGCACACAGTTTGTTAAGGAACTCGGCTGGTAGGTTGTTCAAACATGACTGTGTTTCAGCCTCCATGTGACATTGATGATCATCAGCACCTGTTTGGTAAAATTGGTTGATCATACACTGACTATAATCCTACAAAATCCCTGACTTTGTGCAAGTGTACCTAGAAGAACTGATGCTGGTTTGAAGGCAAAAGGTAGTAACACCAAATATTGATCTGATTGAGATTTTTCTTTTGTTCGTTCACTTTGCATTTTGTAAATTGATCAAAATAAACAATAATTTTTTATATTTCTGAAAGCATTCTTTGTTTACAGCATTTTTTTCACACCTACCTAAAACTTTTGCACAGTACTGTATATATTTGCCAAAGATATATTTGGTGTCTAAAGTTTGCCTCTCAGTCATATTTTCATAATTTCTTTGAGGCTATTAATAAGCTTGGAGCCCCTCCAATGCAAAATGTTTGAATATAACCTCAGATGCTTATCTCAGATTGTGTCACTGTGGCTTTAAGTCATCCCAGTTAAAAATCAAACATCTGTTTGTGTGAGCCTCTCTGATTGAGGTAATGTCTGGACTTCTCATAGTAAGAGTGCTGCTGTTAAACATTTTCTTGTTAGTAGGGTCATGCAATTCCGCAATTACTCATTTTACACATTTTCACCTTAATTTCATGTAATGCAGTATACACTGCTAAAAAAAATAAAGGAACACTTTTTAATCAGAGTATAGTATCAAGTCAGTTAATCTTCTGGGATTTCAGTTAAGTAGCAGAGCGGGTTGTTAATCAGTGTCGGCTGTTTTGGTGCACTTAAGGGGCAACAATGAGACGACCCCAAAAACAGGAATGATTTCCCAGCATTGTCTCAAGAGCATGGAGGAGATTCTAGGAGACAGGCAGTTTCTCTAGGAGAGCTGGACAGGGCCATTGGAGGTCCTTAACCCATCAGCAGGACTGGTATCTGCTCCTTTGTGCAAGGAAGAACAGGACGAGTACTGGCAGAGCCCCATAAAATGACCTCCAGCGGGCCACTGGCATGAATGTCTGTGACCTAACCATTAGAAACAGACTTCATGAGGGTGGCCTGAGGGCCCGACGTCCTCTAGTGGGCCCTGTGCTCAGTGTGGAGCTCGACTGGCATTTGCCAGAGAACACCAGAATTGGCAGGTCCGGCACTGGCACTGTGCTTTTCACAGATAAGAGCAGGTTCACTCTGAGCTCATGTGACAGACGTGAATAGGTTTGGAGAAGCCGTGGTGAACATTGTGGTGCCTGCAACATTGTTCAGCATGATCGGTTTGGTGGTGGGTCAGTGTTGGTCTGGGGAGGCATATCCATGGAGGGACGCACAGACCTGTACATGATAAATGATGGCACCCTGACTGCCATTAGGTATCGTGATGAAATCCTTAGACACATTGTTAGACCCTTCGCTGGTACAGTGGGTCCTGAGTTCCTCCTGGTGCATGATAATCCAGGCAGTTCCTGGAGGTTGAAGGAATTGATACCATTGACTCCATGCTCCACGCTTGCCTGTCCTAAATCCAACAGAACATCTCTGGGACATGTTTAGGTCCATCCAACGCTGCCAGGTTGCACCTCAGACTGTCCAGGAGCTCCGTGATACCCTGGTGAAGATCTGGGAGGAGATACCCTAGGACGCCATCCGTCATCTCATAAGAAGCATTGTCAGGCATACAAGCACGTGGAGGCCATACAAACTACTGTGTAGCATTTTGAATTTCTGCTATGACAGTTCAGCGAATTGGATTAGCCTGCCGCATCAGTTTTTCAGTTTCTTTGTGACTTCTAATTAAGCCCGCTGTAGGTAGATCATTTTCATCAAATGATGTGGCATCCTTTTGTTCCTAACACATTACCCATTCCATATCAGTATGGATATCCAGCAGGATCTTTTTTCCAATTGAGATGATGTGTTTTCAAAGTGTTCCTTTAATTTTTTTGAGCAGTGTATATAACAGATTGAAGATTAGCGTTCTATCAGTATTAGTCAGAGACTGACTAATATGGGACATTGTATGACATATTATTCTGTATAAAATGAAAAAAAAATGTGTAAGCACAATTCGGGTCTCCAGATCATTTTTACAGATAGAGGACCTACAATGGTAGAAAAACTACAAAGTAAAGTCTAAGGTTTTGTATCACACAACCCTTGATCTGCCAGACTCTCTAGACTTTGTCCGAATGAGACATACGGGTAATGATGCACAGTGCAATTTAACCAAACATTTATTTAATTAAATTCATATACAAACAACTCAGCTATTAAATACTGCTCAACCGGTACAATATAGACTTTTGACTCAGGCCTAAGTGGCTCAGCTTTGACCTAGTTGTTAGTCTTGGGTTTGTGTTGTTGTGGTTCATTTCTGGCAGCGGTTGTTTAAAGCAGGCTTTGATGCCACCTCTTCATGGCTGTAAACCCGATAGGTTCCAAAAACGTTTTAGTTTAAAGTCTAACGGGTTCAGACACAATCTGTAGGCTTCTCATAATGTTTGTCTCATTAACATAAAAAAGGTCAGATGTGCTGCAAAATGGAAAAACATTAAAGTGATAAAATGACATTTAGCAAAAAGGAGTCAGTATTGTGTGTGCTGTACGGGGAGACATCTTAAAGAGTATCACGAACAGTCACATTGACCTTAAATTAACCTAGTTTTGTATTTAATATTAGATCTCAAAATTTAAGATGGAATTTAAAACCTGATGCAACATAATGAGCATTTGGAGCACAGCTACGAATTGAACACAAGATGTATGTCAAAGCTTGGTCATTTTAACCTAGAAAAGTCCCAGATGCAGGGAACCCTGATCCAGCAACGTAAGCATAGGTGTAATTATTATAGCGTGATCTCATCATAAATCTCTCACAGCCATTAGCAGCATTACATCAAGTGCTAGTAAGTGGAAGGTGATAGGTTGGTTGTAAAATGGGACTACCCCACTGATGTAAAGGGGGGGTACTTCATTGCTTCCCCTTAAATAGAAGAAAATAGCTGACCTTCACAGAGGATCATAGTAACAATGTTTCAGTTCAAGCACGATCATGCAAATTGCCCGAGGTTCAAAGTGTGCAGGGACACAGTGGAAACTTCCTGTGTGCCATGTGGGGATGTGTTTTTGCTGCAACAGCATGTGTGTGCGTGTGTGTGTTTCTTTCACTTCATTAAATGAACAGTAGCATCACACTTTGTGGTTTGAATCATCCACTTTTTCGTTTCTACTACAGATCAGTTCGTTTTGACCTTCACTCTGCCACTGTAAGTGAGCAAATAAAGTTGTCTTGCAGGTTGAGAACAAAACAAGTTTTTTTTTTCCATTTTTTATGACCTGGTGTGTCACTGGCTGCTTGAGGCAAATTTGCTAAGACAAAGGAATCAGGACCTCAGACCTGTGCTGAAGTGGAGATGAAGACGCTGCATGTGACCCTCCTGCACCTCTTCCTTATCGGTAGCACCTTACAGAACCCATGCGAAGGTGAGTTCTGAAGAAAGTCACTGTTTACTGCAAAGAGCTATGAAAGGTGTAAAGAAAAATGTGCACTATTTATTTATTTATTTATTTATTTATTTATGCTTTGTACACCACACTGTTGCTGTTGGAAGCATTGTATCTGCATGTTAAATTTTTTTTTTTTTTTTTTCCAAACTAAAGCTAACCTTTAAATTCAGAATGAACTGATCATAAGAAATAGACTTAAATGACCTGAAAATTACCATCTGGTAATATTTTAATACATTTATTAGCAATGGATGTAAAATTACACAAAATGTTAAATATGCATTTAAAAGATCACTTTTAAGGTAAAGAAAATGGATTATCTTATTACAATGGCACGTTCAGGGGTGGGATGTGTCTGGCAGCAAGTGCTTAAAGGTGGAAGCAAAGATGCTCAGATCTCCAAAGCTTCAGGACTCTAGGGGGGTTGCAAGGGTAAGCAGTGGTTAGTACCTGTCAATAGTGGTCCGAGGAACAACAGCTGGTGAGACGTAAATTTCAGTCTGGTCATTCTGAATTTTTTACACTATAATAAAAAGTTGCTGATGGTTTCAAATGATGTCTAAAAAACACAAAACACAAAAAAACTGAAATAGAGGGTTTTGTTCTTACAGCAACATTGAAAAAATAATGTGTGAAATATAAAGCGAGCTTTTAAAATATAATATGCCTCATACTTAGGCACATCTTGAAGTTGTAAAATAGCAAAATTTCAGCCACAATCATTCTAGAGATTATAGAACTGCACTTCATTAAGAAGCTACAATATCCTGCTGCATTTCCAAACAACTTGCAGAAAGAAAAAATGTATTATATGTGGAGCATGAAATTATATATGAAGAGAGAGGTGATCATATTTTATAGCATGCATCGTGTGAGTGTGTACATGAGAGAGAGAGAGAGAGAGAGAGAGAGAGAAAGAGAAAAGGCTTCTGCAAAACGATGATTCAGTTTTTCCTGGCTTTCTTCTTGAATGTTTTCACTCTATTTCAGTGATGACATTTCTCCATTGTTTCTAGAGTCTCTGTGAGTGAGTAAGAAAGAAAGAGACAGACAGAGAGAGAGAGAGAGAGAGAGAGAGAGAGAGAGAGAGCAGGAAAGTCTGTGTTTCTGAACCATTGGGGCAAGTGGGAAGACATTACCATATCAGCTGTCTTAAATTTCTTTTAAGAAGGTGGGCGGGGGGGGATTTGGTCTGGTGATTGGATTGATAGTGAAGAGAAACTGCATGTAATTTTTCTGGGCATATCACTTTTTTTCTTTCATTTTTTCAGATCCTTCTTGGATCAGAAAAGCAGCAAAATGAGGGAAAGCAGGACCATTAAAATGATGCACAATTCCTGAAATGTCCTGTAAAAAATGCAAATTCCTGTAAAATGTCCCACTCTTTTGTAGATCATTTTCTGATCATTTTAGCAGAAAATTCCTATTTATTTGATAAGTTTAATATATTTGGGAAAAAAGGTGCCATAACTTTGCAAGGCCATACGTTTTTTTTTTTTCTTTTTTTTTCTAGTACATAAAATTCAGTAAATAATCAGGAACAGGTGCATGTGTACTTTGGAACGCAACAAAGCGCCATTTCACCAGCGTTTGCCGATGACTGTATCGAGGTTTTGTCAAAGCTTTTAAAGAATTGCCATCATAATTTGGAGCTATATGCTCGCTGTATGGCTTTGAGTACAGAATTCAAACTGTACTTTACAAAACATCTTACAGTGATTTGTAAGATAAACTCTTTAAAATAAAAGTGTTAATAATTGTTCCTAGGCTAGATGCCATATAAGTAATGCTCCTTTTTTCTCAATGAACCTCATAATATAAAAGTTTTTTAACAATCACAGTGTTTTTTGGTAAAACTACAAATGGTAAAGCAGAAAACAGATTTTATGTCTTTTTTCCCCCAAACATTGTCATTCCCCCCCATTCCAACTGCACCAGATACATTTCTCCCAGTTGTACTAGTAGCTTGAGAAAATAATATACTGAACTTGCCTCCTGTTCGTAAATGGCTCCGTTTTATTCTGTCCTTCTCTCGTTCACTCCTACTAATTGTGTATATTTTATGTTAGACAGGTCCTCTGAAAAGATGAACTACTATCGTTTCCTGAAACAATATATTAGATCATCTCCAACCTTTACTGAAGACATTCAGACTAACATTCCGCAAAACAAAACTGTTGAACTGATGGAAAAATAAGAGAATTCCAGTGTTCCAGTGTCACACAAACTTTACAAGTTAGACTGAGAATCAGATACAGTCCTTAAACAGTGAATGTGGCAGTTTTGTGCATTTATATAAAAGAATCTTCCGTGTAAAAACCTTCTATATCCTCAGAATTATCTCTTGCAGCCCTGGTACTATTTTCTATGTTATGCTAATTTTCTTTGGTCATTATGTAAGTGATTATTCTAGTGGATGTTTATATAGATTTGATGTATATATATGTGCACACTGCAAAATATTTCATAGGTCAGCTAGAGCTTTTTACACTTTCAGCCAGTCTGCATGCTGTAATATTAGGCTATTCTAGAGAAGGCAGAAAAGAAATGGTATCACTGAACTCCGAAACTCGAATTCATAGCCAACATTGTTATTTAGTGTGTTATATGAAACGAAGATGTTTCAAAACCTCCTGCGTTTAAAGAATGCCTTTCTGAACAACTTTACCCTTCTATTACAGATAACATCCCGCAGATTCAGCGAGTGAGGGTCCACGGCACTGCTTATGTACCTTGTCCGAAATTCGAAGGAAAGGAGATCACCTTCTCTTTGTACCACGGCTCAAATCATTCCTCTGTGCACAGGAACTTCACCCACGTGAAGGAGCCTGAACCTGTGGGGATTCGTCACCACCTGAATGCTACTAACAACAGCACCATGTTTGTCCTTTACAATGTGACCGAGGATCAGACGGGGCTGTATTCTTGTGTGGCATTAACAACCTTCCCCCCTCCATTGCTTCAGGAAAAAACAGGGCCTAGAATCATAGTCATAGTTGAGGGTAAGGTGGAATTTTATTAGTTGTTCAAAATTGCCATTTTTTAATCACTTTTTTGATCATGAAACATGACATTACTATTATTTGTATCCGATAAAACAAAACGACAGCAACAAAACAACACAGTCTATAGCAGTGACTCTCAAACCAGTCCTTAATAATTGTACCAGAGATTTTGTTCCTTAGTCACTTAATTAAAGTGTAATAGAAGTGGGGGTTGTGATAGAATATAGGGAGTCTATAGGTACTCTGAGTTATTTCAACCCATAATGCAATGAGGGAGATCATGGATGTAGCTGTCATGGATGGGGATGTTTTTGCGAAAGCAGTTAAGTAGCAAAGTTGCCGGATCGCTGTTCGCAGAAACACCATTACTAACTGTTTTGATGTATGTCTTGTCTGACTATATATAACAGAAACAAAGTAAACTCTTTATTCGTCATGTGATAAGATCAACTGATTCTAGAAATGCACAACCACTACTGTCCCTGAATCATCTTCTCCTTCCTAGAAACATGTCAGCAGACGTACCCAAGGTGCGAACCTCCAACCAATGATCTGTCCTTGTGGGTGGGGCTTGGGGTGCTTATTATATACGGCCTTATGATCACCTTCACCGCCTTTTCACTCAAGGTAAGTGATGCCAGTTTGAACCCGTGTTTCTTTTGCACAAAACATAACACTTAACTGATGTGATTGATTGAGGAAAACTTGAGGGAAAGGTCTCATAGTAATATACAATAAAAAAATAATATAATATCACATCATATCATATAATGTAATATAATATAATATTCCATTCCATTCTATTTTTGCTCACCAGAAAATTAATGCCATCTCCTTACCCAGTGAGATCTCATATTTTTTATACTAAACAGTTCTTTAATAATTAAAACTGTGTTTTTTGGAGCATTTTAGAATCAAAATATGTAAAATAATAAAAGCTAAGCAACAGTTGCTCAACATTATTCATAGACTAATCGGTTTTATATTATTCAAACATTTCCAGTGTCTAGTAAAGCAAAGTGATGTTAGCATAAGCCTTCAACATCATGATGAGGGCTTATCATGATGTGTAAGGTCTACATCATGCTGCTCTTACATCTGACTTTCAGTTCAGACTGACCAGAGTGGACTTGGACAAGCATGATTACATGAATGTGAGGCCCAGAGGACGACGAAGGAACCAGGGGATCCTCCACCCGGCCCGGCTGAGCTGGTACAACGACACCACGTCAAGCATCGCAACCTACAAACTCTCCTCCAAACGACTGCAGAACTAAACCCAGCCATTGAAGCAAAGTGCCATTCACTGAAAGAGCCAAGCTGGGCGAAGGAATCCCAGAATCTGAGTCTGCTTTGTGTAGACATTGTAGCAAAGCTGTAAGATAACAACTGGCATCCTCTTCTTTCACATCTTCATACCTGGGAGTATTTTTGCTTCTGTAAATGTTGTCCTTGTAGATAAAAAAACGTGTAGAGATAAATGGTATAATAATTTTATATGATGTTCATTTGGAAAATGTTAAGTGGTAACACATTCTGCTTACTATTGCTCTTGCTGCTTCTGCTTTGATCCACTGGAGGGCGACAGAGGCCTTTATAAAAACTTCATCCAAAATTCCTGCCCTAAAAAGGTCTGTGTGCTGTCATTCCCCTCCATTTCCCCACCACACCATCAGTGGTTAATTTTTATTTCCAACTGTTTTGTGTTTACCTAATGCTCATGTACTGGCCAATGTGGTTCATATTTAAGCTGTCAGACATGCACTAATGTTAAATACACACACAAAACTGGGCAGAAACATTGTTTAAGGGCAGCGGTGGCCTAGTGGTGAGGGAGTTGCCCCGCATCGGAAGATTGTGGGTTCGATTCCCTCACAAGTAGGTTGCCCTGAGGTACCCTTGAGCAAGGTACCGTCCCCGTCACTGCTCCCCGGGCGCTTTCAATAGCTGCCCACTGCTGCACGGTATTTGTGTGCATGGGTTAAAAGCAGAGGTCCAATTTTGTTGTGGTTCACGCTTGCTGTGCTGTGACCTCGCAATGACAAGGGTTGTCACTTTCACTTTCACTCAAAACTGACATCTAAACCTAAAAAATATATATTAGCACAAAAGCACTTCTAGAATGAATACTCAAAACCCTAAAAAACACAAAAGAGTGACTGAAAGCGCTGTACAAATAAACAAAAAGCAAAACTGTTTGATAATGAATACTCCAAACTCAAAATCCAATTCACATACAATTCACTGAGAGCTCAACCTTAAACCACACACAGACATGAAAAACACTCTCAAAGTGCTTTATAAATTAATACAAAAATGTATTCAAAAGCTTGAAAAAATAAAAATAAATTATTTCTATTTTTTGTTCATACTATTATGATTATTATACTGTTTCTAATATAAAAAGTATTGCTCTTATTTTTCACTCTCACTTTAATTCGCTCTAAAAATGATTAAATATGTGCTTAGTAAAATAAAGTAAAAAACAAACAAACGGATGAATGAATGTGGTCAAATGAATGAATGAATAAACAAACAAACAAACAAACAAACAAACAGAAGGCCTATTATTAAATATTAGCTGCTAGCATATCCTTAAGCAGCGAGACCCATATCTAACCAATCACAGCGCTGGGGGCGGGGTTTCCGAAACAGGTGGGTGAAGGAATGGCAAAGGTGTATGAACATCCAGCCAATCAGTGTGTAGAGGGCGGTATGCGACTGACCAATCCCAACGAGAGTGATGCTGAGCGTGAGGAGGAAATATTACTGACCTGCTGAACAGTATGATAATAAAATGTTGGCCAACCTTAGCGCAAAAAAAAAAAGACTCCAGCCAATCCCAGCGCGGAGGGCGGGGTATCGTTCAGACGCGCAGCGCAGATTCTCCAGAGGAGCGCGCAGAGTGAGAGAACTTCCACACTTTCCTCATTCAGACTGATCTCATCACACCCTGCAGTCCATCACTGACCCGCTCCAGGACACTGAGCCAGCTTCACACCCTCGCTGATCTGATCTGAAGGAGATCGGTGGATGTTGGAGGGGTTGGAGATGAATTTGCAGAGACTGAATGAAAGTCAGTGGGTTTATGGAGAAACCACTGCAAAAAACTCCACAGTCACCATCCGGCCCAACAGCACCTGTAGCAATGAGTCCACAATAATCCCCAACTTTCAGCCCACCAGGCAGAGAGGAGGTAAGGGCTGTTTTTCTTTATAAATGTGTCTGATTTTTAGTGGATTTATATTAAAAGATGCCCCTGAGATCATGAATTTAATCCTCCTGGTTTATTTAAAGCACCTGCTCTGTGGTGGGACTGGGTCGAATACACATTTACCCATTTTCATGCATCTAGATCAGTGCCTTTAATGCAGTCTGTACTACATTTGTACGCTTTTGAATATGAGTTTCATTTGGCTCGAGTTCATTGCCAAGGATGGACCCAGTTGCTATAGTTTCCAGCTTCCAAGTTGGAAATGGATATAACGCCACTTTATGACTCTTTATTCCTGCTGTACCTTTATTTATTTAAGAGTAAGTGGCAAAATTGCCTACAAAGCAGCTTTAAACTGGAAAGGAGTTCAACATTATCTTAGCAGTTATCATTAAATTATATATTGTTTAGCATTCTGCACTGAACTATAGTAATTGTCTGAATTTACTTTTTAATTCTGATAGGGATCCTGTAGAAATTGCGCTGATAGAGTGATGCAGTCAGCAAAACCGCAATGCCTAACAGTATATCCACCTCCCACAGCACTGACTAAAGGAAACCCCCACCATTTTTCATCATAATTGTTTCAAATATGCTAGAAAAGAACACCTAACCTCCCAAATTAGGGGCAATATTTCAAAAGGACTTGGGTTTTGGGGTCCAGCAGTGTGTTAGGGCTGTTTTTGTCTGAGATATAACATTGATTGCCAAGTGCATTCTAATTCTAGTCGATTTACTTTTGGTTTTTTGTTTTTTACACGTTACTCTCAGGTGGAAAGACTGCCATTCTGAGCATCACTTGTTCCTCCTCCTTTCTGCAGGAAAACAGATTTCTCATTTTCTCATTTAAAAGGCAGGATATCCTAATCTCAGTGATAATTATTATTATCATTGTCATTGTCATCCATCATCATCGGTCGGAAAAGCGATATTACCAAGACTATGCTCTGTTACAGCTCTGGTTGTCTTCACTCTGGAGACAGAATCCTCACTCTGGAAAATAAAGCTACCTACATGGTTCTGGGCTTGGATGTGGTGCTCAAGTTTAATGTGTTTAGAACCTTAATGTTACATTGAGGTTCTTTAAACTTTAAAAAGATTCTGACACACCTGGAAAAAAAATGGTTCTTTAAAGAAATCCATTAATGGTTATTTAGAGAGTCAGATTTGCTCCAAATCCAAAATTAGCTGTGGATCAACATTGTCATTCCCCATTTTTGTCTCATATGAATCTTTTCATCTAAATCTAAATCTAAAGGGCATGCCAGTGTAACAGCATAGCCTTGTACTGTGTGACAGAGGACAAATGAACTGGGCTTGCTGTCTTTATTTGAAGGAGGTGAGCACAGAAACATAATAGTATTTTCATGTGTTCTTTGTCTTTGTATTCTAAGGGACATTGGTTCTATGTAGTGCTAAAGCAAGGTGGCTTCACCAGAAGGACTTTATTTTACAACAAATGAACATCATAGTGAGGAACCGTTAAAGAATGTAGAGATTTATCCATGCATCCAATCAAGGTCTATACAGAGCCACTGCCTTTACTCATTTTTAAAGATGAAAGGAACGTTTTTATTCAATCTTTGGGAACCTAATAAATGTCAATTGGATTCTAAATCTTATTTGATCTGCTGAGACTACACTATTTATGGGTTGGTGTATTGGTTGCTTTCAGAAAATAAAAGGAAACACAGTTAGGTCTGCTGTGATAGAAATAATGCGGCAGAAGCCATCCAGCCATAGAATGGTTCAGATTAAAACTATAAAACACACTCTCAGTGGGGAGAGAGAGTGAAAGACACAGAATGAAAGAGAGAGAGAGAGAGAGAGATGTCGACTGATGCATGCCCAGTCTGTCTAGTGTCTAGTGAACGTGCTGGCTTTCAGAAAATGTATTAAGAAAAGTGGGCAGTAGCTAAATGCTCCATTTTGGCTTCGGTCCTGTTGATAATAACACATTTCTGCATGTCCCAGTAGTGTGCACTCACAGGTGTGGAGCCAATTTGTGTGGAAATGGACAAACACATTAGGGGTGAGATGAATGGGCTGGAAATCTAGAACACAGGGGAAGACAGCTGTTCCTAATTCATGGCGGTGTTTTGGAGAAGGTTATCATTCATACAAAGTGTTCACAGCCTTTGGATTACCACAGGAGTAACTCAATCTATTTCTGACATTTTCCATTCATATCCAAAAAGCGTTCTTTTTTCATTATATATATATATATATATATATAATGGTCCTAAATGGTAATGACTTGGAAGATTGAATTAGATTTGACAGAATTAATGCATATCGTCAAAGCCACATTAAGAGAATGAGAAATGAGAAAAGTACTCAAAGAGGTAAAAAAAAAAATTGCGCTCTTACATTTGGCACGGTGCCCAACTGAATTGGTTTGAAACCATTTAATTGGCCGAAAATTACAGCGATCTCCATTAGTCAGTTTAATCAGGCATGCGACTCACTAAATCACAAAGAGAAGCTCTATGGACTGACATTAATTAATGGGATCTTATTTAAAAATGGCCTAAACAAAGGCTTGAATTTATACTGTAGGTTGATTAGTGATGGAGTTGAATGTCGTGCCCATAAAGGGGTTTCCTGTAAAAAAAAAAAAAAAAAAACAATAAAAGAAACAAAAAAAAACTCCCTACTGATTTCTGTCTATCCAGTCTCGCTGTTATCAGGTAAATGCCCTTTGATTTGAACCGATGGTCATATTGATTCTGACAAGGGAGAGAGGAGCCCTATTAAGCAATGCATCACTTGCTTCACTTACTGCTCTCGATAAAGGAACTGACTGTGACAGAGCGGACACGGACTGTGCAGTAACAGTCTTTTCTAACCCTTAAACCATTGAAAATGTGCTGCAGATCATATTCCCATATCCTATTCTAAATGCACCCTAGTTAGAGAGAATGTTGTACAGTGTGATTTGTCTGCTATGGTACTGATGCTGGGAGACAATACTTATGGGCACACTCTTTAAAATCGAGGAGCAATGCATCCTGTTCAGCAGTACCAATGCATTACCTGTTTTAGTGTTGCCTGTTGATACACAGTCAGGCTTCTTAATTACTTCATTAGTTGCATCAAGTGTGTTGGGACCATGAGAAACTCTAAATTTGCAGAGCGGTGGTGCTTCCAGACCAGAACTGGATCGATGGATCCATTACAGGGCCATCGGAGCTTTGAAAGGACTGATACATAGTGTTCCCTGTACCATAAAGATTCTTTGCCAATTAAAGGTTTTTCTTTGAATCATATGACTATATGACACAAGCCTTATTTTTTAGAGGAAATGTCATGCAAAGCAGCTTCAAACTGGATATGAATTAAGGTGAGTCTGGTTAGTTCCTAAAAGTTTCTTCACTGATGGCTCACAGTTGATTATTTTGGGTCATACCTGCCTTTTGCTGCGTGTGATTCACTAGGTCACATTTTTCCACTTGGAGGCTCCCTCACCTCCCTCAAAAGGCAAGGGCTTATATTCAGTTTCGTGAAAACGTTTTTGAATGGTCTGCAGGGTGACTGATGGTGACTTGATGGTGTAGATTTGCGATTCTTGGAGACATGGAGCCTGATTGTTTCTTATTCAGCTGCAATCAGAGGGTTGAGTTTTCTCATCAGTCTATATGACTGCCTCTCAGACTGGGTAACAATTGTGTAAATGTGCAAAGATCGAATAAGTATCAGGTCTCTTAAGGCCTGAGCTACTGTGTCAGCAAGTCTGAAATAGAAAGTGGTACCTTCTGCCATTTACAAGGGACCAACAGATCACTGTAAGTGATTATAATACCATTACATGGATTTGGATGATTAGCTCAGCAACCAAAAGGGTCAGTGTGTTCTGGTTTTCTTCCATTATGATTTAATGGGATTTCTGTTCACAGATTAAGCATAAACATGGAGTAAAGAGATGAATGAGATTAAATCAGGCATATTGTACTGCAGTCATGGACTAAAATACTTTTTCAATTTCTGCCTAATTTAATCTTTGAGATGTTAGCATGGTCATTTGTCTTTAATGTGAAATGGTTTATTCTAGAGGCTCATTCCTGCTCAAATATCTTTACAGTGGTCATGATAGGAACCAGGGGTCATGTCTTTAACAGAAATATAGGCATTTAATTTACTATCCAAAATGGCCAGTCAACCTCCATGTGTTTCTTGAGAATTTGTATTGGGTTAATAATGAAAAATAGTGCTATGGTTATTTGGGGATTTTCTTTTTGCCTCAAAATGCCCTGCGTGTATTTGGAAAAAAGAATACATTTATGGCCAACACCTTTTCCAAACTCTAATAGAATCTCAGTATAGGCAGTATATTTCTTTTTTTTTTTTCCCATTTAATTTCATAAAAACTTTGACAGCTTGTTCAGATCAACACAGATCAACAGATCAATTACGTTATTTAAGTTTCTTTTGAACAGAGCATTCTGCAGCAAACCCCTCAAAATGGCGTTATCATTATCTTTACCATTGAAATATTCACTGCATTTACTGTGAAACAATGCTCAAGATCTCAGGAAATTCTTTTGTTTTTTTTTTTTTTCCAAAGAAACGCCAATCCAACGTTGATGTGTGTTTATTTTTTCACTGCTCTTCATATAGTCTTTCTCCAGTGCTTTCAGTGAAGTTTTTAAAATAAGCCAGTTCTCCAAAGATAATCAAGCGGAATTAAATCAGGGGCATTGGATATGGCTGCCCCCTGCTGCACGATGTGTATATATGGGTTAAATGCAAAGGATGCATTTCATTGTGCTGTGGAGTTTCACAATGACAAATAGTCACTTTCACTTTCCTCAGAAATGATCTGACCAAATCATTGGTTTCTTTTTCCATCAGAAATGGATTCACTGCGCATCCTCCTCTACTCGCTCATCTTCCTCATTAGTGTCTTTGGCAACCTGCTGATCATTGTGGTGCTGATGGTCAACAAGCGCATGCGCACCGTCACCAACTCCTTCTTACTCTCCCTGGCTGTCAGTGACCTCATGATGGCTGTCTTCTGTATGCCCTTCACACTCATCCCCAATTTACTAGAGGATTTCATCTTTGGAGCTGTCATGTGCAAGACCGTCGCTTATTTCATGGGTAAGGTGTTCTCCTTTTCTTCAATTATTAACTTTATTTTCTTTGGCAAACGGTTTGTTTTTGCTTATTTAACTGATTTAACTTACTGAAGCTTTGATTAGCAAAACAGACACTACAAATTATACTGGGATGCACTAAGGAGAGGAGGTAAAACAAGCTTTTGAAATGCATAAAATTGCTACTTACTGTATGCATTTGTTTTTGTATATATTTGTGTTCATTAATATTTGTTTTTCTGAGTAAAATTTAGTAAAGTTATATCCAAATTTCTAAAACGTTCACCTACACACATTTTTTGATGGCCAGTAAATAACAAAGACACATAATTTGCCCCTGTGATTCTGATTAGTCTTATTTTGCTCATTAGTGAATTTCCTTAATTGGATATCACAAAAAAAAAAAGACTGAGAGACCAGAAATAGGTGAAAGATAGATTGCCATATTAAAGACTTTAAAACAAGGTTCTTGCTTTAAACCCATTTAATAAAAATCACATTAAAATTTTATATTTTAGCCCTTAAAATCAATGAAGCTAACAAAGACATCGTTTTATTTTCTTCATCAAATATGTTCCTCTTCGTTTTGCCCTGTGAGAGCTGCGGTAGGCTCCCACTCTAAAACTGACCCTTCTCGGGATAAACAGTTAAGATAATGAGTGAGCGTGAGTTATAGTCTTGTAGTATAGTTTTGTAGAACAAACAAAAATTTAATTCCAGTTTTTGGCAATGTTTTTCCATATACATCATGTAAATTAAAAGCATTGTCTGAAACCAGGAATGAAATATGTATTTAAATAATTACATTTGAATAAAAAATGACTTCATTTGCAGGACTAAATCAGCAATACTGATAAATTCTACATTTCTTCACTGTAGGATAAATTAGTTTCCATCATAAGTTAAGAAATGGTTTTCTTTTAAAGAATTGCTGTTTTGGAGATGAAAGGATGTTTGATGAAAGATCTTATAAGCAACCTCATATCCAGACTATACAGCTTATAACCTTATGACCTTTTCATCATCACTGTGGGACAATGGACTGAAAATCTTGGAAAATGGCTGTAAATCCATATGTAGACTTGTCAGATACTTTATTGCCTGGGGTGAGAAAATAGTGAAAAGAGAAGGCAAGTTGAGCCCTGAGGACCTACACATGTTCTGTCAGGATAAAATCGCTGTAGTAATTTTATGATCTTGAACATGATTATAAAGACACTCATTTGAAATGGAGTGTTAACAGCCATATGGTTTAAACTGCCCCTGGACATTGGGTAACTCAGATGAGGGTCCACTTAGGATCAGTATTATTTGTGAAGTTTAATCAAACCCCTGGCTAAATTATGAATTCATTTACACATTTAAGATCACTTTGAATGCTTTCTTCTTATTAGTTTTTTTTTTTTTTGCAGTTGCCAGAGCAACACAGTGCCCACATTGCTTTGAGGTGATGAGAATGATTGAATGCACTTTATCAACTAAGTTGGTGCAGAAGTGGCATTATTTAAGAGTGCAAGCAAGAAATTACTCTGATGAATGAGACGTTAGTGGAAACTGTCTACATGTTTTATTAGCAAAGACAAAAACAATCCCTTCCTAAACACAGGGCCATTATGCCTCTGTCTTAATGCATCACCAAAAGACAATGTAGGCTAAACACAATTCATGTGCAGCTAATGTGAAGGCACAGGCCATTGAACACCAGTAATTCTTGTAAGATTATAAATTGTTTCAATTTCACTCATGGCCTGAGAGAAGGTACAAAACCTTACAAGAACAGATCTTGCAAGAGACAGCTGTTGCTCTGCACCTCCGGGATTTTTGCAAGCTGCTCAATGTGTCTGATCTAGGAACAGTCTGAGCCAGATTCAGCGCTTGCAAGTCACAGATTTTGTTGACAGAAACTAAAGTTTGTTGTAATTTCATTTTCATTTTCAGCTATTGAGAGTATAGTCTAGTTTTGTGGAAAGAAGAGAATCCTTCACATGTGATTTTTGAGAGGGATCTTAATGAATTAAATGTTAATTTTAATTAATTTCAGAACTTACCATGTATTTAAATGCACTGTGTTTAAACTCAAATGCATTTTTTCATCTTAGCAATATCTGTTCACTTCTATTAACTCTTAACTATACATTTTTCATAAGAGGTAATATACCTTTCTTGTACCAGTAATATACAGAACTGTGCATAAATCAAAGACCATCCATTCATTTATTCAGTTGTCAACCATTATGGCTGTGAAGCATTTTTAATTATTTTTCTGAGCAGGAAAATTAGCAGAATGCACATATTTTACATAAAAATACTTCTACTTCTACATAAAAGTACTTCTAAAATACTTCTAGCCTCAACAGCTGAATATGATATCAGATGGTGCTATCATTTATATCTCCTCTTTTCTTCTTACATCCATGGGCAGCGGTGGCCTAGCGGTTAGGGCGTTAGCCAGAGGATCGGGGGTTCAAACCCCTTCCCAATAGGTTGCCCTGAGGTACCCTTGAGCAAGGTACCGTCCCCATCACTGCTCCCCGGGCGCTTTCAATAGCTGCCCACTGCTGCACGGGTTTGAGTGTGCATGGGTTAAATGCAGAGGTCCAATTTCGTTGTGATTCATGTGTGCTGTGCCATGACCTCGCAATGACAAGGGTTGTCACTTTCACTTTCATTCTTTTCTGGAGATTTGCCTTTAGGCTTTGAGAGAAACCTGCATGTTTATTTTTCCCCACTTCTACCCTCCAAGGTACAGTTTCAGAAGCTCACTCCATTTTCTGCTTTAAAATTACACACAATTGCACTTCTCATTCCAAAGACAAGGCAAGAAAAGGCAAGGCCTGTATAGCAGGTTATTATACATGGAGTACGTTTTTAATGTGTTTTTTTTCCCCCCATGACTAAGATGTTCATTCTAGTGCAAATGTTCTTTTTCACTGCAACTGCTTCTTGAAAAGCTAGACATCCATTCAGAACCACAATGTTCAGTTGCTTTCTCACAGTGAAAAGATGGACAGAACCAATTTTGCCAGCTTTTTTGCAAGAATGGAGCTTTTTTTGAGTCTCTCCCTCAAAAAGATTTTGCTATCAAGTAAGCCAAAAAAATGTATGAGCTCCACCTGCCAATCAGAGAATTGTTCTAACATGACATTTAATCAGATGACATGATCAAGCTAAGCTGAATCAGACCTTGAAAGATAACTGTGTTGTTTACTTGTTAATAATTTTGTTAGACTCAGTGCCTAAACTCTTAGCCTTTTGTGTCAGTTTTAGGCCCAAACTGGAATATATCATGCATATGTGTGTGAGGGAAATCCAGGCAAAACTGGTTGGACTGGTAGCAGATATAATTTGTGTGACTGATTATGATTTCCAATCAATCTTTAAAGCTTTTGACGTAAAAATGTGTGTCTCAATAGACATGATGCTAACAACAGGTTTTGACGGTTATGTGAAACACAAAGTAACAGAATGTTTAAAGTATTGGGATCATAAAACTTCATTTTCATTTTCATTGCAGCGGTGGCCTAGTGGTTAGGGCGTTGGCCACATGATCGGAGGATTGGGGGCTCGAACCCCTTCCCAATAGGTTGCCCTGAGGTACCCTTGAGCAAGGTGCCGTCCCCGTCACTGCTCCCCGGGTGCTTTCAATAGCTGCCCACTGCTGCACGATGTTTGAGTGTGCATGGCTTAAATGCAGAGGTCCAATTTCGTTGTGGTTCATTGTCTGCTGTGCTTTGACCTCGCAATGACGAGGGTTGTCACTTTCACTTTCATCTTGAAGCTGCTAAAATTGAGTGAAATTTGTAATCAACTGCACTTCTCATATCTCCACCAACTTTCTCTGCCTCCTATGTTTTGAGTGGTTCTCCCTTTACATGGTCCTGCATACACATGTATAAATAAGAGAACCATGTTTTGTAATTTACCATGCACAGACCCATACACTATGCTTGTGGTTTGTGCTCTGGTCTTACGAGGAGCATGTGGGTAAAATGCATCTTTGGTCATGTACCAGATGTAAAAGGCTTTGTACATCAGTCCTTGTTTTTTTTAGCCAGATTAGAAGTAACCCTCTCGACAGCACCTTAATGGGATCATTTATCATCTTTTCATCACTGATTTTTCATTAATGCGTGGGACTAGGCCAAATTTGCATGATGAGCTGCAGTCTTAGGAAATTGAATGTTAAATTCAGGTTCATTTAAAAGGATATAGATCTTTCCCTTATGAGAGAGCCTTCTTTCCAGTTAAGTGACGCCAAAGTCCGTCTTTGACCCAATAATTGTCAGATACGTTTATTTGTTCCACCTACTCTGGATGAATTGTGGAACAATCTGTGCAGCCAGTATAGCTAAAACCCCTATATTCCCAATCAAGGTGGCCAGCTGGTTACCTGTGTCCTCTGTACCACACTTGAATTTTGTTTGGTATAGGTACTAAACTAACAGCAGATTAAGTGTTCCAGGAAAGCCATGGCTCGCTAAGACATATACACTAAGGTGCTAGCTGTGTTTGTGGATTTCTTGGACATTGTGGACATTGTTATGCAGAAGTATGAAGTAACCATCACTGATAACAAGCCAGCTTCCTGTCATAACATCATAGCTGATGTTGTTGAGCTGGTTAGCCTATCAATCTGTTTTCTCTATAAAATATAAATATTACAAAAAAAAAACTCGACACATAACTGAAAGTGATTTAATGTCAACCAAAAGGCCAAACCCAAGTACCCAGTGTAACAGGCTTTCTCTCATGTAAAACAAAGAGCGAAAAGGTCTGTTGCAGGCACATAATTTCGTGCAACGTCTGCACTTTTACATATACCTAGCTCTCAATATAAGTCAGCCTAGTATTGAACTATTGATGCACATGGAGGTAGCTAGTGACACCTTTGGGACCAGCTTGTGTACTGAGGGATCCAGCTGTAAATGAGTGGTTTTGAGATTGGATGGATGGTAGAGTTAAAGGTCAGAAGGTGTAAAAACTGGAGATCGGTCATTTTATGACCATTATTGGGTTGTAGGTTATACTTAGAGGCGTCTTTTTAAAAACTATTTTCCTAGCATTTCATTTAGTCTAACATAGTCTAACCTTTTGAAGAGGTCTACACACTGATCAGTCAACATTCAAACCAACTGCCTAATATTGTAGAAGGCCCACTTTTGATGTCTTAACAGCTCTGACTTTAAAACTAATGGCAAAAAAAAATGTAGTAACAGATCCTTTAAGTCCCTTTAGTTCCAAAGTGGGTCCTCCATGACCAGTTTGCTCAGCATATTCAATAGATGCTTGATTGTATTACCTCTGCTGGCTTATCTTTTACTATATGAAGTGAAGTGAAAACAACCATTTTGTCTTTGTGTTAACAGAACACAACAGTCTTCGTTTGCTTTTAGCCCATATGCACAGTGATTTATCCAGCATCTATTGGTCCTTGTTTCAGTTCTGATGCTTGCATGCCCTTTCGACAGGGCTCAAGATAGACACTCTGATCTGTGTCATCATAGTCTATGCCTGAGCTGCCCAATTAGCCGCAACCTATGATTCTCTGTGTGTACTGACACCTTTCTATTATTCAGCAAGATCTTTCTCAGCAATTTGTGCTACAATCGCCCTGGAACCAGACCAGACATACTGGTAATCCTACCCCATTGCTGGCTTCTTTGGCCCTCTTTGGATAGTACTAACCTCATTTTGGTGATGATTTGGCCCAGTCCTCTAGACATCACAATTTAGATCTGGTAACTCAGCTCCTTTTGCTGGTCTGTTTTCAGCTTCCAACTCCTCAGCTGCATGGATTGACTGTCCACTTCCAATTTATTCCACCCCTTGACAGGTGCCAGTGTAACAAGATGGTCAATGTTATTTTCCTTTCACATGTCAGTGGTTTTAGTGTTGTGACAGATCTGTGTAAATATACAGATTAAAAATATTGTGAGAATATCACATCATGGATGCTGTCTTATGAATTAAATCAAATGGACATCTATGTGTATTGTGAACCCCAACATATGCAAATACATCTTCAGGCTTGCATGCATTATTACTAGTTCTAAAAATGAACCTTTTTCAAGCAATATAACAGAGCAACAGTCCTCAATTCAAGTTGATATGCGATTTCTACTCAGAGCTGGCTTGGCACGAAGCCGCCTCCTGTTGGGTCACTCCTACATTGCCATGTGTCAGCCTTGAGTCAGAGGAAGAGCATTCCGCTGGGCCACGGCAGTGAATGTTCCATCACATCCTACAGCTATGCTGGCATTTTCTCACTGTGTCTTAGTTTATTTCGCTTACCTCTGCTGCATTAATCTAAACCAAGTCTTTGGGCAGCCTGGTTTTCATCAACCACAGGCAATCGATGAACAGAACCATTACAAGTCCCTCTAGCCATTGATTTTTGTGTCTAATATCCAAGGCCATGTCTGTTAATGTCTACCTGTGAGGTGAAACATTGCCTGTGAGACCTGGAGGCCATCAAAGCCATGCTAAATAGTAGTGCAGTGCCTCTAGAGATGTGGGTTAGGGTCTCTATTTGTGGTCCACACTAACCATTGTTTGTTCCTACTGTGAATTCCTCTCAGGGGGAAATATTCAGATGACTTTTTAATATGTTAAAAAGTAGCACCAAACTCCCCTTTCTTTTACTGTTTTTTTTTTTTTTTTCCCCACATTGAAAATCTAAACTCTTGGAGCCTGGCCCTATTAGAATAAAACTCCTTCCTTCCTCTTTTTGTGGGGATTATACATTTCATGAATGGAAAATCAAAGGGAAAGTTTGAGACCATTTCGATTTGTGCCTAGCCATTGAGGGATTCAGGGTTTGAGCTTTTTCTAAGGCTCTTCAAGCTTCACTGCATTTCTTCATGAAAGCTTCATTGCATTCATGTGTCATCTGGGCCCAAGGGCAGGCGGACACACATGCTTTAAGAGTTCATCTCCAAGGCAGGCACTTCACCTTGCTCAGATACCTCAGAAGTGATTGAAAATGGCACAAGACAAAAATGTCCCAAAAACGAAATAGATGAAAACAGCAATAACCTCAAATAATAAGAAGTAACAAATAACCATTTTTGCACTTTGTATTTTTTGCTGACTTCCTCAGATGTATTCTCCCACAACAACACTTATGTAATCAAAGAGGAGCTATAGAAAGTCAAGCTAAAATGTCTATCATTATGTTAAACTCCTTACCGACTGACCATGTATAGCAGCTATGTGAGTAAAAAACACTTATTTACAGAGTAACTCTTTTTGATTGGAATAAAAAAAAAAAGCCGATTGTTGATTTATGCTGATTTATGTATTTATTTTTATTTGTGAATTTTTGTTCTCCCTACAGAATGAATGGCTGAGTAAGCCCTCTGCATAATATGCATATTCATATATTCAAACATTGCTCAGATGCTGCTCTCAATCCTGTGGTACTCTCCAAAGCCAGCTATTTGAAAATTAAAACCAAGGGGCACCAAGATTCTTATTGAAATGTATGAACAATTAGGCAGCGTTCTTTTCTTGGTGGGAAAAGTATTGCTTGAAAAAAATGATCCAATGGGCTCCTTGGGATGAAGCATTTGAGCTTCTTTGTGCTTCCCTGTAGAAACGTGCAATGAAAACTTCCAAATTGCATTATGAAACACTTACAAGAATTGTCTTTATTTATCTTTGTTACTGTTGTGATA
Organism: Hepsetus odoe; assembly: GCA_017165825.1. NCBI lineage: Eukaryota > Metazoa > Chordata > Actinopteri > Characiformes > Hepsetidae > Hepsetus > Hepsetus odoe. Next base: position 11,535,161 of record CM029386.1, read on the forward strand.
CAGGTTAGTTGGAAGAGGAATTTATCTATGGTTGAAATATCGTTGTAGTTTTACATATAGTACTACATTTATTATAAAAATAAAAAATGTAAAAGCCTTCTCAAAAAGTCCTTATAACCAAAAAGGTTAAGATCTACACATCTTTCCCAGAAAGAAAAGTAAACTTTGCAAGAAATTAAAGGTAAGCATTCTTACCAAAAGAATGCCAAAGGCAGAGTTAGGGGGATAGATAGTAAAAGTCACTTGAAATCTAAGGCTGATATTATGTATCTATTTATTAATGATTGATGTCTAAATATGTTTTCTATATTTTTTGCTCCATTCCAAGTTTTGAAACTCCCACTGGCTTAACATACATTCTGGGTGTCAATTTAATGTTTAGTCATTCAGTCTTTTCATACTAATACTATTTTTACAGATGAAATGTAAATGCTCCCGTTTAGGGTCACCACAGCGGATCAACCGTCTCCATTTCTTCCGGTCCTCTGTATCTTCCTGCTTCAAACCAACCACCTGCATGTGATGTATGAAACAAAAATAAATAAGGTTCATCTAATAATAGCTAACATTAATGTTAGAAAAATCAGTTAATGAAACCTAGATATACACATCTTTTTATGAACTTGGGTGAAAAATATGTATTTAAATAGTTATTCAAAATCTTTTTATAAAATTGTGTGAAGAATTGGTACAAATAAACTTCCAGCATACACCATAAAAAAACTTCCAAGAAACAGTTGAATTTATATGGACTTTGCTCTTTTTTTATTTAGAGAGGTGGTGTTACAACCACCTTTACTTCACCAAACCACTTTTCACTTCATCAAGAGGACTACTAAACAGTGACAATTAAGAGACTTACACATATAGCTTGGTGTTTGGGGGAAAAAATGTGTTTGTTTGTTATTCAGAAAACTTTCTTCTAGGGTACAGGTTTGATGTCAGTCCTAAAAAAATCAAGCACATTCTCAGATGAGATTACAATTGGAATACAACATGACCAAAAGCATGATCAAGTTGAACCGGTTTAATTACTTAAAACTTTCCTTGTGTTGCATTTTTCCTGCATTTCCTTTCCTTCTCTAGGCACATCCAGACTTTTGACATGTCTTTGATTCAAGCAGCATTGTTAGCCTAAGATGTATTTCAAAGTTTCTTTTTTTTTAGTACAAATCACAACAAATAGGCCAGTGCTTCACAAACCAGCTCTCACAGAACTTGAAATGGTCCACATTTTCTCAATTTTTGCTCCAAACACAATGGGACAGAGTGAAAATATGGCATTTGAAGATCCCTGAAGACCAGGTTCCATTGAAGTAGTGACCAGTCACATCTCATGCTTCCGTCTCACCTCCCACATTTCTCCACAGGTATCTCGGTGAGCATTTCTACATTCAGTTTGGTTGCCATAGCAATCGAGAGGTACAGTGCCATCTGCAACCCACTGACGTCGCGTGCATGGCAGACCCGCTCACATGCCTACAAAGTCATCGCAGGTACCTGGGTTTTGTCAGTTGCCATCATGGTGCCATACCCGGTCTTCAGCACGCTGGTATCTGTCAGCAAATCCAACAATACCACTGCCCACATGTGTCGTCCAGAGTGGCCCATGAGCCAAGTAGAACAGACATGGTGAGTTTGACTAACACAAACACTACACACTTATATCAAGTCGCTAAAATTAGTGAAACACTTTTATGTCTTTAAAGAACCTTTGATGATTCCTTGATGCCATTGCCATTCATCCAGAAGAGCATTCGTGAGGTCAGGCGAGGACGAGACGAGACGACTCTCTATTCAAGTTCATCCCAAAGGTGTTCATTAGGGTTGAGGTCGTGGCTCTGTGTGTGACAGTAAAGTTCTTTCACAATATAAAGGACCCAGTCATGTCTTTATGGTGCATTTGTCTTTTTGTATTTGGAGGGAGTCATGTGGAAACAGAATAAAAGTCTTCCCCAAATTATTCCCACAAATGTTAGAAGCCTAGAATTGCCAAAAATTCTTGGTAAAACTAAAGCATTAAAGGGGGCAGCGGGCAGCGGTGGCCTAGTGGTTAGGGCGTTGGCCACATGATTGGAGGATCGGGGGCTCGAACCCCTTCCCAATAGGTTTCCCTGAGGTACCCTTGAGCAAGGTGCCGTCCACATCACTGCTCCCCGGGCGCTTTCAATAGCTGCCCACTGCTGCACGGTGTTTGAGTGTGCATGGGTTAAATGCAGAGGTCCAATTTCGTTGTGGTTCACTGTCTGCTGTGCTGTGACCTCGCAATGACAAGGGTTTTCACTTTCACTTTTTTTCACTTTCATTAAGATTTACCTTTCACTCCAAACAGTTATCCCTCCCCCTCCAAATTTTACAGCTGGCACAGTGGAGTCAGAAAAGAAAAAACAGCTTTTTAACTTGGGCCAAAGAGTGGCTGGTGTCAGCAATCAGAATGTTCATAACAGATGTGCAAATGTTTAAAATAAAATAATAAAGAATCATGTAGGATATGGACTCTTTAAGAAATGTTTTTTTGTAAGTGAGATGTTTTTAGTTTAAAGAATATCAAATGAATGAAATGATTTATCTTAATAGATTTTTTTTCATAGAATTGCTTGTTCAAGGCCATTAAGAACTTTTATTTAAAAGAAGGTGATTGTTTACTTTTATAGGGATTGCTATCTTTTTGCTTTAAATAGTAAGACATAGCCTGCAGTTTCATGGTAAAACATCTTCTGTTTATGCTGTCTTTTCCATGCAGTCTACAATATTGCAAAATTTCTCATAAAGGACAGGGGTGATGCCTCCAGCAGTGCCTTTAGTAAAATCAAGGCTTCCCACAGATCTTTACATCATCCAGGGAGAAATCTTGTCTTACTATTCAAGGATCCCTCATTTTAAAGCCTCCATCCATATTCTGAATGCCTCACCAGTTAAGTCTGTCAAAAATGTACCCCAAGCAAGAGAGTGAAGCAGAGCAATTAAACCAATCTTTGGCATATTTGAGCATTTCCTCAGGGCAGAAGACAAAAAACTGCAGGAGACAGAGCTCTGGAAGCTGTCAGGAATCTACTTCTTAATTCCCCCCCTTTCCTCTGAGCCTTTATTATCTCATGTCACCCGTTCAGATTCCTTTTTTGTAAAGTGGACCATGGGGGGTTAGAGAGATCTCTAACTTTCACTAGCTCGAGTAATTAGCGGGCATGTCGGGTAGAAGAATCTCTCAAGGTAGTCATACTGATGCTGTAATGATGATGGCCAGAAAGCTGTTAAAGCTGTGTGCAAAAAAATGATATTTCTGACCCTCTAGATGAAATGTCTTCAGCTTTCAGAGATGAACCATTAAAAAGCAATAGAGTTTAATAGAGAGAGTTTAATGGGGATGATTTTTTTTCTTAGTTTTCTATTTGTGATGAAATAGAGAATGTGCAAGTTTGATGGGTTTTTTGAAAGGTTCATCAAACAAAGGCTTTTCAACCATGCAAAGACGCCTTTCAATTCAAAGATGGGTTTGTTGTTAAAAAAGTTCAGAGTGGTGACTGAGTATCACTTTTTAAATCAAAGCTATACAATACTATGGTCTACAAGTCTTGAGCGACCCCTCTTTTCGATTCAGAGAAACAAACTGTTTTTTGTTACATTTATTTTTAATATTAAATAACAAATAGAAGAAGATACATGCCTTCAAATCCTCAACCCAGCCACGAGGAATGCACAAGCCAGTGTATCTCTTCGTGCTGATCCCAAGCCTGGATAAATGGAGAAGGTTTCGTTAGGAAAGGCGCCTGGTGCAAAACATTTGCCAAATCAAAATGTGGGCAACAATACAGATTTCCAGACCAGATCTCTGGTGAAACTGCACTCTGAAGTGGCCTTGAGATGCCTAAGTTTTGGGGCGCACTCTTACACACCTGGCAACTAGACAAAGTGCCAGATGTGCCCAGTCATACAGAGTGACGTGTACCATGACACTGCTTTTGCATGTGTTTTTTTCCATGTTGTTTAAGATGACTGACAGGCTACAAGATATGCACGCTTAACCCTGCCTTTCAATAAATATTTGAAACTTTAAGGTTGTCACTTCTATCAGACTTCAAGTCTTTAAAGTCCCTTTTTGTATTGATTATATCATGCAAAAATAAACTACATTTACGGCATTTAGCAGATGCTCTTATCCAGAGCGACTTACAGGTCCTAATTACAGGGACAGTCCCCCTGGAGCAACTCAGGGTTAAGGGTCTTGCTCAGGGACCCAGTGGTGGTAGTGCTAGAGGTGGGATTCAAACCTGGGACCTCCTGAGCCAGAGATCCATAGGCAAGCAAGGTTAGTTTTTTTAAGTATGTAAAAGTAACACTTTTTAAAAGAATAATAATTTTGTCTTTTTATAAAGTAACTTTAGGTAAAAGGCAACCCTGGGGACTCTGGATGAGTTTTATATCAAATGAGATTTTATATAAAGGGGTAATTAATGAATGGCATTAAAGCCATGCCCCCTTGATATGCAATGGATCTACAGGATTAATATTCTACGAAAGGTTTATGGTACATGAGATGTTTGTTATACCAAAAATGGCCCAGTAACCTACTTGGTAAGTTCAGACTGTATTAAATGCACTGCAGAGAATGGGGAGACCCAAATATTTAAGCTTATTCTCTACAAAACTTGGAAGACCAATAACAACATTATTCATGTTGTGTTGTGCTGTGCTGCGTTTCACAATGGCAAGGGTTGTCACTTTCACTTTCACTTTCAAAGGAAGCTTCCAGACCATCCTCTGTCCCCCCTCACAGCCTTTCCCCGTAGTGTTTTTAAGGCAAAGTTTTTGCTTTGATTGCATTCCCCCCATTATGAATTTGAAAGCCTCGTATGGAAAAAGGATGATGAGTGTCTTTGATATGGAATAAATGCAGTGGCGGAGGGTGGCACTATCAAAGACGCCTGAGAGATGAAAAAAAAAATCAACGCAAAAGGATCAGCGGAAGATGCTTTCAGGCAACACTCCCACGCTGTCATTTGAATAATATCACAATGAAATAATAACATCAACTCACTTTGTACTTTCATGTGCAACATAATTCTGGACCAGCAGATGTTACTGGGCTGTTCTTTTCTTTTATTTATTGATTTTTTTGATCTTGCGAGTTAGCCACTGAATATTGCAGATGAACTGTAGTGCTGCATTGGCTGGTTTTGCAGTGCTCCCTTGAGCCCATGGGGGCCTATGCATTTGCTTGTCTGTTTCAATGCTTGAGGGTAAGTTGAGGGTTGCACTAATGTCGGAAAAGCTTTATAAGCCCTTTTCAATCAGCGAATGAACATATTAGTCTCATCACTCACGGAGTTGATACGGAGCTACTGTATCTAGTAATTGCAATAAGTTTGACTCAGCTGCTTCAGAGCTCAAATAATGTTTAGGTCTATTGATTCAGTACCCTTTCATTTTGTTTATGGATTTCTCCATCTCTCACTCTCTTTTAGGTACATCCTACTGCTGTTTATTCTATTCTTTATCCCAGGTGGGGTAATGGCCATTGCTTATGGCCTCATCTCCAGGGAACTCTACCGAGGGATTCAGTTTGAGCTGGAGCAGAAGAAAGATAGCAGTGGTAAGAATCAGGTCAATTGTTTGTTTTTTTTAAAGACTTTTTCCGCATCAATATGTATAAGCCCAAAAAGCCCTAGTAGATGTTTTTATTGATTTGAAATGCCTTGGACAATATCTCCAAAATACTGATTACTATCTCACCATGAAATATAATTCTGCTTCACGTTTAAATTGTGAAACTTGCTCTCTACAATAAAAACCACAATGTTGCTTTTTTTTCATGATATGTAAATATTAAATTTAATTGCTTTTGCACAGATCTTTTATGTTTAAGAATGTGAGGAAAAATCGTAAATTAAGCAAATAAACAGCTTTTGTGTATTGAAATGCCAAAAGTGTGTTCTCATTAGAGGATGGACTTATTTTACTTTTTACTAAAAAAAAAACAGCTTTATTAAATGTTTTCATCACGTTTTAGGATTATTACTTTAACTGAGAGCTTTTAGAAGATTCCTATCTTATCTTCATAGGAAAAAAGTATAAAGACATCTGTTTAAGGTAAAACAGCATTGAAGAGAAAGCAGAGAAATAAAAGGAAGATCACTGAAACAGTTAGAAAGGCTGATTTGGCAATGATCCAAAATTAAAAAGGCATTACAAATGTATTAACATCTTTCTGTTGAATGTAGTAGGCTGAACAGTGGTCATGGGTTTTTTAAAATAAGAAAGTATGGTGTTGAAAGGAAGGTAAACTGTCCCATTTAGCATTTTCCCAGTCTAGCAAGGTAATAGCTAAACTTAATTCTTTTTCTAAACCATTTAATACGTACATATTAACCTGTTGGTGAAGCCACAGATCCCTTGTTTTCTTAATACTGGCAGAGCTTTAGATGAACAAAATCCCATTTTGGATTGTGTGCCACAAATCCTTCCACTAGGGTGGCCTGTTTTTGTGTAAGAACCTTGCATGTGCCAAGCACTTGGTCTGATCATGTACTCCTCTCATCATGTACTCCTTTTAACCTGACTTGCTGTGTGCTGCTGATCACTGTGTGCTCTTGAACACTTGCATTTGGAAGCCACTGGAAGGCGAGTGGGCTAAGCTTTCATCTCCCAGGCTTCCCCTTAAGGCTTTTCAATTCCACACACTTTCCTGCTTGATCTAGCTCTCCCACAAAGAAGGGCTAAAAAGTATTGGTTTTCCAACCCAGATGTTAAAGAGAGCTCTGTTTTGATGCACAGTGTGTAAGGCTTGGCAGGTCACAGAGGGCTAAGCAGCAGGGCTGTCACTTTGGAAAGGATTATAGCAAAACAGCCTACTCTACCCCCTTACAGCAATCTTTCAAACAGTCTCTGTTTGCAGCCAAAGTGGATGCAGAGCACATATGCATAGCATTCAAGTGGAGGAGTTGTGTTTTTAAAGCTAGCGTGAACCTGCTGAAGTATATTTGCATGTGAAGACAAGCTAATGCACTGGATTTCTGTGTTAGTCTTTTGCACTTAGATTTATGGCAAGTATGCTATGTGTGGATGTTACATACAGTAAGTACACATTAGCAACTTCGAGATTGTGTGACTTCATTCAGGACAGTTGTACCCATAAAAATGACCCAGAGAAAAATCACACTGACAGTATTCCAGTAAGTACTGGAATTGCTTATTCAGAAGACAGAAATTAAGTTTTGGGAATCAGTGCATTTAACATTTATTTAATGGTCTCACAGACCAAAATCATCACCACCTTCTATACAGGTACATTATTAGAACCTCCTCATCTGTCCACATGTTTATTGTGGACTATAACTTTAGTGGATAAAGCTTAACTTGCATTAAAATGTAAATAATGCATATGTTTGTGGACTTTTACGTTGCTTAAAACAGACACATACATTTTTATATGTTAAAGAAGCATACATGAGCCTTAGGACTGCTTTACTTTCCTGCCTAAGCTTGAGCTAGACTGGTAAATCAATGCAATGGGACTTTTATATCAACATAACAAGTCTTGATTGATAATCATGACTGAACTAAGCATTATCTGTTTTTCTTAGTAGTGGTCATGTTCTCAAATGAAGTCTATTAAGCTTTTACACTGAGCTTCTAATACACCAAATAATGTCCCATTGTTGAGCTTGTGAGACCAATAATTTACATTTACATTTACGGCATTTAGCAGACTATTTTTTAGCGGACACTCATTTATCCAGAGTGACTTCCAGGTCCTAATTACAGGGACAGTCCTCCTGGAGCAATTCAGGGTTAAGGGTCTTGCTCAAGGACCCAGTGGTGATAGTGCTAGAGGTGGGATTCAAACCAGGAACCTCTGAATCCATAGGTCCGTAGGCAAGTACCCTACCACTAGACCACCACCACCCTACCACCCTACCACCCTAATTGACCTGTTCAGGGTATTTTGGGAGCAGTAGCAGACTGGCTATGCATATAATCTATATCATATCATAATCATATAATAAACAAAGACATTTAGCAAAAATAAGCTAAAAATTAATTAATTTTACCCCTTTATAATGAAAATACATTCACCATTTTTGCCAGTTTGTGTGCAATATTCAGCCATAATTGCGTTTTTTTTTTTTTTTTTTGGCTACAAAGTTACCCATTTATCATTCATATATGGCACCATTGATTTGATTTACATAAACCTAAATCTCTACAATCACTACTCTTCCGGTCAGGTAGTAGTTATAATGAATTCCCAACTCTGTTCTCCACTGTTCATTTCTGTTCATAGTTCTGGTGAATGGAATGAATGGCACAGTGTCCCATGGCCACAATGATGGTGATGGTTGCTACATTCAGGTGCCCAAAAAAGCCCCAGCCATGGAGCTGTCGACCCTCAGCACCTCAGCCACCATCAAGACAGACCGGCCTCGTAGCAACACCTCAGAAGCCAAACTACTTGCGAAGAAGCGCGTTATCCGCATGCTGATAATCATTGTGGTCATGTTCTTCGTCTGCTGGATGCCCATTTTTACAGCAAACACCTGGAAAGCCTTTGACCAGCGTTCTGCAAAGCGAGTTCTCTCTGGCGCACCTATCTCCTTCATCCAGCTGCTTTCCTACACCTCTGCCTGTGTTAACCCCGTCATCTATTGCTTCATGAACAAGCGCTTCAGAAAGGCTCTGCTGGCCACCTTCGCCTGCTGCAGGCAGCCATGTCGACATCGCAGGAGGAGGGATGGAGACGAGGATGTTACTGGGGTCACTGCAGCGTCTATGTCAAAATTCAGCTACACTACTGTTAGCACTGTGGGGCCATGCTAACTTTGTTGCAGGTTCTAGGATCATTACAGGCTTGCTTGTTCAGCTCAAAGTGTCTTGTTTTGTTTTTACTTCTGGTTGTGTTCTTGTGTTTTAAGTGTTACAGCATGCTTTAGCTGGTGATTGTCTCTATTGTTAGATTTTCTTTGTAATAGCTGGTTTCAATTAATGTCAATGCTGGAGTGACAGTTTTAGACCTAGAAGTGACTTTCTAAAGTGCAAGCCTATAAGCACATTCTGACTGATCCACATATAAAACCTCACAAAAGACTATGGGCAATTGCTTAAAAAAAAAAAAAAAAAAAAAAAATACTACTCTCACACTGTGCTGCATAGGAAAATTGTGGAAATTCCTACAGTGCTGTTATATTGTTCATTGCATGATACAATCTATGAATAAGAGCGCTTTTGACTAAGGTCACCTAAACAATGGCTACATATTGGTACATTCATTATTGATTAGCATGCATAGTAGTAATCTCCATCTTTTGCTGTGTCACTTGCAGAGGATTTCTGGAAAATGAATTAAGATTTTTGGCCTAAAATATATTTTGTTTTCAAATCTGGAGGCTATTTTCTCAGATATTTCAGTTGTATCCAAAAGTGAAGTGCCACTAGGGATATGTACCTTTTCTAACGTTGGTTTTCAGTCCCAGTCCTACATACCTTTAGCACACTAAACCTCTAGTGCATGAAATAGAAATGTGTCAGTAAGGGTTCTTTCCAAGCCAAGAACAGTAAAGAAACCTCTGTGTTTAAGTATGAAAACTCTTAGACGTTCTTCATTTTAAGACTCCCATTTAGAAGTTTTACTTTTTCATTTTGTCTTTTTAGAGCAGGTTGCAATATTCTGTTAATCAACAGCTCTGTCATGGGTCTTTGAAGTCCATTGGGCAGATTGGCATCTAATTCACAGGTCTGTGTCTTTGATGCATATCTCCCCGTTCATTGTTTCTGCAGTTTAGCACACAGTGAAATCAATTCAGCTGCTTAAACAAGAGATGGAGAGGGATCCTAGCTTAAGTCCTTGTCCAATCCATTATAATCCACTGTTCTACACTGCCGTTCCGCATCAGAGAGAGGAACTCATTTTTAGAAAGGAGCTTGCTTGACTTGAGCAATTTTGCTTTTGGGGGAAAAAACACAAGAAGGATAATAAACTGCAGAGGGACGGTTTTCTCAGCAACCCTATTGGCAAAGTCTAAGTCCGCACAATTTATATGTACATAGTTCACCATATAAGCAAGGTGGCTAATTTGCATAGTTGTGCTTAATTGCTTTCTTCCTCATTGCTCAGGCTGAGGAGACACCTGGGACAGAGGCATTCTTCTCTCAAAAGGCTCAAAGTCTTCTCTGAATATATGAAAGATAATCCAAGCCCTTGTTTGTAATAATGTTAATGTATGTAGGGAGCTCTAAGGTATGGATTTGCTTTAGCCTGCATATTTTATTGATGAGATGATTTCACTGCACTGCACCACTGCAGTGCTTTATTTCAGCTTTATTCCTGATGTTTGGAGGCAAATCTCACCTTAGTTCACTGTTTCCAAAAAGACTAATAAACATAGGTGTCACAATTTTATTTTTATAGAATTATTTAAGACAAATCATCTTTCGTTACCTAAACAATTTTTGAATGGTTGGGTCACTACAAAAAAAAAAACTAAACAAAAAAAACAAAACACAAATTAAAAATTTAAACCTTGTTACTGAGTCAAGATGAATCAAGGAAACAAAGTGATTCAAATCCAAATCCCACAAACTGTTCACTAAAGGTTTTGAGCTCCAGTACTGGTGGTCACTATCTAGCACAGGTTTTTAGGGTGAAATTGGCTCTATGACATCAAAGAACCCCTTTATTTCCTATGGCTTCAAAGAGCTCTTTTTTGCACCTTTAATGCTGCATAATATGAACCATTTGGACACCATATTGCAATTGCGTTGCTACGTGTGATTAGTATGCCTTATGTGCTGAGATATGAAAACCTATTGGGAAACTCTTGATATGATATGGTTTAAAGATTAACCTGCAAAAAAAAAAACATCACCTTGGTTTGTTGAGTCTAGAACTCTGATTGGTCAGGATATTCTGGATGTAAAAAACAAAAAAAAAACCCAAACAAAACACAAGATTGTGATACTACCCAGTGAAATTATAGAACTTGTTTACATCCAAAATAATTAACTGAAAATATGATGGAAATCATTTGCCTTTCTTGGACAACATCACCTTAATTTACCAAAATCTGGAACTCAGAAGTCATTTTAAGAAAAAGAAGAAATATTTTGTGTTATCAGCATTACAAAAACCAATATTGCCATTACAATGAGGAAACGATATACTCTGCAGCTTTAATTCAAATGTATTATTTCTAATTTTCAAATAAATCTAGTGCTAATTACATAGTAAAAGAGTAAACCCTGACATGTAATGCAATATGGGACATCATGAAATCATTTTAATTGTACCTCAGAGCTATCCTCTCTCTCTCTCTTTCACACACACACACACACACACACACACACGCATGCACAATCAGATGAAGCCTAGCTGGTCTGCACTAGAATTCACAATTTCAAACTCGTTTATCTCTCTCCACCATGTATATTGCACCCACATCTGCATTCCACCCCTTTTCCCACCTTCTTTCCCTTTCTTCTCTCACTTTATCTGTCACTATCACATCTATCACACTGTCTGTTATTCCCTTCTTTCTTTATTGTCCTAAACACCACTTTTTATAAAATATGTTAAGAGTAATGTGCACTACAAGTGCTGTTCCTCGGCATTGTATGTGGAGCTTTATATACAGAGGTGCCGGATTTATGCAGCATTACAAGTTCTATCTAGTTCTCCAAGCACTACCTATAATGTTTTGATTGATGATTGTCACACTGGCTTGGTTATTCATTTGGCTAAACTAGAAAAATCTGAACTTGCTTTACTAGAGAGAGGGTTTATTCTAAGTATGTCTTAAAGGAGATCAAAAATAGTTTAAAGTGAGTCAAACTGACAAAGAAAGGAAAAAATATGAAACGTATTGCAGAAATCTTTCCAATACATTGGATAAAATGCTACAACAACACAACTGGTTTGGAGTATTGCTTCTGTATTCATTAAAATGAAGGTTACGGTGTTGTTCTTGGCTTGGGCAGTACCTTTATGTAAGGGTTACCCTTTTTGAACTTCACACTCAAACCTCATTTATAAAAATAGTTCCCCCATTAAAAGGTTCTTTAAAGAACCTAAATGGATTGTTCAATGCCATTGCACAAAAAGAACCCTTTTTTGTCTTTATTGAAAGATAGTTAAAGAGTGAAATTGCTTGCTAATAACAAATAAGCCTCCGTTCTGTTGATAGTTTGCTCTTTCCCATAAGACCTCCATGGTTGAGCGTGTAACCAGGGCATTATGTCAGAAGCGACATCCCTCTGAAAGCTTTGGATGGGTGTTTTTATTTATTTATTTATTATTTTTTGTTTTGGTTTTTTTTATTTTAATTCAACTGTAATTTTTAAAAGCCTACACAATTCCCAAAAAACTGTTTTTTGAAAGTGTATAGCACCAAACTCATGAACAAAACCTGGTAACCTCTTTTTAAAATGTGTTTTAACCAAATGATACATTCAGTAAAACTGCAATACAGTGGGCATTCACTTTTCTAAAGAGTGCTGTACACTTATCACCCATATTATTCATGTAGCCTATGGTTGCCTATCACTGTTAAAAGTTTACTGTGTTTGTGCCTTTGCAAGTGTGCTATATAAGGAGTTCTCAGAAGCACGCTAGCAAGCTGATGACTATGGCAAGCAGCTTTTGGAGTAAATCTACAAGCAGTTTTGTGAATGATGTTGCTTAGCTTATAACCACAAAATCTTGTTCTTTATGTAAGTAGATGTTCTCTATTCCAAAATCACTACTGTGGAACCTCATATATGTTCTGACAATGTATATTTATACCCGTCCTGATCTGCTGTGGATTGTAAAGCACAAATTGTGCATTACTTTAGAAGTAGAGCAGGTAATATACGTCTGGATTACTTCAAAAATTAGTGTTAGTATAAGTTAACACATGACATATATCAAAGTAAGTTTTTTTTAAACCAACCAGTTTTTTTATTTAACCAGTTTGTAAATGAACAAATATTTAAATGTTCTTCTAAGGACCAAGTATGTTGGTTATATATTTTAGGCATATACTCTTAAAGAAGGATAACATGGATAAATTTTTTTTACCTCTTATTTATAGTGTTTGTCTCTGTGAAAAAAACATAAACATCCAAAGATTAGCCAACAGTCTGACAATTTAAAATTAATCAAAGGATTGTGGAACTCTCGGCATTGTGCAGAATTTAACATCGAGACAGTGAACCTGGGTCAAAAATGGAGCTTGTTTAGATCCAACACAGTCTCTCGGCCACCGTAGCCTTAACAGAGTGAGCGAGTGTATATGAGTCGGTGTATTCACCAAGTTTGCAATGCCTGGCCACTGGTCCCAAAGAAGGCTGACCTGAGGCACTGTTCCTTATTTATGGAAATGTTGATTAATGCTGATGCTAACTTCTGTTCAGTTGTGTTGTTAATGGTCTAAGTTCTACTTGTTTAATGCTTTGTAAAAGTCGGGTCACTACCACCACTCCCCCACCTTCTGTTTTCTCCGTCCTGCTTCACATCTACTTTTCTGGTCTCTTTGATTAATATCTCTTCGTGACCAGGTAAATGAGAATATTTTTCCTCAGGTAAAGATGATATATATATTTTTTTTGTAATTCAATAATCCTTCAGAATGAACACTTGGTAATGAAAGGTAGTTATGCAAATGAAAAATACCCCACTACCACTGCAGAGTAAGCCTGTTGACAAGTAATACATTCTCATTACAGTTCGCTTTCTCTCCCATTGATTTGTAATTTCTGCAGCAATAGCTGGAGAGCACATTGGCCAGTTTTGCTATGTGACAAGACAATTGACTTTCAGTAGATTTTAACTATTTGTACTGCAATGATCTTTCACAACATTAAAACCACTGAACAGTGAAGGAATAACATTGATTATCTTGTTGCAATGGGATCTGTCAATGGGTAGAATAAATCAGGCAGCGAGGAAGTTGTGGGAAATAAAAAAAAAAATGGGTGTATGAGGATCTGAGGGACTTTGATAAGAGCCCAATTGTGTTGGCTGCAACATTGCAAAAATTACGTTTTTGAAATGGTTTGAGGAACAAAACAAATAGCTCAAGGTTGAATTTGACCTTTAAATTCCCCAGATTGCGATCCAGTCAGGCATCTTGATAAACTACTCTGCAGAGACCTCACAGTGTAACTTAAAGGATCTGTTGCTAATGGCTGTGTGATATCACAGCAAGGGATTCCCTTACTCAACAGATCATAGATGTTTTGTTTTTGGAGGAGGTTTTAATATTATGGCTAAAAATGTTTATTGCATGGTGGATTAGAAGAATCAACAGCATTAATTATTTATTAAGCAGACATACAAAAAAAGTTGCTTAACCTGAAGTTAACACCCAGAAAATAACATTATTGACCATACTTGTGGCTACAAGCCTGTACCTATAATTAGATTTTTATTTTATTTATTTATTTTTTTTGCTTGGGCTATTTCTTTAAAAGAAATCCATCAAATTTTGCTTCTTGTCCTTTATAAGTTGGGTTTATTGAGGCCATTTTGTGCCATCTTTAATACTAAACAAACGTTCAAAACACAGTAAACTGCACAAAAACACAAAAATCTTATTTAATTCAACATATGTTTCTGCTTCAACAGTGTAACATCTAAAGGTTTACAACTTTCTTTCACTAGTGTTCATGATAAATGGAGCTGAAAGTGTTGTATCTGTCATTTTTTTGTAAATAGCTGTTTGGCTAATTTATGTTAAAGCCAATCTTCGGTCAAGTGTTAGATAGTTTTAGATAAGGAGCAGCTTTGTTATGTATAAATGTCTACATGTTGTTGGAGCTAAAATAAAGCATACGTTGAAGAAACTTGTTATCCACGGCCATATATTTGACAGTTAATTTTCTTGCCATGCTGTGAAATTTTAAACAGCTTTTACAACTTACAACTTAATTTCTTGTTATCCCCAAATATGAACCTTTAATATGAAGCATGCAATGTTTGGTAATATTGGTGCAGGAACAAAAATGGAATCAGTTTCCAGAAACTAAATTTGAAGATAATTTCCAGCCAACAGACGTCATATAAATATCATTATGAAAGAATTCAAAGATCATTATAAACGGCAAATCCTCAGCCAAAGCTTTGTGTGGTTAGTAGTGTGGCCTTAAATTTTGGTTTAAATAGGGCAAACTCTATCAGTGCAGGACATACATATCAAACCTCACACAAAAATAAAGTCAACCTTATCCTTTTGATTGTGCCAATGTCTGCAAGTCCTTTTAAAAAATTTCTAATAATATTTTAGCATTAAGCTAAATTGTATTAATAACCAAATAATTTTGGTTATTAATAAAAAGGCCTGGTTTCTATAATTAAATAATTAAATAAAACAATCAAAACATCGAAAACAACTTGCACTACAATACTTGCAGAGTTTGAATCCAACAAGCAGGCTGAGATGGTCTTCCTGGATTTTGAATTAGTTTGTATAATAAAGGCAGGTTTGAATGAAAATGGAATATTCAAATTGAAATTGAAAAATAAAAACATCCACGATGTGATCTAACAAATGCCTAATGGAAAACATGTTAGATATAATATTATGAAAAAAACCACAGCTGCTTTGGCCCCAGGAGATTATGCCCTTGAATGACAATGTGTATGTGATGCTTATGTAATTATCCTGCACCAAACTGAGTTAGACTCTGCTTTAAATGTCAAAGAAACCTAATGCAATGGTGGGGATGGAGCTTTTTTGTGTTTTTTATTTTATTTTATTTATTTATTTAATTTTATTTTTTGCATTGAACACTACATATTTATAGATTTTTTAAATAAATTTATGCTTATTATTATTTATTAATTTCAGATCAACACCCTCTTTTCTATGTTTCAATTTCTATCCTTTATGGCCCTAATCTGCTCCACATTTTTCCCAGCTCTGTCTCTCTGTCTAGCTAATCTGTGCAGGTAATTTTCTCCCTCTTTAGTATCCAGTCATTCATGCAACTCACCATAAGCCTTAACTTTCTTCATCTTTCTGACTATCCCACTCTTCTCCAGCTTCTTATTCTGTATACTTTCCTGATCTTCTGGATTCCACCACCAGGTTTCCTTATCCTCCCTTTTCGCTCCAGATGTTGCAACAAGCATCTTTCTATCTTTCTCACTTACCACTTCTGCTGTAGCCATTCAGCAATCTTGTAACCTTTCATTACCCGCCAGTGCATGTCTAACTCCTACCAGAAATCTACCTTCATCCTTCGACTTCCGCCATATGATCCTTGACTCTGCCCTTACTTTCCCCCCTTCCTCACCTCCAAGGTTATCCTACAGATCACCATCCTTTGCTGTTTAGCCATGTCCACCCTTTTGGCAAAATCTACAACCATCTGATCTTCAGAATTCCCCTCCTACAAACCATACCTATCCATCACATCCTCATCACCTCTGTTCCCTTCACCAACATGTCCATTAAAGTCTACACCAATCACCACTCTGCCTCCCCTGGGAACATTCTATCACTTAATCTAACTCACTCCAGATTTCTTCTTTCTCCACCATCTCACAACAAACTTACAGGACATAATTAATAACAACATTCATTATCACACCTTCAGCTTCCAGCTTCAGAAACATCACTCTCTCTGACACTCTCTTCACCTCTAAAACACTTTTTACTTACTCTCCCTTCAGGGTAATACCTACCTCATTCCACCTTCCATCTACTTCATGGTAAAACAATTTAAACTCTCCTCCAATAAACCTTCCATCAAGTCTCTCTCACACCAAATATCAACCTTCCTTCTCTCCATCATATCAGCTGACTCTCTCCCTTTACCAGTGCTACCAACATTTTTACTAAATGTGTCTCTGCTTTTCCTTTCTAAGTATAGAGAATTGATTGATTTAAATGATCTATGATAATCTCCCATATGATAAATCAGCAGTTCAGATGCAGATATGACAATGAGATAAAGTTTTAAGCACATAACCACCATCATTCTGATGTTAGATAAAATGCAATCGCACTTGGAAGCTGATGAAATATGATAAGATTTGGTGTAAACATTTGCCTTAAAGAAGTTGGGAAGCAACAAGCTCTTACCTTGAAAATGCATTCTGTTCTTGTCTCTGTCTTGTCGTGATGGCTCACCCAAGAGACAAAGCCCAGTGAAGCATTTAATACTTTTTTTTTTTTGTCAGTGGAAGCACAAGTGCTTAGAGAAAATGACTGGTTACATTCCTACTCCAAAATCTGCAGCCTCTTTTTCTTATTAAAAGTGTCTTTCATATAATTAAATAATTATTAAAACCTTTGCTAGAGTTGTTTTAGAATCATGTCAAAGGTTTATCTATAAAAGATTGTTTTATATTGTTGAAAACATAGAAAGGACATTCAGTCAGTAGTTGATCAGTTCTCAGGTAGCTGAGAAATGGTTTTGACCTTGGGATGAAGGGAAGCTGGCATGAAACCAGTGCAGACAGATGATCTATGGTACAAGAGATTACACCATATGGGGTGGTTTGGACCAAGTGGGACTATCTAAAAACAGATAAACAATTGAGTGAAGCATGGATGGGTGAAGGGATAGAAGAATGTATGGATGAATGTTAATTGTGTCTGCCAAATGCTGCTAATACATAAAAAATCACAATTTTAATGGCTAGATAAAAGAAGTTTTACATCAAATTGTATTAATCCCTTATGTAAGCATGTCAAGAGATCACCAAATGCAAAATCTATAGGCCCAGATATAAATACAAGTTCACACATAAGTGCAAAATGGGTCTCAATGCATCTCAAACAGGATACAGAGGCTCAGAACATACCGCCTTCGATGTGCATAGTCAGAAGCAAGTACAGAAGCTGATTAATTTGATACTGGTCTTAAGCCATGCTTTGATCTCATAATATAATTGGCATATTAAAAGATCACTTGAATGTACGTGTTTTAGTTGGGTGAGACTGAACGCTGAGTTGCAGTTACACCAGCCTGAGTAACATCTTTCCCACAGTCTTGGAAATCCCTCTTCACACCCGCTCTGCAGCACAAGCACAAAGAGCTGTCCGTTCTGTTCTTCACTGGAGAAACAACAGCCGCAGGCCAAAAGTAGGCAGCCGTCTGGCAACAGATATTGAGGAAATCAAGGCCAGCCAACAGAGCAGAATGTGTGTTATATGGAGGGCACAAAGAGCCAAGGGATTGCTCTGTGTCATCCACCTCATACACTGCTTCCCCATCAAAGGCTTGTGAAACCATCATTGAATACTGATTTACTAGCAAGACCACTAATGTCAGTAAGTTGTTTGCATCTTAGGGCAGTTTATGAGCAGCTTACTAGCAGCCCATCACAAGGCTATGAAGAGAGACAATCATTTTACAAGAATTTCAGCATTTTTGAAGACATTATTCAAGCATGTCAATTTGCAGATAGTTTGAAAGAACTGAATGGCTTGTGAATCAAAAGCTTGGTGGAAATAAGTTTTGTTGATTATGTGGAGGTGTTTTTAGATGCTTCTAAGGTGAGTCAGATTAATCCATTCAGTCAAACTTCCTTTCAAGCATCCAGGACCTTGTACAAATTCGGAGTTGCTGACATTTAGTTTCTCTGTATTATTTGGTAGCTTCTTTTACTCAGCAATGGTTAGGATGTGGTTTTGGAATTTAAGTGTTCATGCAAGGCTGACAATATCCATCTAAAAACCAAGGCTGACTGGGTCTAGATTTATGATGAAGAACTAGAGGACGACTCAAACAAAGTGTGCAGAATAATCAGTGACTTTACATCTGCAAGGTGCGTCTGTTGAACAGGTTGCATGTGTAAATGCATGCACAGACAAACACACATTAATGCAATAACCATGGAAATATGACGTGAAAAGTTTGATGTGACTTTTTCTGTTTTGTATGTTTTGCTATCACTTTATGTTAATAGCCACTAAATGACTATTAATAGACAAAGTTTGGTTTAGGACCATCTTTTGGCTGAGATTAGGGGTCAGTAAGGATCAGGTGTCTTCCAGATTTACAATGCTTCTGCTTTTGAATGAGCATGTAAAATACTGTGGTTTTTGTCTTTGCTTTATTTACATGATAATAGTAAGCTGGCACAGTAATTATGAATAATAGAAATTGGTAATATGCTATAAGATTATTTCACATAAGCTAGAGCATTCTTTATTTAACATTCATTTATATTCCAAGTGAAATTCCAGTTCCATTTGCTAGAATTTCAGTCCAGGTCTTTCATAGTTCCTTGGAGCTTTGCTGCTCAAGAGCCTCAGAATCATACTTAATGGTTTTCTTCCAGCCATTAAACTACCAAGTGAAGGCAACTTATCAGCCCCCATTAATTTTTTTCATGAACACTCTGAGCCCATTTTGATTCAATGCTTCAGACCCTCTTTTCATTTAGGTAATTAATCAACAATAGGTCACAGTTGTCATTTATGAAGATGTAATGGACTGTGCATTACTCTTGCTCTAAAAGCTTGAGGGAAGAGTTCTCTTTGGAATGACGCAAGTGGGCGTTCATCAGCAATAACTAATCTCATGAATGAAATTTGGCACTTCAAGCACTGGAGTATGTAACCTTGACTTCTTGTGCTTTGTGACAGTTTAACAGTGTTAAAAGTGGGCATTCTCAGAATTCAAAAGCTGTATTTTCTGAAGTTTCCTTTGGAGAATATTTACTTTCATATAGGGTCCTTTGGTAACACCTGAATGGTGTATAACAAGGGTCCCTAATCCTATTCTGTCTAGCACTGTATATCACCCATTCTCTAAACCTGGCAGTTAGGAGAGATGAACACATTCATAACACATTCATAACATTCACAACAACATTATGCATCATATAATGCAATTAATGCAGTGTTCATAATATTTGTCCCAGTGCATTCTGATTAACAAAAATACCTAGTCATTAACATACACAACCATGCATTATGCATTTCTGGAATTGAATGGAAGCATATAACCATTTCTATTGTACTGTAATTGGCATGCCTTGTTAAAATTAACAAGTAAACATGTTATTACCATGTATCTGTAACTAAGATGCTAAACTACAAATTCAAGAAAACATGGTAATGCAGCCCCCCCACCCTCAATTATCATTAAACCACATAGAAAGACTCAAATTTCAAAAAGACTAAAACTTACTCTCCGCATGTACTCTCTGGATCTCTCCTGCCATTTTTTTATTTGTGGCTACACTGAAGGTTTCTTCCGGTCACTGTAGCTGTCCTTAAAGCTGACAAAGCTTATGTCCCCTTGGTAGCTAAAATGAAGAGGAAGCTGTTCAGGTAATCTGGGGTTGTAATTAGCTAAAACCCTAATTCTGCTACTAGTAATTCTACTACTGCCTGCCAGATTGACTGCTCTCTTCATGGCAAATTTGTTTGTGCTGCTGGTTAATATAGCATTTATTTTATTTTAAAGTACTGCATAGTTTGTATATCAAGCTTTTATTTAATTGATGGTGTGATTAAATCACTTGTTTGCACCAAAATAAACTGATCCTGCTTCTGCAGTAAAAATGCACATCACGTAGATGGATGACAGCCCAATAGGCAGTGTGTGTCTGTATCGGAGGGTTAGGATGTAATGGGTTATAAAAGGATTAGGGTTGGATTTTTCAGGCCCCCTCATGTTCAACCCAAATATATGTCCTTGCTTATCTTCATGAAAACAGACAGGTACTCATAGATATGTTACTGTGACCCATTTATACAAACCTAAAGTTGTACGTGAGCTCTAGGTAAAATGGAACATGACCAAAATAAAGTTCATTTATTATAGTTCATTCATAAGTTACAGCATTTCCAATGTTCCAAAGCAAACTTAAACTACGACCATAACTTAGAGTTTAGTTTAATATTATTAAATGTAGTTTTACTACATTTGATAAATGTAGGAACCATCATCAGGTCATAAAAATGGAACCATAAAAATGGAACCTATGATAATATCAGCAGTTCTGTGGGGTTTGCTTTTGTCCTCTCTGGTCATACTAAACACTCCCTACATAAAAGCCCTGTTTTGTCCAGAGGTGGGAAAATATATACATTTTACGAGAGTTACAAAGTACAAACAGTTCTGTAAAACAATTTAAATAGTACAGACTCTGAAATGTAATTAAAGTATGAAAGTAAAAATTTGTTTTTCAAAGGACATTTCAACTGGCAGTTTGTGTGCATAGAAAACTGAACCCCATGTCAGTTTAGTGTTGTGAAAAAAGAAAAAATAATTGCACAATATCAATTAAGATCATTCAAAAAACTCAAAGCTTTGTAACCCATGGTCAGGGTTACTGAATGATTTGAACTGAAAATTCATTTGAGGATATGCCTGCATGCTAAGGAGAGTATCCCACATATTAAGAGCATCTCATCCCATTCTTCCAAGCTTTCCTCTGTTCTACAAAGATAAGTAGAGGAGACAGTGAGACTAGGAGAGGAGGGGGCGGCGGCATTATCATTTTAATAGCAAGTAAATAAATCAGCTCTCGGAGGTGTGCAGCTCCAGATACATAACCACTGTTTGTCAAATCCCCTTCCAACATCAATGTTCTACTGCATGACACTGCTTTGATTAGATTGGCTGTCCTCAAGGTCGTAACGCTTTGGGTGCATAAATTAATTTTCTTCCTTTGAAATGGAGTTACTTTCAGCTGGTTTTCAAGCTAGTAGTTTTCCAAGTTCAGGCGAACAGACTATACTAAGAGTGCTTAGATCTGTTGATTCTGTTACCTTACCGTGTAGTCTTATAATATCAGTCATCTTTTTTAGTTTTTGCCTCCTTTTCAGAAAAACAGGTCACATAATGAGGACCCACCATTGAGTCTGCTTAAAGACTCGCTGCCCTTTCAACCATCAGATCAAGATTCCTTCAACAACATTTCAGGCTACCCCAAAACATTAAGACTTTAAAAGAGTTGACAAGGTTTAAATCTGAACAGTTATTCTGTTGCTCCCATTTCCAATCATGTTATCAACACTGACACTCTACTTCTTCTTTGCTGCTTGCATATTTGATCTGGCAGAGGTTTTACGCCAGATGCCCTTCCTGATGTAATGGACCCTACCCATTTATCTGGGCTTGGGATCGGCATCAAGAAATACACTGGCTTATACATTCCTAGTGGCTGAGTTAGAACTTTTACTCATATATGTCCACCTCCATCCTACAGAAAACTTTAAAGTGCAAAACAGCAATGATTTATATCAGTAGTGTTTCACTTTATAAGCTCATGTTTACATTAGATGCTGTTAACCCAACATGCATCTGCAAAATTCCCGTGAAACTTTTACGGCAGACTCCCTGCCATGAAACACTATTGATTCATATATTCTATATCTTAATGCGTTATAGTTTGAATGGTAGATTTTTGCATGTATTATAGTTTGTATCTACCAAGCTTTTGTACTTTATGTTGCTTGTCGTTTTATCCACATGTAACCGGTCCACTTCTGCGTTTTATAGTATTGGACGTGGCGCAGGAATCTCCTTGGACTTTCTCTCCTTTTATTCTGACTGACATTAACACTGCAGCTCCTCTCCCTCAGGAGAATCATAGAAAGAAGGAGGGGCCAAGGAGAGATTCAGAATTTATAGGGGCGTACCACTGAAGAAGAAACAGGACCAGGAGTGGCTCTAATTAATAATAAGCGCCACTAGAGGCTTGGAGGTCCTCACAGTCAGGTAGAACAGGAAGAGTTTGGGATCTAAATCAGATTTTGTGTGATTATAACCATACTACATAACCTGGTTACACACTGTTGCACTAAATTTTAAGTGTCTGTTAAATGTTGCAGTATTTGAGAGGGCGATTAAGTAAGAATTTTATTACATTTTATTAATGAAATATTCAAAAATCAAAAGATATCAACTGATTGGTAGAGGTGGAAGAATGAGAAAATATTTTCTGTTTTATAAAGTTTCTTTCCAAAAACAAAAAAGGTTGTATCTGTGCTGTCATCACTGCAAAAGTTCACCGAATTTGAACTTCAAAAAAAAAAAAACAAACAAAAAAAAAAGTCTTTGTTTTGTTATCTTAGGATAAAAATTTCACAAATTAATGTTCAAGAATATAAGTAAAGCATGCATATTTTAACACAGGTTCCAGATTTTGTTTTTTGATGGTGACTAATAACATATTAGCAAAGTGGTGGGCTGTTTCATTTTACACTGATATGATTAAGGTTGGATGACAATGAAAAGGGTGGAATTTTGATTGATTTATTCAGAAACTTTTCAACAGGGCACAATAATTGCATTTACACATGAATATTAACTTTGTAATTAAAGGTCAGAATGAAACTAACGAGTAAAATGTTTCTCTTTTTGACATATCGTTTAGAATAAGTACAGTAACGCTTAGAAGATCATTTTCATAAATATATTTTAAAATAATACTTAACTACTGTAACAAAAATGTCTACCATGCCTAAATCTGCAACATCTGTACATTACATTTAAAGCATTTAACGGATGCTCTTATCCAGAGCAACAAAAAGTGTAAGTGTAGGATTAATTAGGAAAGGTAGGCCCCAAGGTATTTCTTGAACTGGTGAGTCTTCAGATGATGCTTGAAGACAGCAAGGGATTCAGCAGTTCTGACCACAAGGGGAAGTTCATTCCACCACTGAAGAGACAAGAGTGAGAAGAGTCTCGATGCATGTCTTCCTTTTCTTTGGGTTCTAGGGGAGCAGTGCAAGCAGAGACAAGATGAAGTCAGTCTGTATCCTCTCTTAGTCAGAAAGCTCTCATCAGTGTGAAGTAAAAAGGTTAACTGATAGGAATTTCCACTACATTTTGTCTCTTCCCCCAGGGACATCCATAATGGGGGGGGGGCTCTTTCTATCTTATTTTTTTGATTCACTACTTCTTTCTTTTCCTTCACAATCATGTGTATGCTGCCCACACCTGTCTGCCTGAGGGAGAGCCCTCAGAGCCATTAAGTGCACATTTGATTACCTCATGTGGTGCGCTCGGCTTAGGTTTCTACAACATTCCAACTCTAAATAAGAAAGATGCATTCAGTTCCACTTCAGTTCATTCAGTTCAGTAAGTATTACCAAGAACTTGAAATTCAAAGCAATAGTGACAGTCACTCACAAGTTCTATTTAAATAATTCACCTCCTGTGCTGACGTTTTCGCTTCAAATGATGTACATGATTGCAATCCAAGCTAACTGTCTAAGGCTTTGACGAAGGTTCTTTAATGCCATGACAAAGGTGATGTGATTGCAGTTAAACAGGTGACTGCTATGATATGACCTCCATTTTTGGACTATAATGTGTGGAGATGAAAAAGTAATAATAATAATACATACATTCACACATATACATACATACATGCATAGTCCCTTACAAAAGTACTGGAACAGCAAGGCTAATTCATTTTTGCTATATGGTGATGACATCTGGGATCAAATGATGCACATGAAATGAAAGATAAAAGATAAACTTGTAAATGAAGAATGTAGTATCTTGTGAATCTACCCACCCATTTTTTTTCAAGTGTGCTTATGGATACCCCTACCGTGTATGTAACATTTCCAGGTCCACCAGTGAGCAGGTATTATTTAGGTGATGGATGTTTCTGAGCACATCAGTGTGTGTGTGTGCATGTGTGTGTGCGTGTGTGTGTGTGATGCTACACCGTTTGTGTTTTTCACCTTCTAGGCTTTCATCAGTGGTCATTTTCTGTGCACAGGCCATTATAAGGTAAACCGTTTTGGTCAGTGGGCTGTTTTCAGCCTAGCAGTCACAGTGTGCTAATTTTCACCCTCCAACTTTCAGTGTCCTTTTATTGAAGGTTACCTAATTAAATGAGTTAGACATGGCTAAAAATAAGATTTTGTCATTCATTTTTATTTGTAAAATTTAGTAAAATGGCAGCATCAGCCCACAAAAAATGGACAAAAATGTAATGATGAACAGACCAATAAAAAAGTCAAACTGATGGATAAAATATTGCTATTGATGAATATTGATGGATAAAATATTTGTTTTACATGTAACGTCTTTCTTCTCCTGTTATGTTTCTGGGCGACACAAGGCCTTGTTCTGGAAGGGATATGCTGGTCAGGTATAACATTTAAACTGCTGAAAGTTCATTTTAACCACTGAAAGTAAATAATAAATAATAGCTTGTTCCTGTTGCAATTGTCTAAGAGTGGGACATATCAGGCATTAAGGGAACTTGAAGCTGATGTGTTGGAAACAGGGAAAACCATTAAGATCTGATTAATCATTACTAAAGGTGACAACTGGCAACATGGTTATGGATGCCCAAGCCTCACTGATGAGCATGGGGAGCTAAGACAAGTCATCTGCACTATTAGGTTTGATCTTACAGAAGAGTTACTGCTCACTCAACATCTAAGGATTGCAAAGTATGTGTTGTCTCTCTTACATGGAAGACAGAGGGGAAAAGGCATCCTGACAAAGGCAGTGTGATGTTCTGGGTAATGTTCTGTGGGAAGCCTTGAGTCGTGGTATTCATCTGAATGTTATTGTGACATGGTCCACTTACCTAAACATTGATGAAGAACAAGTTCACCCCGTCATGGTGTTGATATTCTCTCATTTTAGTGGTCTTTTTCAAAGGATAACTCACCCTGACGCCAATTTTTCAGGAACAGACTGAAGAAGGTGTTGACTTGGCCTCCAAGTCTCCCAGATCTCAATTCACTTGAGCATCTGTGAGATGTACTGGACTAGTCTGATGAAGTCCTTGGAGTCCATGCATTGACAGATTTGGTGGCACAGAGTTGGATAGGTGGTTTGTTCTCAAGGTTGAATATATTTTACATTTAATTTATAAATAGTACAGTGTATAGAGTATATCTCTACAGCCTCTATATATATCCAAATGCAGTTAATTTTTTCCACACCTGCCTACAACTTTTGCTGCACAGTACTATGTGTATATATATATATATCTCATATGATTAAAATTTAAACTTCTCATTCTTTTCTCCTTTTGATGTAGGGCATCAACATTTTTTAATGACCGGCTCTGACACCTTTTTTTGACACATCAGTGAGGCTCCTCAGATCCAAATTGATGAGTCGGGGTAAAAGCAAGACTCCCTGTGTATCCCTGCCTGAGCTGTCTTATACTTCTGAGGGAGCAATTATTGGGGTCTGTCTCTCTCTTCTCTCTCTTTTAATTTTTTCACCCATTTCATCGCTTCTTTTCTGCATTTGGATATGTTATTTACACCTGCCTGTCAAATGTCAGTCTCTAGAAACCATTAATTAACTGTGTGTGATAAGAGGGTGGGGGGAAAGGGGTGTGTCTTTGCGTACCCTTTCACTTGGCAGTGAATTTGCTAGACTGTAATGTGATGTGGTGGTACTTACATCAATATTAAGAGCCAAATCATGGAGGAATGTTACAGAACAACTGCTTTTGCATGTGGTTGATTATTCTTTATTCTTTATTAAATGAGTATATTAGAGGGACAGCTCAGGTTGGATGTTTTGGAGACAAAGTTAGAGAGGCAAGGTTGCATTGGTTTGCACATGTCTAGAGGAGAGACAGGGATTATATTGGGAGGAGGATTTTGAAGATGGAGCTGCCAGGAAAGAGGAAAAGAGGAAGACCAAAGAGGAGGTTTATGGATGTGGTGAGAGAGGACATGCAGGTGGTTGGTTTGAAGGAGGAAGATGCAGAGGACAGGAGGAAATGGAAACGGATGATCCACTGTGGCAACCCCTAAACGGGAGCAGCTGAAAGAAGAAGAAGAAGAAGAATATTATTATTTCTATCATTGAGATGTGATCATGAAGAACCTCCTTTATAACTGTAGCCAGGAACCATTCAGGAACCTCTATTTTAAATAATTTTACACTCTTACAAGAACCAGAAAGGGTTCTTTGGTGACAACTATTGATACATTTTTGGTTCTTTAAAAAATAATGCTTGTAAATAAGTGTGAAATTGACCTTATAATCAAGGAACTTGAACAAATATCTCCATGTTATGTAAGGGTCCCTGGAAGAGCATTTAAAGATGCTTAAAATATAAAGATAAAGATGCTTTCCTTTACGAGAAGGTCCTTCACACTCAAACCCATACTCTCAATTAATTACCAAAACATGTCTCTTTAGTTGTAGGACTGAAAGCAGTAAGAAAATGTTTTTCTTCTTAAGATTCATAAAGAATTTAATATTCATTGAGACCTCCAAGGCAGCACTAACTGAATGTGTCTAACTAACTTATCTTCTCTTAGGGGCATTTCACAAGATGTATTTGTAGATAATTCATCCCTGTGATGTCAGACTGCTTTAACAAAATGAATCTCTGCTCCACCATAGTTTAGGTCGCTGCTATGAGATTCTGGTTTTCAGAATAACGTGACTGGAATGTGAGAAGAACTGATAACCGTCTACAAAACAATCTCCAGGCAGTGTTTTACCAAAACAACTAAAATGAAAAATATTTTGTGCTCCGTGATCTAGGCTTGCATTCTAAATAGTTTGCTTACACCTGAGTTCATCCTGTGAGCACAATCTCTGAGCAAAACGGCAGATTAAATCATTTCACTTTTCCAACCAGGGATTCACAACAGATTTCCTTTCAAGGGTGATTGATATGGCATAAATATTACATCAAATTACATGATATATCACATTTATCATCTTAAACCTTTTTTGGAAAATGCCATGATAAAAAAATATTAGGTACACATGACCACATTCATCCATGTATTTTGGTCCATTTTTGATAAATATCGAAATGGTATGCAGGGCAGCTGCTAATTTCAAAGTGGTTTTTATATGAAAAAATGACCAGTTCCGTGCTTATGAAGGTCAGCACACTTTCCCATTTGCATTGTGTGTCATATTATCTTTCCCATTTTGATGGATGACCAAGGTACTCACCTCATATCTGTATCTGCACCTCATATCTGTATGTATTCATACCACAGTTACTCAGGAAGTTAGAAATTATAGGACAAAAGTTCTCATCACAGTCAACAAAAAAAAATTACAATTTATATGAGAAACATGCTTCTGTTACATTGTGTTCACAATATTTTGCAATATTTATGGAGCACCAACAACTGGGACATGTGTAACTGAATTTAACATTATGGGGAAAAATGAAATGTGGCCTTTGGAAATGTTAAGACATTAGTTACACAAGAAAATGCTTGCATGCCCCAGTGTTGATCTGGTCAATACAATATATGATATGTACATGGGGCAGTTGTGGCCTAGTGTTTAGGGACTACGCCCAAAGAACAGAAGGTTGTGGGTTCAAATCCCAGATCTGTAGGTTGTGCTGAAGTACCCTTGAGCAAGGTACTGTCCCCATCACTGCTCCCCGGGTGCATTAAACAGTTGCCTCCTGCTGCACGTGTGTGTATGGATGAAAAGCTTAAGCCTAAGCTTAAGAATTTCATTGTGTCTCACCATGTGCTGTGCTGTGTTCCACAATGACAAAAGAGTCACTTTCTTTCAATATAAAAAATGCATGTGAAGATCATAACATCTTTAAAATAATGCACAGTTCATTTGGAATCTATGAAGAAAGTTGTTGTCCCATGTTTGTTGTACCAAGTACCACTATATTTCTCCCAGGTTTGTTTAGCGGTAGTTATGATTGAAATGGTCTGCTCTTACACCTGATGCTAAGGCAACAGTCTGTGCCTAGGTATTTTATGCATTAGTCAGATAATAGACAGAGATCTAGTCTTGTAAACTAACGGGGGGGAAAAAAATGCATAAAACATCATAAAACTGGCAAATGTCGCAGGACAATGCAGGGCTTGAATAAAAGGAATTCAAACACCAATAATTATGCATACGTTTTCAAGCATGAAGCATATTTTTGAGCACCGTTTCTATTTATTTTCTGAAATGAACAGAGAGGAAACATTAATTTCATATTAAACTAACCACACAAAACATTTGCACAGGCCAAATACACATTGTTCTTCCTTCTCCATGCAAAAGCAGAGGCATGCTTAATATGCACTTATCTGAACACAGAAAATCAACAAAACATTATTTGAGCAGGGTATGAAATTGATACCGTCAACCGCAGACCTCAATGGTGAGGTTACAAATGAATCACAAATCAAAAGGACAATAAAGGGACAAGGTGACAGAATGGGGGAGGGGGTGGAGGAGAAACCATAATTATGTTGATGGTGTACATTATAATGTGAAAATGTGAAAACCCTGAACCCTGCTTTGCTGAACAGAACACACATGTCTTGTGGCTTATTTTGTGGTAGAAGAATGGCAGCACTGCACCACCATGTAATTGTGCTTCCCTCCAGTGCACCCCAGCTTGGATTTTGGTCTATTTATGGAACAGAAAGTAATAACCCACAGCAAATCAAATATCTGTATCTACTCTCTATAGGCAGGTCAAGCGACGCTTGTAAAACAAATCATCTCATATCAAACATTCTGTGTCACATGGTTGTAAAAGCCACAGGCACAAGATTGATAACATTTATCTTCAGAATTTCTTGTGCTGGTTTTTTCATCATTCCCTTTACTATGTGCAATATCTGTCTTCTTGAAGGAACTTCCTGAAAACACTGCTTAGTGTCAGCCAGTAAAGAAACCTAAGTATTAGATTCTTCACAAACTTCAGTTTTCTTTAACACACTGTTGTGCCCATCTCAAGAGCATCACCTATGATCCTATTCTAAAATGATGCTTTGTTTGCAGCATTTTTGTCCCTCCACCCAAAGATTTTCCCACAGATTTTTGGCCACCTTAGACGGATGCCCTGCGAATTTCACCACTATTGGGGAATGACTTATTTACATTTGTGATATCAGTAAAGTTGAATATTGCATGATGCTGCAGGATATAAGACATCTGGCACTTGTATGAGTCATTTTGTCAGACTGTGAGCCCAGGTATGTGACTTTAATTTACTGGTCAAAGTGGATATAAGTTAAATGGCTTTTCTTCATATCTGATGTTTCTATACAAACCTTTAGTCAAAAAATAGTTTTGAATGATGTAACAGATTTTTATGGAGCAGAAATTTCAGGTTTCTTTCAGGAAGCTTGTTGCGAGGTGGTTAAGGGTTCACGGTGTTACTAGGGTATGGCTAAGTTGCTATGATATCTGGTTAAGTTGCTAGGATATCTCTGCTGGTTTCTAAGGTGTTTGTGTGTGCATGTGTGTGTGTGTGTGTGTGTGTGTGTGCACGTGCGTGCACATGCATGTGTGTGTGTCTTTGTGTTTAATATGCATTGTTTCTACTTATTTGCTAAATTTAAAATGAATACAAAAAACAGAAGGTGAAAGCTTTATTCCAATATATTCCAAAATTTCTGTGTAATGCAATTGAACAGAAAATGTGCCTCAAAATATGTAGAAGTATGTTCTCTGTACTGGTTGTACGAACAGAACATATATCTTTATAGAACCAGAAGTTTAGAGGCACTTTAGAGAAAACTACGTGCACACTAAGAGGGCCAATCAATCCCTCAGTGGCCAATCCCAAGCCTTTTCTATGTAATCCCTCAATATATTACTGAAAATAGATCAGTTCCTGGGCATCCTGGGACTATTTATGCTTGGACACCCAATAAATCCAACCTGACGTGAATTCCAACAATGTTCCAGTGATACCTGGATAATGAAGCAGACCCAGATAAATATCATCTGCTTGAAGGTCATGGTTGATTCCTCCTGCTGCTTGCTGTTGTACAGTCAGAACGAAGCAAATGATTGCTTACCTCATGTGGAGTGGCAATTTTTCATATTGATGGCCATTGCACTCCTGGGTCTGCTAACAAGTAAGGTGTTTTAGGGTGTGTAGACAACCATATAGAAACTCCAATCATTTGTTCATGCTGCCTACCGCATGCTAACAGGCTAGACTGCCCTGGAGAGGTGCATGCTTTTAAAAGGGCTATTTATCTTCCTTGACAATTCACTCACACACTTCTTTACCTCCCTCTCTCTCTCTCTCTCTCTCTCTCTCTCTCTCTCTCTCTTTCTCTCACTCTGTCTTTACCCCTCTCTCTACCTCCTTCTCTGCATAGTATTTGCTTGCCCTGCTGTTCCATCATTCCATCAATCACTCTCTCTTTGTCCACCTTCTTTACCCCTCTCTCTCTCTCTCTCTCTCTCTCTCTCTCTCTCTCTCTCTCGCTCTCATTTTTCTCATTTACTCTTGCCATGATGATTTTTAAAATCCATCCTCTTTTTGGGTATGAATGGTACAATTCTTCCAGCCATAATGGCCCTCTGCCACTCAAATCCGCACTTTCACATCTTGTTCTGTTACGGGGCTCGAAAAAACAAAGCTATTTTCAGCGGAAGCGAACAGGCAGTAATGGATGTCAGTAAATGACCATAAATATGCCTTGTACATTAGTGTCAGAACCTTCATACCATTGCACACCATTTGGGTTACAGAACACATACTTTTCAGGTGCATTACTCCTGATACTGCTTTGTAACTCATCTGTGTCACCATATCAGAAAAAGTTTCAGTGTAGTTTTAAATTATTCTTTAGGTGGACCATTTGTTATCTGATCATGCAAATATCTAACAAAATATCATTTTGTCAGATGCAAGTCCGGCATATTACATTATTTGTGAATGATTTCGATTCAAATGATCACAAATATTAATTTTACCAAAAAAGGTGAATATTGCATGCCTTCTAAGGCCAAAATATCAATAATATAGACTATATATCCCAAGTAAAAATGCCAGTATGTATTCTCATATTGTATGCACAGTACTGTGCAAAAGTTTTAGGCAGGTGTGAAAAAATGCTGTAAACAAAGAAACATGCGTTTCAACCTATGCGTTTCAGACTGCGTTTCAACCTCCGTGTGACACTGATGATCATCAGCACCTGTTTAGTAAAATTGGTTGATCACACACCGACTATAATCCTACAAAATCCCAGACTTTGTGCAAGTGTACCTAGAAGAACTGATGCTGGTTTGAAGTCAAAAGGTAGTAACACCAGATATTGATTTGATTTAGATTTTTCTTTTGTTCGTTGACTTTACATTTTGTAAATTGATAAAAAATAAACAATCATTATTTATATTTCTGAGAGCATTCTGTGTTTACAGCATTTTTTCACACCTGCCTAAAACTTTCGCACAGTACTGTGTGTATTCTTATTCTTATATTTAGTGATTCTTTTAGGTTCTCACAAGCCAAATCGAGATCAACAGACTGGATCAACAGATGCTAAAAGACATCATGTATATATTTTCAGGTAAGAAGTACATGTTAATTTACTGTATATGCCCTTTTAAACCC
Organism: Hepsetus odoe; assembly: GCA_017165825.1. Lineage (NCBI taxonomy): Eukaryota > Metazoa > Chordata > Actinopteri > Characiformes > Hepsetidae > Hepsetus > Hepsetus odoe. The sequence goes on from CM029386.1 coordinate 11,567,400, forward strand.
CTAAAGAACTGAGGTGTATTTACATGGTGCATAGTTACCTCTGAGGCAACTGTAGATACCTCTAAATATCAGGAGTGGGTCTGCATCTGTGTGTGTGTGTGTATATATATATATATATATATATATATATATATATATATATATATATATATATTAATTTCACTATTGCTTCATTAGTTGCAAATTGTTAGAGTAAGGTTCTACCACACTTAAAACTTCAGATTACACCAAGAAAACAAAAAACACAAGACAATTGCAAAATTGTGAAATGTGTTACTTGTGTTAATTGAAGCCATGCAGTTCCTTGATAAGGTTGGTGTTTAGTCGCCATTTAAAGACAGTGAGGGGCTCAGCAATAGCAGGCATCAATATTTCTATGGCTACAGGACTTTGATGATATAGCTCCTCTGCATGACTTGGTAGAGCAATGCTGTAATATAACAGTGGGGATCTAATTTTTCAATTTATCATAGAAAATGAAAAATATATATTCATGTAGATGTGACATTAAAATGAAAAAGCTGTTTATATCTCAACAGTGATTGAAAAAGGATGAAAATCTGTTGGCGTAGGCTTCAGTTCAACAGCGTATTACTGAGCACTCAGTTTTTGCGTCACATGCAGAAAATAGAAAGGTATCTAGGTGAAAGGCACTGTGCTTGCGTATTTAACCTTGGCAATCATTGTACTGTTGCACCAATTCACTGAAAAAATCTTGGCTCAAACCCTTGAAACTTCATTTGAAAGATATTATTAAATCCGTTTGTATTCCCAAACATTGTGAATACTCACTCACAAAACTTTTGAGTGTACATGACTTATACTTGTTCGATTTCTTCTTCTTCTCTCGGCTGCTCCTGATCAGGGGTTGCCACAGAGGATCATCCATCACCATTTCTTCCTGTCCTGTGCATCTTCCTCCTTCAAACAACAACCTGCATGTCCGTTTAATGTTACCTAGTATTTAATATTAAGCTATTAATTGAAAAAAGAAGAAAAACAAACAGATTTAGTATATATCCCCTTCACATTTAACCCTCACTGTAACCTAAAATCTAATTCTTTAAATTTAGTTCATTGAAAATAGCCATTTTATTTAATCTTTGCCTAGGATGAACTAAAGTTAGACCTCATGTTCAACAGTTAATATGTGCATATATCTAATACTGAACAAAAGCATGGATCGTTGTTCCATTGATTACTGTTCATGATCAAAGCATTCTCTGCATGAAAGCATTATTCTGTAATTAAAATGCAAATGTTTTACAAAATAAGAACTAAACTAAAGTGAGTAGGAGGAACAAGTACTGTCTCTGTCGGTCAACTCCACTCCGTCTCTGACGTCCTCACATACCTCAGCACCGTTAACAGTGGGTATAATTACCCACAGTCCAAACAAATCTCCTTGGATTCGCCTGCTCTGATGACTCAAGCGTTCTCTGCTGCATCTCCAGCTATAAGCGCTGAGGTCATTTCCTGTGGTAGCTGGCGCAGCTTAGTGCTAATGAGGCTTCTGGCAGAAGTTGCCCTTTCACACTGAACTTGAAGGCTGGCTTATGCTGTTCAGATCCTGACCTTAGCAATCATTGCTCAACCCTTTTACCGGTATAATGTTCAATTAACACTTAAATAACAAAGGTCATGACAGCAGGATGCTACAGTGATAATAATGGAGTATGCCATTAGAGAGCTGTTTCACAGGGACAGAGATGACTAATTTAACCAGGTATTAGGATGTCACTTAGTAAGGCTTACTTCATGCATTCTTCAAACACATTACAAGATAATTATGATAAAGCTTGTATAATTAAGTTGCTCCATATTACACTGGATAGGGTCAGTTTATGCTTAAAAATATGCTTCATATTGGAATAAATATGAATGAATGAAACAGCAATGCTTTTATTTTAGACACAATTTTAGATTTATCTAAAATTTATCTAAAATTTTAGATTTATCAGTTCAGACCTCAGAAATCCTTCATCCTTCAAATCTTATATAGTCCTTGTAAAATTGTACAAAATGACAACATATATTGGGAATATATGCAAAATATACTTAAACCATAAAATATTAATATCTCCAATAAAAAAGATATGCATAAAATATATGTGGAAAAAAAAAAAAACATATATAACATTGTAGATATCTGTAAATAAAATACATAAAATAATGTCAAAGTATGAATATATGTGACATTTTTTGGCAATCAAAAGGTGTTTTTTATAATACATTTTTATTGTATTAAAAATGTATTAGTTACATACTGTAAAACATATACTGTACAACCAATTTTAACAATGAATTTAATTTAGGTGTTTTTAAGGTTCATTTAGTGAAAAATGAAGTGAAAGTGACTATCCTTGTCATTGTGAAATGCAGCACAGCACAACACAGCGAAACTCAAACTCTGCGTTTCACCCATACACATATGTGCAGCAGGGGGCAGCTATTGAAAGCACCCAGGGAGCAGTGATGGGGACGGTACCTTGCTCAAGAGTACCCCAAGGCAACTTACTGTTGAGGGAATCAAATTTTATTTGTAAAGGGTTTATTTATTTGTAACATCTACTTAAATAATTGTTTAATGAAATAAACCCAGTGTAATTGTTGATGAAATGTTTGCTGTGATGCATTTATAGAATGTACTGTCCAAAAGTAGTTATTTATTTTTATATGAAATACTGCATATTTAGTTACACCAACCTATGACTTATTTAGACAAGACTCTAGTTAGAATCCCCTCTACAGTTAGTTTATGAAGCCTTTTCAAAGGCATTTTGATATTCGTATCAAGACATCCCTGTTTTCTCTTCTGCAGCTGATCTATAGATCTAAATAATCATACGGATATAAACAACTGCCTACTTAAAATTAAAAGTCAGAAAGGTTTATGTGTGTGGGCACATTTACATGTACATTCATATTTTTCTAGATTATGTATGTGTCTCTTGTGCCTAATCTAGATATGCGAACACCCACTTGTTTTGTCCTTGACACCCCATTATTTATCTCCACTTCAAACAGATGCCCTCTAAAGTACAGACTGTTATGCAGATGAGCTACTTCCTTTTCTTTCTTTCTCTTTGCCTTCAGCTGTGGTATGTTTTCAGTGAATTTTCTTTTTCATACACAATGTGTCATGGCTGGACATAAGCCAGAACCTGGCATAAGCGTTTAACACCTCTCTCTCTCTCAAGATTTTGCTCACTCTTATCTTTCCTCCCACTTCCTGGTGCTGGAGGCGTCTCACGACAGACTAAGTTCATTTTAGGCAGAGGAAATAAGTACACGGGATATTAATCAATGTCATTTTAATTAGTAGACCTTTCTTATAACTATGAACTGAAGAAGAAAAACAGAAGATTTGACAAGGCATTGTCCAGTTCTTAAAAAAAGGAATGGCAATATTTAACAGATGATTATTTTAAGCCAAGAAATATTTTTTTATATCCTAATGCAAGAGGTTAATGCAACAGGCCAAGTGTCAATGATTTTTATCATAGTTCTTAAAAAACTTTTCCATTAGGTAAACTCACTCCAAAGAATGGTCTTAAGACTGTAAAATACAAAATCATAACCTTGAATAGGTTTCAGTTTAATTTCTGGATAATAGTAAATGAAATAAACTGTCACCAAGCAATGCAGTTCAATGAGAGTAGGCTACAGTTGCTAAGCAACACAACCACCAAGAATTATTCAATGAACACCACAAGGGTTTTCATGAACTTTTAGACAGAATGATTAAATAGAATTCGTGCAGGATTTTTTAAAATTGAGGTTGCCAAAAAAGACTTAACGTGTCATAATCTAAAGAACCATTTTGAGTTCCCTACTTTTACAACTTTCAATGGATTTGCATGGAGAATGTTTTTAAAGGTTGAAAAACCTCCAAATGATTTAAAGATTCATGGAAGCTGATTATCTTAAATTGATAAGGAACCTGTCCATTATTGTTATAAGGTTCTAAACACACATCTCATTTACAAACATTATTTTCTCAGGCACTGCAACTCAGCCACTAAGGATGCACAAGGCAGTGTATTTCTTCATGCTGGTCCCAAGCCCGGATAAATGAGGAGGGTTATGTCAGGAAGGGCATCCAGTGTAAAACTTTGCCAAATCAATATGCGGACAACGAAACAGAATTCCATACCAGATGGGTCAAGACCCGGGTTAACAACGACCGCCACCAGTGCTGTTAGCCTACAGGGTGCTGGTGGAAATTTGACTACTGTTGGCCAAAGGAGAAGAAAAAGAAGAGGAGGAGGAGGAAAGCATGTCCAAATGGAGAAGGAGAGAAAGAAGTGGAGGAGAGTGGAATTGAGGGAAGGGACTTTGAATGTTGGCAGCATGACTGGTAAAGGCAGAGAATTTGCTGATATGATGGAGAGAAGGAAGGTTGACATTTTATGTGTGCAAGAGACTAGATGGAAGGGTAGTAAGGGCAGGTGTATTGGTGTGGATGGAAGGAGGAATGGGGTAGGTGTTATCCTGAAGGAAGAGTATGTGGAGAGTGTTTTGAAGGTGAAGAGGGTGTCAGGGAGGGTGATGAGTTTGAAGCTGGAAGATGAAAGTGTGATAATGAATGTTGTTAGTGCTTATGCCCCACAAGTTGGTTGTGAGATGGAAGAGAAAGAAGAATTCTGGAGTTAGTTGAATTGATGGAGAGTGTACCCAGGGGAGAGAGAGGGGTGATTGGTGCAGATTTTAATGGTCATGTTGGTGAAGGGAACAGAGGTGATGAGGAGGTGATGGGTAGATATGGTGTCAAGGAGAGGAATGCTGAAGAAGAAGGACAAGGAGGACTGCAAGATGGAAATCAAGCAGGAGTTAACATGGGCACTGGGAGGTGCTGAAGAGCTACCGGGCTGCTGGGAAACTACTGCAGGAGTGATAAGGCAGATAGATAGAAATGTTCTTGATGTGACATCTGGAAAGAAGAAGGAAAAGGAAACCTGGTGGTGGAACCAAGAAGTCCAGGATTGTATACAGAAGAATAGGGAAGCAAAGAAGAAGTGGGACAGTCAGAGAGATGAAGAAAGTAAACAGGTGTACTAGGAGATGAACCACAGGGTGGAGAAAGCAGTGGTGAAGGTGTTTAGTGAATTTTATGAGAGGTTGTACAGTAATGAGGAAGAAACGGACCTTTACCGATTGGTTAGACAGAGACAGAGCTGGGAAGGATGTGCAGCAGGTCAGGATGATTAAAGATAGAAATGGAAATGTACTCCCAGGTGAACAGAGTATGTTCAGCAGATGGAAGGAGTACTTTGAGGGGCTGATGAATGAAGAAAATGAGAGAGAGAGAAAATTGGATGATGTGACGATAGTGAAACAGCAAGTGCAGCAAATAAGCAAGAGGGAAGTAAGGGCAGCGATGAAGAGAATGAAGAATGGAAAGGCTGTTGGTCAGGATGACATACCAGTGGAAGAATGGAGGTGTTTAGGGGAGATGGCAGTTGAGTTTCTGACCAGATTGTTTAACACAATCTTAGAAAGTGAGATGATGCCTGAGGAGTGGAGACGAAGTGTACTGGTACCGAATTTCAAGAATAAGGGTGATGCACAGAGCTGTGGTAACAATAGAGGGACAAAGTTGATCAGAGTTGTGGAAGCTAGGTTAAGAAATAAGGTAAGGATTAGTGAACAGCAGTATGGTTTCATGCCGAGAAAGAGCACCACAGATGCAACGTTTGCTCTGAGGGTGTTGATGGAGAAGTACAGAGAAGGTCAGAAGAAGTTACATTGTGTCTTTGTGGACTTGGAGAAAGCACATGACAGGGTGCCTAGAGAGGAGTTGTGGTTTTGTATGAGGAAGTCAGGTGTTACAGAGAAGTATGTGAGAGTAGTTCAAGATATGCATGATGGCATTGTAACAGTGGTGAGATCTGCAGTGGGAGTGACGGATACATTTAATGTAGAGGATGGATTACATCAAGGATCATCAATAGTAATGGACAGGTTGACGGACGACGTTAGGTAGGAGTCTCCATGGGCGATGTTTGCTGATGATATTGTGATCTGCAGTGAAAGTAGGGAGCAGTTTGAAGAGAACCTGGCGAGATGGAGATATGCCCTAGAAAGGAGAGGAATGAAAAGGAGTAGGTCAAAGACGTGAGTGTGAATGAAAGGGAGGAAGTGGAGTGGTTAGGATGCAGGGAGTAGAGGTAACAAAGGGGGAGGAGTTTAAATACTTGGGATCAACAGTTCAGAGTAACGGTGAGTGTGGATGAGAGGTGAAAAAGAGAGTGCAGGCAGATTGGAATGGGTGGAGAAGAGAGGCTGGAGTGATTTGTGACAGACAGGTACCAGCTAGAGTAAAATGAAAGGTCTACAGGACAGTAGTGAGACCAGCTATGTTGTATGGGTTGGGGACAGTGGCACTGACGAAAAAGCAGGAGGCAGAGCTGGAGGGGTCAGAGTTAAAGATGCTGAGATTTTCGTTGGGTGTGACAAGGATGGACAGGATTAGAAATTAGTATATTAGAGGGACAGCTCAGGTTAGATGTTTTGGAGACAAAGTTAGAGAAGCAAGGTTGCATTGGTTTGGACATGTCCAGAGGAGAGATGAGGATTATATTGGAAGGAGGATGTTGAAGATGGAGCTGCCAGGAAAGAAGAAAAGAGGAAGACCAGAGAGGAGGGTTATGGACGTGGTGAGAGAGGACATGCAGGTGGTTGATTTGAAGCAGGAAGATGCAGAGGACCGGAAGAAATGGAGACGGATGATCCACTGTGGTGACCCCTAAACAGGAGCAGCCAAAAGAAAAAGAAGAGGACTTTCTAAGGCATTGCTTAGAAATACCCAATGGAAAATAATTCAATCAGAATATTTTTTGTGTGCTTATCTATGTAGTTAGCTAAGCAAGCTTTCCCACAGAAGTCATGTCTGATTAAACTCCAACTTAACTGGATGTGACATTGAATTCAACAAATTATGTTGTGATTTCCAGTCAGTGAGGCAAATTTAGTGAAGGAAATCATTTCTCCTCTGGAAGGCGCCTGCACTGACTTTGAATATGTGCTATAACCCTAACCAGCATGTTTCTGCAAGATGGTAAACAGCAGCAGGTCTGTTCCAGGAACTTTTACTGAAGTTATCACTCTAAAAATGCTACATATAACTTTGGTAACATCTGCTGCAATTGTGCCAAAATAATATAATTGGCAAAACATGCCAGCAGGGTCAGACTCCTCACTTTTAGCCTTGTAACTAGTTTGTGTTGTTTTCTATATAATTAGTGAATAATAAGCCTGAAGATGTAATAAGCCAGAAAAATGATACAAAGAAAAACATATGCAAAACTATGCAAATGCAAGGCTCTCAACCATTATAATGAAAATGTAAATTTTTTCCCATTATCTACCAACAACATTGAAATACATTGTATTCCAATGAAACCCAATCACAACTAGCTCATTTTTTATAAAGTGAATTTATAGAAGTCAGATTGGCTAGCGTTATAGTGGTGTGACTAATGATCCAGTCGTTTTATCATATACTTTCCTCCATGCACATGCAAATCATCAATGACTTGTTGCCCTGGAGTGGCAGTTCAATCACAGTAGGCAATGTGACTCTACTTCAAAATCAGCCAAGAGGCAAGTTGTGCTCTACAATTCAGGGGTAAGAGTCTCAAACTCATGAGTCGAGTTTCCTAACAAGCAAACTCTGCATTCAAAATAACATCATTATGTTCTGTTTTGAATATAAAATCAAGGACTTTTACACCAGGTGCTACTGTCAGTCTTGGAGAGGTTGTTTTTTACACCTTCCGGTTAAAAATAACACCTGATCCTACACCACACATAAAGACTGCTGTTTATTTTTAGTGCCGTGCAAACTACTTATTGTAATTGAGATAATTTGTTAATTATTGAACTAATTTGATGATGATGATGATGATACTAATAAGAAGAAGAAGAAAAAGAAGAAGTACAAATATTAATAATTTGATGCAACAATATGAAATAACAATAATATCAACAAAACCTTGACAAAGTTATTATTTTATTTTATTTCATTTTATTTAATAAGGAAAAAGCAATACCCCAGGGGTATATTCAATAAGCACATGTTGTAATAATATTTTTGGTCCCAGTAGAGTCTTACCAGCTAAAAGGTTTTAGTCTTAGACAAAGGTATTAAACAAAAAAAGGCATCTTTGGTGGCGAAGAAAGTAGAGGAAGAAACAGTTGGGATGTGTATGTCCTAGGGTTGGTGATTAAGAGACTTTATCTGAGTGTCAGTCCGGGCAGCCCAGTGATAAATGGGCAGTGCAGGCGGAGATGAAGGCCCTGAAGCTTGGCATACATTGATGTATTGCGGTGGGAAAAGCTCCCTCAGATCAATAACGGTGGTCAAAATTTGGACCCAGAAACTGACAATTGGAAATCCTAGAAATGCAAATGGAAGTCCGACTAACAACTTTGGAGATTTGGAGATTTGCTCAGATATACATGTTTCATGTGTCAGCTTCTCACCAGCTTTAGCCCAGAGTCTAATTGGTCAGACATCCAAAAAGATATTCCGGGGGTCCTGTCCACACTAGACATTCCTTTAGAGAAAATGTCAAAAAGTTTTCAGAAAATGTCCCTGTGCTGAAATTTTGTATATTTATTAAACTTTGGGCAGGCTTCCCAGGCAGGAAAACTGACTGGTTAATCTCCAATTTAAGTCTTATTGCACCAGACCTGACTATTTCTGCATACATAAATTACCTTTCAGCCTAAACATGCAATTAAATATAATAGAAATATGTACAGGCACAGTGCAAAAGATGCTGTGATATGGCTGCAATATGTTTTCATAATATAACACGAAATAATTCTGTTTGGGAAGAAAGAAGGAAAGTTGCATCTTAGTGCCTATTTGGAGACTAGAACGGTAAACACTACAACTCAGGTTAAAAACCATGTAATCATTAATGTGGATCTTAATCTCAGTCATCACATTTAATCTGTAACTAAATTGGAATTCAAAGGTCTCAAAAACATATTGAGGCTTAGTATCAAAGCAAAATGTATTAATGCATTTATATCATGCAGGCCAACTATTACAATGCTTGTCTCACTGCTCTCTCTCCAAAAAAAAAAAACATTGGACAATTCGATTCCCTCACCAGTAGGTTGCCCTGAGGTACCCTTGAGCAAGGTACCGTCCCCGTCACTGCTCCCCGGGCGCTTTCAATAGCTGCCTACTGCTGCACAGTGTTTGTGTGCATGGGTTAAATGCAGAGGTCCAATTTCATTGTGGTTCACATGTGCTGTGCTGTGACCTCGCAATGACGAGAGTTGTCACTTTCACTTTCACTTTCATTCCTCTAGGTTCTATACAAAAAAAACATACAACAAGACATAAAACTACACAAGTGCAGACAGTAAACACAATAAAATACATTTATCTGAAACAGAGCCAATATTGCATCTGAATAGAGTATAATCCTTGTGAAAAACATTGTTGAATAAAGTATTGGATACAGCCCTAAAGTGAGAATACTGTATTTAGCAGCAGGCCATTGAGTTACAGGAACAAGGAATAAATAGTAAGCAAACATCTATATAAATATAGATACTAGATAAGAAAAAGCGAGTGTGAAAATTAGTGCTGGATGCGAAAATAATTTCCATCAAAGCTACGGCTTATTGGAAATGCTGCTAATTCAAAGAAAGGAAAGAGAGTATCTAACTACAATTCTCAGGGCATTACAAAGGCTTCCAGCTAGATACTGAATTGAGCTTAAGTCTACTAATTGAGTATGTCACTCAATGGTTTGGGGCCTAGTTATATCCCTGAGCAGTTTGATGAATAGAGACCTGGTAGGCCTCTTAGATCAGCAGGAGCTGGCCAGGTAGTGGTGTCCAGAGCTGAAATTAAACAGGGTGAAGTAGAATTTAGCTATTATGCTGCCCACTGCTGGAACCAGCTCCCCATGGAAATCCATCCATCCATTATCTGCCGCTTGTCCCAAACGGGGTCGCGGGGGAGTGCTGGAGTCCAACCCAGCGCACACAGGGCGAAGGACAGGGGACACACCCTGGACAGGTTGCCAGCTCATCACAGGGAGGAGCGGGACGGGAACGGTACCTTGCTCAACGGTACCTCAGGACAACCTATTGGGAAGGGGTTCGAACCCCCGATCCTCCGATCATAGGGCCAACGCCCAAACCACTAGGCCACCGCTGCCCCCCCATGGAAGTCGGATATGCCCAAACCTGTAAAAAGAAGCTAAAATCTTTCAGCACAGAGGCCTGTTGTTCTCGTCTTGCTATTATGTCTGCTGCTGTTTCAAGCTAAGGTTAATTTATTGTAATAAAAAAAAGATCTTTCAAAGGTGCAAGTGTTGACCTGTAGATGTGTTATGTATTGCACCCTGATATCATATTACTCAGAGATGTAATCATTGCAGCATCCGATTAAGGAAAGAGGTGTAAGAAATCTCCCAGGTTCTCACTTTTGAGACTTTTCTTCCAGTATTTTGGTTTTAAAAAGCAGAGAAATATTCAGGCTTCCAGATGCTCAAAGTAGGGTAATATGTAATCAGTGGCCTTTCTACTATCTTCACCCATTTTTATGCAATCCTTCCATATTTTGCCCAATCTTGCTGCTTTCCAAAGAAAACTTATATCTTCATATTTATAAATGTTTCTTTCTACTTTTTTTTTCCAACATACAAAATGTTCTTTGCATTATTCTGTCACGCTTGCCGTGATGAACAGTCTAATAAAAATGCTTTTTTGCTTACATTAGAACCTTTTAGTTTTCAAAAGTTTTTTCTTTTGGAGTTTTATTTTTTTCCATGATGATTTGCATGAAGCAGTGATTTATGATTTTACATGCACACATTCTATAAAGAGTTTGTCTAGACTTGTTGTGGAGAGAATGCAGCCAATTTGCAGCTCAGAGCTGCTCACAAAGGTTCCATCAGTCTTTCTGTATTAAAAACTGAAACATTCAGCTAATGTCATTCATTCATTCATTTTCTGCCACTTGTCCCAAGTGGGGTCGCATGGAGTCCATCCCAGCTCACACAGGGCGAAGGACGGGGGACACACCCTGGACAGGTCGCCAGCCCATCGCAGGGAGGATCGTGACGGGGACAGTACCTTGCTCAAGGGTACCTCAGGGCAACCTATTGGGAAGGGGTTCAAACCCCTAATCCTCCGATCATGCGGCCAACACCCTAACCACTAGTCCACTGCTGCTCATGTCATATGAGTCCATATCATTTTTGTAAAAAAAATAATAAATAAATTTTAAAAAAAGAGGAATAAACCAATACAAATGCTTCTAAATTGCTAAAAAAATTAATGATTACAAAATATTACATTTCAATATTACACATTTTACATTAAATTAAATTCCAGCATTTACAAATGAAAAGAGCACATTGCCTTCTCCCGTAAAGATACCATTTGGAGACAGAAATGTACTGCTTAAAATTTTAGCATAAAATATCTTTACTATTTTCTCTCTACAAATACATTAATGAATGATGTGCATCTCATGCAAGCAGAGATAATAAAGCCGTTGTCTTTAAATCAAAAGCTGCTGATGAGCCCTTTTCTCCATTGTGAGGCCTAAAGTGATTTAGATGCTTGGTGCAAAGTAAAGGGTGTTACCTATGAAGATGATTACGCAACTCCCATTAGTACGTAAATTAATGATGCTTCAACAAGTATTTTTATCTCACAACTGACCCTTGAGAAGGAGAAAAGTTTTTCTAATTGTGCTTACCTGATCTGAGCAATCTCCTACGCAGTAAGACTGTAGATGGATTTGTCATCATGCCTTGGAAAGAACCAGGGCTTTCTCTGCTGTCTCCATATGGCCAAGGAGATGGTTGCCAAGACCAGCTAAATCTGGGTGTCATTTTGTGTGTGTGTGTGTTTGTGTGTGTGTGTGTGTGTGTGTGTGTGTGTGTGTGTGTGTGTGTGTGTGTGTGTGTGTGTGCGTGCTCATCTGACAGGAGAAGCCCATCCTCCGCCTTGGACGAGGTAAACAGCAGCAACTTCCAAACTAGCAGCTCTTATTCTACGGCTGTGTGTGGGATTTGATGACGTCGATGTCAGTATGCTGACATCTCTATGTTTAGAAAATGAATTTGTTGATATGCTGAAGGTGAGAACGATGAGTTTTGGTGCATGTTTGAATATCATAATTGGAACAAAACCTGGAATCTCAAAAATCCTGCACACAAAAATCAAAGATATTGATATTTTGATTGTAGTTAATTTGATGGCCTTCTGTTCCGAATGTATTTGTTTGTTTGTTTACCCTGTAGAGATCTAGTCTAGACAGTTTGAAATTAGACTACCACAATAAAGGTTTGCATTTAGCCTTAGCAAGCTATCTAGTGGGGCAGCGGTGGCCTAGCGGTTAGGGTGTCGGCTACTTGATCGGAGGATCGGGGGTTCGAACCCCTTCCCAATGGGTTGCCCTGAGGTAACCTTGAGCAAGGTGCCGTCCCCGTCCCGCTGGGCACTCCCCTACGACCCCGTTTGGGACAAGTGGCAGATAATGGATGGATGGATGGATGGATAGCTATCTAGTTTTCCATTATAATAGACTAATAGAACTTCATGCAAATACGTGTCTGTTCGGGATTTTGGACACTCTACCCACTGACAACACTGACTTCTCCAAATTATTAGTTTCTTCTTTTGTGTTGTTTCTACCATGGCTTCTTTTAGCTGATCCTTTTTCTGGGGCTTCTATTTTTAGTCTTCTCTTCAGGATCTGAAATGTATGTTCAGTTAGGTTATGATCTAATGATGGCCAATACAGAACTTCCTCTTTTACCCCTGATAAAGTCTTTTGTAATTTTGCAGTGTGTTCTTGTTTTGTGCATGATAAAGTTCCTCCTGATTGGATGCATTTTTCTATAACTTGTCAGACAAAATGACTTCAGAATTCATTTTACTGCTACCATCGTGGGGCATGTCATCAGTCAACATTTTTTAACTTGTTCCAGAAAGAACCATGCAGCCATGGCACTACCTCCACAGTGTTTCAAATATGAGATTGCATGATTGGGATTCTGAGGATATCCTTTCATTCTCCACATTTTCTATCTTTTGTTAGAGATTCAGCTTTGTGCCATCAGTCCATTAAATTTTGTTCTTTCTGAAGAAGTATGGCCTCGCTTTTTCTGCCTTTGAAGTGTTATTTGAACTTCAAAGGGCTGTGATAACTCCAACATTCCTCACTGTTGTTTTTCTTAAATGACCCAGAGTCAGTTGCTCAGTAGACAAGTGGTTTCCTTTTTTTTCAGGGCATTCCAAATAGCTGTACTGCCCAATGTTTGTGAAATGCTCCTCCTCTTTTTTCACTGTCAATGTGACATGGTTTTTACCACAGACAACTCAAATTGAAAAAAGTGTAGATACCAAGAACTATTTATACATTAAACAAACAATCTGACAGAACACACCGGTGTTTACCACAACAAATTAAACCTCTACCACCATATTTAACACAGGGACATCAGGTGTTTTTCTTTGTATACAATCCCTCTGATGTGATGGTGCAAATATCCAAAGAGTTTAATCTTGATCTACATTGTGGAAGATGCCACAATGTGAAAATGCAAGAAAATTAAAAGTGTAAAGAGTTCTAAAAAACAAGGGGCAATATTATTTTTCCCAAAGACATAAAATATACTTTATAGGTATATTTTTTCATTTTGGCCAAACATTTTGCCAGGTTTTGTTTTTGAAATAATGCAATATTTCTGAGCTAAGCATTAAATGTGGGAACGATTTGCAGGAAGGATTTCTAATAAATAAATAAATCGCTTTTTATGAGGATGATACTGTATTATTAGGCTTTTTTATGTTATTATTATTTTTTTTTTTACATGTACACACATGCAATATTCCTTTATTTGAGTTTGACATATACGGGAAAATGTAAAAATGTGTATTTTTCCACATTCTAACTTTTTGTTGCTTTTTTGAGAACATAATTAAACTATTTGGGCATTTGTGTGTTATGATCTTCTCTGTAGAGAATATGAACTTATTTCAACTCCAGCAGAACAAGTATTTCGACCATTGACAACCAAACTTCAGACTGCAGTTACTAAGCAACAAAATAGTTAAAGATTTTGCTTTGAACAGTACAATGGGAGGATTAATACTTTGCGTACATTCAGATTTAACACAGTTTGGAACATGCATCAGATTTTAGAACCACATATGTTCTATAATTAGTAATTTCCTGGAATGACTGGTAGGGCTGTACTGCCGAGGGTCACAGTGCATTAATTACGCAAAATATAATACAACATCAAATAGGCCCTGAAATCTTGAATGTTGTAGTGCCTAATGAAATTAAATTTGTCAGCTGATACCCCATTTACATTTCTGTTTTATTTGAAAGACAAATTTCTAGCCTCTACTCCTGACATGTCTTCCAATTGTATTACCATGCACCATGGTGCAGAGAAACATAATATTAACCAATAATATCATCTATCACGTCTTTCCACTACTCCATCTATCATCTAACTCAGAGATCCTCCTTGAAACCATGTTTCACTCAAATGTATGTCAATTTACACAAGAAAAATGTATTATGGTTTCACATTTACCTCCAAATCTTACAAACACTGTTTCAGCTGCAAAGGTATCTGGTCAGAAGATGCATATTTTAAAATGTCATGCACAGTTTCAGGATTATGCCTTCTATTTTGTGTGGTCGTGGCAGTTTTGAAAAGCACCTTGGAATTCATATGTATGCTTTTTCTATTTCTATTTTTCTATTTATTTAATCCTTAACTTAATTTGCTTATTGATTGATTGATTTATTAATGCAACATGATCTCTTACAGGCTTAATTATTCACTTGAATTGTGGTTTACATTAAAGGTTCTAATAGTTCTAATTGTGTTTAGAATTTTCACCAGTAAAAGGTGGCGCCATTTATTTGTTGTAGTGTTCTACACACAAATCTTAAGGAATGTTTGGACAGGCAGTTCTGCGAGGCAATCTTGGATCCTGGCATTATCCAAGCACTGATACACATCACCTACCTAAATTTTTTTACAAGTACACCCCTTCATGGTATTGGTGTTCCTTAATGACAGTGGCCTCATTTAACAGAATAATGTGCCTTGCAAACTATAAGCAATGTGATTTGAGGAACGTTAAGAGTTCAATGCGTTGTCTTGGCCTCCAAATTCCTAGGATCTCAGTCAGATCGAGCATCTGTGTTGGACAAACTAGGTTAATCCATGGAGTCCCAATCTAACACTTTACAGGATATAAATAATTTGCTGCTAAAATCTTGGTCCCGGATTCCCTTGCACACCTTCATAGGTTTTCTGGAGTTTATGCCTTTATTTATGAGTCATTTATTATCTTTTGTCTTTTTGTAACAAATAAATAAAGCAACAGCTGGACACACTGTGCACTTGTGGGCAGAAAAGTAGAAAATATAAATTCTAATAAAATAAAAAAAACAACAGTTTAGTAAAGTCAGAATGGAAAATAAGGCCTGAAGTGCAGCATCATGAAAGCAGCTTATTATGAAAGCAACACCAAAATAATGTTGATAAATATCAAGATGCTGCCTACACTTAACCTTGGGAGGCTATTTTCTTGATGAGTGTGAGCTACATCGGAACGATTCCCTGGATTAGAGTGAATATTACATGTAAGCTTTTCATCTGGGGTCCATTTCAAAGGTGTGCACTTTAGTGGTCACGTTGAGCAAAACAAGCTTAATATATTAGCCAGACGACATACTGTGCTTTGATTAGTTTAATCACACAGCGTTGCTTTTCTTGTCCCTGGCAAAGGGTAAGGCATAATACAAAGACACACACACACACACACAAAGACTTATTTCCATAAGCTTATACAAGTCGATCTCAAAAACGGAGACCCGAAAGGCCACTGCAAAGTTCAAGTCATTTCTTAGCCATTCTTTAATTTTACTGCGCTGACTTTAATTATTAAAGTTATCCCATCTTTGTTCCACTGCTTTCCAGGAGTCTAGTCTGAAACCAGCAAAATGTTTTTTTTAATTCATTCTTTTATTAAAGTCATATACTATGCAGATGTATTAGAAGCCAGTAGAAGTTAATTTAATAGTAATGTCCTCCACATGATTTTCTTTTAAATAAAATCCCATAAAAAGCAGTCATAGTCAACTTGTCTTGAGTTGTCCTGAAACATCTCTTTTCCTCTCTTGCTCATACAGCAAGACTTCTTGCTATGGTAACAGAGATCAGAGCTGAATAAGTGCTAAAATGATTTCTATGCGAGCTCTGCTGCATTCAGTATTAACCAACCCTTGCTGAGTGTGCTAGCTTTTCAGAAGTGTTAAGAAACCTTGAGAAGCAAAGAGTCTCCTTCATGTTCTCCTGCTGGATTGTTGTTCCTTTCAACTTACAAACCACCACACTGCTTTAGCTTATTCCTTCTATACAGGCTTTGAAGCTTCCTGGAGTTCTGAGAAACTTCTGAGCAACCTCTGGAACTTTTAGCAATTACACTATGGAAGGATCCTTTTCAAGAGGTAATGTGTGATGGCTCATATAAAGATTTTCACATGACCTGCATACTTCAAACAAGCTCGAAACTTTAGTTGGCAAAATACATTTTAATTATATATTTGGAACAATGGAATAATGCCAATTCTGGTTTCCTAAAGCATCATATTTCTATTTTCGTTCCACCTTAATTAATCCACTATACCCTAGCAAATAGTCGATCATGGTCTGATTAACTGAAAGAGGATTTTCTTTAAATAAATAAGTTGGAACATTCTAATGAAACACTCCATAGGGTACCAACAGTTGCCAAAAAGCTGAGAGATTGACAATATAATCCTTTTAAGGGGCAAAAGTGATGCATTCTGCCCATATGTTACAATGCCTGTCTGAAACCAGCGCATGAGCTTTAACACCCGTTTTATCAGTAGTGTGTTTGGCAATGTGTGCCTTTCTTTCTCATGTACATGCATTTGAGGGCAGGCTTTGTGAAGCGAAGGACGTTTGCACAAAAAGTGAGTGATTCTCCTTTGTTTCTTTTGGAACAGCTTGCAGTGACTGTTTTGCATAAAACCAGGTGAAAATTTAACTTCAAAACATGTTCCTTTCTTTTACAGTGCACAGAGTTTAGGTACAGGCACACGCTAAACATGGAAAAGTGATAAATAGTGTTTGTCATCAGAATTGCAGTGTGAAAACTCTAAGAATCATATGTACATGTGTGATAAATGGCAGGACAAAGTAGGTGGTGCTGGTGTTGAAATGAGAGCAAGCAGCAAGCATCCATATTATCATTTCACAACTTTTCAGTTTTGCCTCAAGCTTGTTGACAAGCTTTTATGTTACTGGGCATGTAGCCCAGTAAGTTGGGTCTAATGGCCCATCTGACAAAAAGTATTTTGTCTTATAACGGCTGAAACCAGAACCCAGCTTGTTTTGTGCATACTCCCAAATTCCATAGAAGAGTATCAGAAGTAGGTTTGATGACAGCTATGCTTTAAAGCCAGTTCTAATCACAAAAGCTGTATATAATTACTGGATTCACAGTGCATGCACATGAGTTTTGTACTTGCTCTTTATGTTATTGGGGGCTAGCAGAAATCCAGCCAAAGAATTGTCAGTGAAAACAAAGCAAACCATTCTGAGTCTGAAGCACCACAATAACTCAAACAGTTAGAGGGGCAGGTGTGCCAGAATAATCCCTTTAGTATATAAGAGGAGAGGAGGCTCAACATAGAAAACAGCGTAACAGATACAGTACAGTACCTCAGTATGTCAAAATTTGGCTAAAATTATCTTTCTAAAGGTGCTTTTATACCTGTAACCTTTTGCCTGTTTGAATCTAACTGTACCTTTGTGTATGTCAGAACACATTAATCACACTCTGCACCAAAAAGCAGCCCAAAATCACAGTCTGGAGCTTGCACATGTGATGGGAATGAGATCTGACCTCAATTTGAAACAACTACCAGGTGTTCTTTCAATTATTTAATTAGCTGACACTTTTACCCAAAGCAGCTTATAAGTGGGGAAACAGTTTCAAGCTGTGGAACAGTGAGAGACCTATGAGGAAGCACTAAACTACATCAGCAGGAGACAAGCTAAAGAGAAACTTAGGATGTTAGAGGCGTTAGGTTTTAGAAGTGGTGCTGCCCTCTAAAGAGATCTTTGAAGACAGGGAGAAGAAGGATCCTGCTTTATTGGCGAAGGGTGGCTCACACTTTCATTGGAGCGTCACAAAAAAGTCTAGACTGACATTGCTATGCAAATGATGGTACTTAGATGAACAGGTGAGATGGAGCATGACTCCATATATATAAGAGTAATTCACAAGTTGTAGCCAAATGGCTCTTTACACAGGTGTAGGGGATAATGGGGCGTATTGTCACACTTTTTATAAAGCTGATCAGTAGATCGTTTTGTTAGAAACTACATAAACAAAACTAAACTCAAAAATAAACTCTGCTTTACAAAAAACTTTGATTGCTGGTTCACTTTCATTTTCATGCATTCAGACATTACATTTACATTCAACCATTTAGCAGACGCATTTATCCAAAGTGACTTCCAAGTGAGGAAAAACATTTAAGCTACAGCTACGTTAAGAGATGCTTTTCCATTGCACATGAGGAGATATCTGAGAAACATGCTAAAATGCTTGCAGACATAGTAGGGTTGTCTGGCTTATATGACAGGTATCACCAAACAAGATTAAAATATTCCAGTGTGTTAAAGGTTGCATAATCTCAGATGTAAGACTTTTCAGTTCTACTGCCTATATAAACTGTGCTCTTCATGAGCCTTTACATGACACACAATAGACCCAAATTACTTTTAGGTGTTTTTTTGCAAACAAGATATGCTGGCAACATGAGACAACTTGCCCCAAAACCAGTAAGACAAGTTGCCTTAAACTGATAACTGCAAATGCTTGCTTTATTGTAGCACATTAAAAATGCATTAGTCTGTCCTCGGCAAGGTATAAATACATAGACTGGAAGTTTGAAAAAGAATGAGCTTACAAAAATGCTCCACTTATTAAGACAGATAGATAATGACAGTTGGCATATCACACATACTAAGCCCATCTTCAGTTTTACATAGTGTTTTCAATAATAGCTAGTTCTGCTCAGTTGTCTGCTATTTGCTTCTTGTAAATAGCAAGTAATGTTTCTCTCCAACAAAACAAGCTCCTTCTTGTGTTTACTTTATTAAACTTTCTGCCAATTAAAAAAAAAGTTTATCGCTTGACAGTTTTAGTAACAATAAAGGAAATGCAGTACATAATTATAGTGCAGCCCTTCATTTTTATAATTATAATTATAAAATATATAATATTATTATAAAACATAACATTGGCAGGTACAGCTTTGGGAAGTTCACAGGGCAGGATTTTTCAAATGAGTCAAGATAGACAAAGATATTAATATTATAATATAATATAATATAATATAATACACACACGTCAGCCACGTGATCGGAGGATCGGGGGTTCGAACCCCTTCCCAGTGGGTTGCCCTGAGGTACCCTTGAGCAAGGTGCCGTCCCCGTCCTGCTCCTCCCTGCGATGGGCTGGCGACCTGTCCAGGGTGCGTCCCCCGTCCTCGCCCTGTGTGCGCTGGTTTGGACCCCAGCACTCCCCCGCGACCCCGTTTGGGACAAGCAGCAGAAAATGGATGGATGGATAATACACACACACACACACACACATATATATATATATATATATATATATATATTATAACATTAATATAATGAACAATTATTATCCTCTCAAAGATTTGTTTGAGTACACACAAACCTCACACACCAACATCTCTTTTTCTTGCAGTGGTGAATGGGAGATGAAGGTTTCACTAGCTAATTCTACTATAAGATTTTAATTAAGTGACTAATAAATGTGTGTGTGTGTGTGTGTGTGTGTGTGTGTGTATGTGTGTGTGTGGAGCTTTGGAGCTCAGAAGAGAAGGAAGATTTCAGTCCTGGCTTTCAGACCTGGCTTTGCCAATGAGGGGCTCTGTTAATGACTGCCTTCAACTCTACTTTAGTGTGAGTAGCTCTCACTCACTCATATGTTCTTTATGGTGTTTTATGCTCAGTAGTAAGTGTGTGTGTGTGTGTGTGTGTGCGCACGTGTGTTTTCTGTGTAGGAGGACACAGATATTGAGTACAGCTGTGAGCTGTGTAACTGTGTATCTGCCAGCTGCAAGTGAACCTTCTACTCACTGCCCAGGTAAGCTGCGACCATGTATGTGGTACAGGGTGTCGGTGGTCTAGTGGTAGGGTATTTGCCTGTGGACCTATGGTTCAAGAGGTCCCAGGTTTGAGTCCCACCTCTGGCACTATCACCACTGATAGCAAGACCCAAGAGCAAGACCCTTATCCATGAGTGTCTCCAGGGGGGACTGTGCCTGTAATTAGAACATGGAATTTGCTCTGGATAAGAGCGTCTGCTAAATGCTGCAAATGTAAATGTGTGTGTTTGTGAAGGATTAACAAAGATTGTAGGAGTTAGAATAGTAGAATAATAATCCTTCATTGAGTAAAAGTCTCAACTGTAAGACCTAACAGAAAATATATTGACACACGTGTGTGTGTGTTGCTTCTGTATTTACCTGCTCAAGTTATCAATATATTTTCTGTTGGGTCTTACAGCTGCCATATAGATACATGAAACCACACCCACAAACAAGAGGCCACTCCCATTCAGCTTGACTCTCCAGACACATCTCCCAAAGCTATATCAGATCAGCATCATTACATTTACTCCATGTCATTGAAATCCACATTGTTTATTCAGTCTGACTTTGGAGCCAATGACAGGAGAACAATATGCAGTCAAGAGCTAATCTTTTTCTCTGTGCCTTACTGTTTATGTAGAGCAACGAAATCCAGAGGAGAGAGAGAGAGAGAGAGAGAGAGAGAGAGAGAGAGAGAGAGAGAGAGAGAGAATTTGAGTTTGAAAATGAACAGTAGACTGAGGGGTAAAAAATGGAGCAGTAGTAAATTAACTGGAGAAAAAAAAAGGAGGGAAGCAATCGAATGGGAAATTACAGAAACTGTGGATCCTGCTCTGATTTTGTGTTGTCTCTGTTTTTAGGAGAACCTTGTCTTGAGTTGTTCACTAATCAATGTACTTACTGGAGAGATCACTGCTGGTAAGATCTTACACACACACACACAAACACACACACACTCACACAGAAAATGAAGCACAGCATACATTTAACATTATACATTTGAGTAGTTCCACTTAAGTTTAATGTAGTTTTTGTAAGTAAGTGATATGCACAAACCAAATATTAAGTATTAATTTAAGGTTTGTCTCCTTGATGTTTCCATTACTATCCTTAATTCACCTAACTGCACATCTTTCCCAGCTCTGTCCCTCTGTCAATCCAACTAATACAGGTGCTTTTCTCTTTCCTTACTGTCAAATCTCTCATACAAATCAACAGCATAATCTTCAGCAGCTTTCTTTGCCCTACACCTCATTGTATTGTACTCCTGTCTATTTTCTTCATCTCTCAGTCTCATACTTCATCTTTACTGGCCTTTTACTCTGGAAAACACTGCTGAACTTTCTTATTCCGCCACCAGGTTTCTGAGTCTTCCTACTCTTCCTACTCTTCACACCCTGCCCCCCCTCCCCAGTGCTCATCTTAACTCCTGTATGAATTACACCATTCTTCTTCAGCTTCCACCATTTGATCCTTGATCCTGCCCTTCCTCTTCTTCTTGATCTCTAAGGTTATCCTACAGATCATTAAAAGTAGCTAGGTTTCACTATGCTCTCCCCTGTCACTACTTTGCATGTCTCCAATCTCCTTTAGACTGGCACCCCTGCAAAGGATATAATGCACTTGTGTGCATCTTCCTCCACTCTTATGTCATCCTGTGTTCCTCTCTCTTCTGAAAATATGTATTCAATACAGCCATTTCTAGCTTTTTAGTAAAATCCACTACCAATGTAAATATGGTCACAAACTGCACTAATCAGATTGCTTGATGTGCAGCTGTTGGAGTAAATAGCATTCACAAGGTGGGCCAGGCCACCATTTTCAGGAGGACCGAGACAAACGCTCTGGAGCTCTCCTGGTCTCAAAATCAGTGCTCATAGTCAAATGTACTAAAACCAGAAGGTAAACAGCCTGTGCTTTAATGAACAATGAAGTACTAGTTGGAAAATCAGGTGGAGGCAGGGTTTTTATCTAGTAATATAATAAAACTAATATTGAAGTCCAATAGGCAACCCATTTTCCTATTTTCTTGCCTTATGGACCAATTTTTTCTTCTTCATCTCCACTAAAATAAGGCCCAGCAAAATTGTGGAAATGATAATCCATATTTCATCAGAATAGCTCTATGTTTTTTATGGATTCTTATCAGCCTGTTTTATCATTCTAGTTCCATTATACAGATTATGATTGCTGAGAAGCAAGAGTAGCATGACTCTTCTGCTAGTGTATTAGTTTCCAGTGGAAGCAAGAATGAGATGCACAGGCCCATTTCTCACATTTCAGGCTTCAAAGGGCTCCACTACTCACCGCTTCTGTACTTTTGGATCAGAACTACCAACCTTCACATCAGATTAGATTTTCTCAGTATATTGTTCCTTAAAATCTAATCATGTCCCATAGGATCTCACTGCTTAAGTGTACTTGTTCTTTAAAAGTAAAACAAGAGTCCTCTGTAATTCCATACTGAAAAAAAGTCAATTTTCCTCTGAAGATTCAGCTTTTCAGGCAATATCAAGGTTAAAATCTTTTATTCTTCATTTTTCAATCCGCATCATCTATTGAAAGTGGCCATCCACAAATGAGTATAATTCATAAAATAAGAAAAAACTTTGTGCAAACTAAAGAATCTATGCAATGAACAAAAGTAACAAATGTCTTTGAAATGAAATATTTAAGAAAATAATTTATATTTATATATTTAGGAATATCATTTACTTAATTCAGAGATACAGCACCAATCAAAATTGTGGACCACACTTAGAGGATGTTCTCACAGCTTTTACCATTTGTAGCACAGAAAGAAATCACTGTTATAACAAAAAGCTGTATGTTGTAATTTAAAGGGACTTGACTGAATTTGTTTGAGGTACACTTCCCATTGCCAGAATGTGCAGCTGTTAAACAAATCCAGTTTCATGTCCCATCTGTGATTTGTTCATTTGCATTTGAGAAAAAAAAAAAGCAATGTCGTGGCTTGTTTGCACATTTTTAAGCTCAAATGCAAATACAGTAGTTTGAACGTAGCTGCCAATTGTTTCAAAATCAACATCCAATTTACTTACCTTTGCATTCACGTCACAATTCACGTTACACTCAGTCTAGTCCCACCCAAACAAACTGCATACATAAATTTCCGCATTGTTTTCCGCATAAATTGAACTAAAATACAGTTAGTTTCTAGAACATCTTTTGGAGAAGGGACACAAATATTACCAGCAAGAGTGTAAAAGCAAGCAAAAAGCTTGGAGAAAGAGGAAATGTTCTGTTTCCTTTATATAAGAAGTGGGTTTCAGTCACATAATGTGTCCATGCTTGACGATTCATGTCTATTTTTTTCTTCTCCCTATCTCCATTCTCTTGTTCGCCCCCTCTCCTGTCTGGCTGCTATCCTTTTCATAGTTTGCGTGAGATCAATCAACATTGGAGGCTCAACACTTCCCATTCTGAGGGCCAATTAACACGTATGTCACTGTGAAGACTCAGGACAGCACACAGTTAACCACAAAGAAAATGCTTCTCTGCAGTTGACCGATCACAGGTAGGTAGATCAGTGAGTATCCAGCACCTGAGCATCATTGTTGGGGGGACACTACCTTGCTCAAAGGTACCTCAGGGTAATCTATTGAATCTAACCCACAATCTTCCCATCATGCACCTTATGCTTATGCTGCACTGTGTACATTTTATAGTACATACATTAAATAATGTATAGACACATTAGGTAAGGGGGGAGCTCAAAACCTTTTCCTTTTTTTTTTCTTTTTGCAGGTAAATAATAGTGTAGTTGATATATAGCTTAGATATATATTAATCTTCCTGAGATTTTTTTTTGCCTTTGGTTTGCTTTGAGCACTGTGGTTTGCTTTGAGTGTCTGTCATTTAGTGTCCTCTTGATCTAGGCTCCGATCTTCCAGTGCGCAGCAGTTTTTCTTTTTTTTATGTAAGGATTGCTTCTGTGTTCCTTTTTGGTTTATTCTCTTTGTATCCTAACTAAATTGCATGCTATGGCCTCCGATTTTACCTTAGACCTAACGCACCATGCCAGAAGGCTCTTTACAAGGTTGAATTTATGATAAAGTTGATTTAAAATCTACCTATTTCATAATGAAGTGCCAAAAATGTTTCTGTGCATCAGTGTTAGCTTATTTAGATACACCCTGCTACAAGGGATATAGGCAAAAGGTGGCAACTTATCATAGCCAGCACCAGTGCCTCAAATCAAGTTCTTGGTTAAAGGTCCTACTGACTGATTGCTGGCCCCCGTACCCAACGGCGCTTTCTTGCAGAGTGTAAATACATGTTGTCATCAAAGCTGTGAAAAACACAGCATTGGCTACAGGCAGTCAAACACCCCCCCTTGCCTGACTATCTCATCAAAGTGAAAGAAAAAAAGGTATGAGCACAGTGCACTGGCTCATAGTTATACATTGTACAGTCATTTCTGAAAAGAGTTCAAAGTAACTCACTTCCAAATAGCGAAAGATGTGTTTGTGCTTGTTTTGACTGTGACCATAAAATGCAAGAGCTTTGCAATCTAATGCAAGTGTTTTAAGAATTTGTTCTACCCATCAAGCAGTTCCACTGAGGGTTACACAGAGCGCAAGTGCAAATCATTCTAGTGTCATATAATAACTTGAACAGTGTGTTCTGCCTGTCATGCTCTGATGAAAATAATACAGGTTTAGTCAGCTGTTAACAGCCTAATGCATGATAACAGCACATGTTGCTAAATATTTGTTTCCTCCATGTAATTATTTCCTTCAGATATATTCTCTGTTGAATATGAACACTTCCCAGTACATGGAAGAAATGGAAGGAAAGTTAAGATGTCACATTGGCTTGCAGCTTTGTAATATCCTCATATTATATTATCTAATATAAGACCCAAGACCTTCGCACATATTTAGACCCAAGAGTGCATTTGGGCAAATGTCATAGTGGCATTGCTTAGATGGAAAATATGAAGGAGGATGGTGTAACAAAGTGCAAACACTGGGCTGAAGATCTTGTAAAAAGCACAGTGCTCCCACCTCTTATGGCAACACATTCAAAACATTGCAAAATAACAAGTTGTAAACTAAGTTTCCAGATTCATTTTGAGAATTCATTTGAATCTGGAACAAATCCAGTGCTATCAATCAACCAATATGTCAATAACCCTGAAACCTGAACTGGAGTGTGATCATTCTCAGGGGGTACGTATGTGTGCACAATTATTAGGCAACTATCAGTGTGCAGAATTATTACTCAGCTAAAGTAAAATCTGTTATACTGTGAATAATTAACCAACAAGAAAAATGTACAAATAAACATTTCTGACATTTTTTTTTTAATCCACCCTTCTTTTCATAAACCTTCATGGATTCATGGAGTTGGTCAGTTTCTTGATTTGTCGACAGTCCATTTTTTTTTCGGCAGCAGCAACCACAGCCTCCCAGACACTGTTCAGAAAAGTGAACTGTTTTCCTCCCCGTAAATCTGCCATTTAAGAAGGTCCACACCATCTCAGTTGGGATAAAATCTGGTGAGGAAGGGGCCCATGTCATTATTCTTTCTTCTTCATGGTCTGGGTAGATAACCTGATCTGCTTAAATCCAGTTAGCATTAGTTTATACAGGTTGGAGTTGGAATCTAATGTTCCAAATACTCACTTGCCTAATAATTGTGCACGCAGTGTAGCAGAGATGGCTTTGTCAAAGTTGTGACAGTTATGAAGACTCTTCTTTGACCTCATTGTGAAGCAACCATTTTGAAAGACTGCTCCAAAAAAGCCATCTAAGCTTAATGGCATCATTTGAATGCTAAATCTGTCACTCTGAATGGTTGGAGATGGTTTGTAGAGACATAAAACTAATTATGCTCCTAGCACTCAAAGAGCTGTAAAAGTGGAAGCGTTGGAACAAAACCATCCATTATGAAAGTTTCATCAAAAAGTCAGGAGCCATCTACTCACCATATTTATATAGTAAATATAAAGTGTTATTAATATTTAACATTAATTATGGCATTACTTTCTCTTGCCTTGGACCATATTGTATTTTTCCCATGACATGATTCTCTCTCGGTGGCCACATAAATGAATTAAGGTTATAGACTTTCCTGGTCACTTAAACAAATGGCATAGATTACAGATCTGAGTAAATAAACCTTGAGGCTCTAAAGCAGGGTTTTATGGCAAGGTAGCAAGTTGCTTATCATGATGGTTCACAGAGCATTATGTCAACAGCTGCATGACATTTTTGATTTTCCAATGTGTGATACGTTCATGTGACTGGATCCAACTGCTTTTATTTAGGCCTTTCTAGGCCTTCAAGTTTTTTTGGTTTTTTTTTTCCCCTTGTAGTATAATTTAGTTAGGATTTCAGGGAAAGGACTGACTATGTGTTGATGTTTATGGAGAGACAGAGTGTCTAGGACTTACTAAGTTTGACTCATTCTTTAATCGTTTTTGAACTGTATTTACAATATATTTAAAGATGTACGACTTCACACTCTTTCACATTCTTAAATGTTTTTCCGAAAAATTCTAAGAAATTCTAAAAAATTCATGCAAAATAAATGTTGAATGATGCCATAACAGAACCAATTTTGGTTCCCTAAAGAACCCTTCATGGTTAATTCTTTTAAGAACATTGCTTTGTAAGTGGTATGTATGTAAAAATATAAAAGCATTAAAAGCTTAAATACGTTTCTTTCCAGTTGGTGTAACTGTAAATTTTAAATTAAATGTTACAAAAAATCACAAATGAAAACTAAGTGCAGTCTCTACCAATCAATGAGCATCACATAAGAAGATGAAAAATCGATATGATGGCCATGCACTCCTAAGGACTTTGGGAAGTAATTTCAGTCTTGTAAGCCTTCTGTTCCATCAAGCCCTGGTAATCATGGTCATATATGCCCCCTCCCAAACTGCTCCCACCCCACCATGCACTATCCTTTCCCCTTCTGGCAGGCAATGAGACATAATGTAGTCTCTCCCACACATTAATGGAGGCTGTTTTTCAACATATTATTTGCACCGTAGAAACTGACTGACTGCCAAGATGCAGCCTCAGGCAGAACAGTGCAATGACTGAGCATTGCTTAGATGGCAAACATGAAGGGTTGACCAGCTTACATCAATGTGTGTTGTGTGTGTGTGTGTGTGTGTGGGTGTGTGTAAGTGTGTGTGAGCATGCATGCATAAGTAAATAAAGTTCCTTTTTGAAAGTATTGGAGCAGCATGGCCAAATCATTAGATTTTGCTATGCACTCAAGACATCTGGGTTTGCGATCAAACGATGAATATTAGATCAGTGATCAGATTTTTAGCTTTATTTCTTTATTTCCCAATATTTTAAATTGCAAAGAACATTGTGAACCTTGATAACCATGCTCAAGAGCAATCCTTACTGATGAGTGCAATTTTAACTACCGTGTTTATTCTCCCAGTAAGTAGTTAATAGTGTCCCCCTTAAGCATTCAGCCTCTTTAGTGCAATTCTAGCCTGGTTAAGGATTCCCCTGAAGCATGCCTCTAATTGCAAACTAAAAAAACAGGCACTGAAGCCCACTGTTCACAGCTAGTATCCACCTTGTGGTGACTGGTGCATACAACACTGCATTACTTCCCTGCTCTGACATGAGCAACTTTAGTGGCCTTATACAAGGCACTTAACCCAATACCTCCCCATATTTATCCTGCTGCAGGAAAATCATCAAAGCATATTGCAAAGTTAACATGGAGTTTTAAAAGAGGAAATAAGGGAAAAAATTTGGAATGACCAGTTAGTCACCAGATTTTAACCCAGTCTCATGAAGAGAGAAAACTCCTTTAACAAACAACAACAACTGAAAGATGCTCTATTAAACCATAACCAAATAAAGAAGGCCACAATTTTGTCATTGAATTGAGTTGCAGGCTATGTTGCAATAAAAAGGTGATTTTTTTTTTTTATTAATTTAACATATCCAGTAAATACCAGGAAATAAAATCAGAAAATCTCTCCTGTACTCTTGTTTTTTCCCAAATCCAGATCCATTCATTGTACAGCAAATGTACTGTTATAATACTTTTGGAGAGGGCTGCACAGTCTTTTGTTGGATCACAAGATAATTCACACATATCTAATACTGTGGTCAACTGGCACACTGCATGACTAAAAGTGAAAGATGCACTGAAAAGTTGAATTCCTGACTTAATTCATGGAGTTTTTATTTCAATAGCACTTCACCTTCCACAGGCTGAAATAGCATCCCTTCATTGCTGTGTCACTGCTGTATTTTTCTATCCTATGGGCTTTTGTGTGTGCATATGTATGTGACATGAAGTGTCCGTTAAGGCCTGGAGGTGTGCCAAAAATCCTCTCAGACAATTTGAGGGTTTGCTTCAAGGTGCTGCAGTGTGCAGCGTTTCCGTCAAGCACACGGCGCTGAAAGCAGCAATAAATCACTATTGCCTCACACACATGTTGAACATAATGTGAGCTCAGCCCCACTGAAAACACAGGCATTTGTTTGCCAGCTTTTACATCCCCAGTAACCCTTTTTTCCTCTCCAGTGAGAAGATGTGGGGTACGCCTTGTTCATTTTTAGCACTCGTAACAAAGTGCAACACGTGGGACGTATGTGGCAAGTAGAATGAATCATGAGCCAAAAGGGTTTACTATTAACTGGCAAGGTACTTGTTGGGTGCGAAAACAAGAGATTCTCAGAATAATATATCCGCCAGTAACAAGAAGTGAAGGAATAAATTACCCCCCCAAAAAAGATGTGGCAGCATTCAAATGTTCATTAAGGAGCATCCTCTAGTTCCTGTTCTGCTCTTACATTTTACAGTGTCTTTATTATGTGTTTATGACTTCTATTTAAACTGGGTCTAAAATATAATTCAGTTTTTGTCTAGGCCATGACAATAGATCCAGACAAGTGAGTCAGCATTAAAGGTTTTGGGTAGCAAATGTTTATGAAACTCTGCTTTCCTTTATGACCCCTTGAGGAGTAATGGCATTAAAGTTATGATTCATCCCTTGCATCAGCTTGGATGCATTTTGTGAGTCTGTTGGTTTGTGGCATTAACTGCTTTATTTACATAACATTTCTATGGGAATAAAGTCTAGTGAGGATAAGCAGCTTGGAAAATGAATGAATGAATGAATTCTAGATACTGACATGCCATTCCAAAACTGAATAATTTACCTCCCACCTTTCTTGCTAAACAAACTTGTATCTCAGAGTATCTTTTTGCTGTTGTTTATCGCATTTAACCCATCACACCAGGGGGCAGCCATACATCCAGTGCCCAGGGAGCAGTGATGGGGATGATACCTTGCTCAAGGTAACCTCAGTCTAACCTACTGCTCTGGAACTTTGACTCATGGTCTCCCAATCATGGGGCAAATGCGTAATCACTAGGTCATGGGTGCCTCATTAGATTTATTAATAGATTGTTATCTAAGGTTTCACAAACATTTTTGCACCACTGAATGTTGTTTGATATTCAGATTTAAACAAATATTTTTGCCTTACAGCCATGATATTAAAACTTGGGCAAAAAGAAAACAATAAGGTTATTAAGATCATTTCAAAGGTTGAATAAAATCGCTCAAATTAATGAACCTGTTGCGTGGAACTTTGTATGAGACATGGTTTAAAGTCAAATATGTTTGGAGAAATGTTCAGTATTTGCAATCAGAACAAATGCTGAACAAATAAATATGCATTCAGAAGCAGAAACAAGTACTTGTTAAAAAAATGTTAAATAATCAGGAAAAAGGACATTATATTAAATGTATACATATGTTTACTGTTTAAATTTAAACATTTTAATGCTGCAAATGTAAAATTAAGAATATCATCAGAGGATTGGTTGAATTTTTCCAAAAATCAAGCTGAATGTGAAGAACCATCTAAGGGACGACATAGTTAAATGGTTAATGAGCTACAGAAGCCTTTCAGAGACCTCAGGCATGCCTGAGAGTCAACTGGTTCAATTTTGTGCAGGTGGAAAGTTCATGTAACCACGACTAATTGTCGCCAGACAGGTGCACGACATGAAATTTCTCTCAGACTAATGATAAGAATGCAGGAAGTCAGTTTGGGGGGATTTATCAGGATCTATTAGAAGATCATTTCATCTCACTGAGAAGAAGGATGTTTTAATAAGACAACAACCCCAAACGTACAGCCTAAATAACTCGAAACATAAAATGATGCTTGCCTGGCCTAGCCAGTTTCATGGTATCCAAATGAAAGTTTATGGGGGATTTTGAAACTGCAAATCCATCAGAGAGAACATCATAACCTTGGGAACTGAGGGTGGTTTTCCAAATGCAATATACTAAAATCCTCAATGCCCTAAGCAGCTGTTACTTCTAACAACAGATGACATGAAACTGTCAACAACAGCAGCAAAATACAAATATTACTTTGTGATGATCAGCTTTTGTTTGTGCTTAAGAATATGTACATTTGAAAGGGACTATTCTTGTCATTGTGAGTACACAGCAAAGCTGGACCTCTGCATTTAACCCATGCACACAAACCATGCAGCAGGGGGCATCTATGAAAGCACCTGGGGAGCAGTGATGGGGACGGTACCTTGCTCAAGGGTACCTCAGGGCAACCTATCTATCCTCTTCCTATCCTATGGCCAAACTCCCTAACCACTAGGCCACCACTGCCCCACATTGTTCACATTTCTCAAAATTATAAAAGGCATTATGTGTGAATTTGAAATGATACCATTTTAAATATCAAAAACCATTTTGGAAGGACTTTCCCTCTTACTATAATATCACAGTTAAAATTTCTTATAGATTATAACCTGGTGAAATTTCCTAAAATTCAAGGAGTCCAAGGAGGTACAATTATAAGAGTTGTCCTGATCTTGAAGAGGTCTGGTTGATTTCTGAAGCTGCTTCAGAATCTGTGGCAAAAAGTCAAAGAGTCATTTGAAGTATTTATTTAGGTCTATATCAGTTGTCATGCCTTATTAATCCTAAACCACAGAGTAGTGTTTGTCGAAGACTAGGTTTAATCATCTCTAGGAAACCTGCTGATAGCATGGGTTACCTTGCAGCTCCCGTAACATCTGTCCCAGTTAGTATATAAGGCTCTTTATTCTGTTGTATGCAATACTATCAATACTATTTGATCCGTGCTTCTCTTGTCTTTTCTGTCCTCTATGTTTTCTGTTATATTATGTTTGTGTTCTCGGACATTGTTGTCATCTTGGGGTGTCTTTGTTGAAAAATGCTATGCAGAGATATTAGATTATCACAATTTTATGGGGGAATTGTAAGTCATCATTTGTTTAAAGATGATTTAATTAACTCAAGCCTCGTCTTGATTTATGTTCATTTGCAAAGGCCAAAGAATCTAAACATTAATCACTCTTACTAAACCACACAGCCAGGAAGTTTACAACAGCGCTATTTTCCTCTCTCAGGACATTCACCGGAGTCGTGTCTTGTGTGTCTTTGTCGTCTTTTGCTATTAGTATGGTCCTTGGCCCATTTAGCCCTGCCTCCAAGTTTGTTTGATCACCCATGTACAGTTTGTTGGTCCTCCTTACCCAGATGTTGTGTATTAGTACCTCGATCTTTCAGAATGCCGTGTCAAATAACCTGTGTCACTTTTCACGTGTTAGTACGAAGTTATCCCTGGTTCATTTCCTGGTGTTTCTGTTTTGTTATGTTTCATGTTTTGTTAAGAAAGTAACTTAACCTCATGTATACATCCTGCTCTAGCACCTCATTTCATGACACGGGCCCTGAGGAGTTACTGTGCATTGCTTTTTCATCCCATCAAATCAAACAGGTAACACCTTCAGTGGTACTTTGAAAGAGTTGATTTATGTCAGTAATGCAGAGTGTGTACACAGACTGTCATAACAGAAAATTCCTCCTATGATAATTTTATTTGCTTTTTAAAGGTCTGTCATTCATCATGCTGCTGTTTGCTGGTGGACAAGTACCATTTCTTACATGTTGTTTTAAACAAATACACTTTGTGAAGTCTACAATCAACCCAGCCAGGCCTCCTTTCATCTGGGACCTGAATACGTCCAATAAGGAATGACGTGACCATCATAGAGTCAAGACTATCATGACATAGGGATAAAGAACTGTGGCTAAATTATGCTTTGCTGTGTTGATATGTGAAAATAACTATGCATCTTCTACAAACAACATTTTTTAATAATAATCCTTTATTCATAATCCCATGAATGAGAAATTTGACCTCTGCATTTCACCCATACACACGTGCAGCAGTGGGCAGCTATTGAAAGCTCCTGGGGAGCAGTGACAGGGATGGTACCTTGCTCAAGGGTACCTCAGAGCAAGCCACTGGGGAGGGGATCGAACCCACAATCTTCTGATCCGGGGGCCAACTCCCTAACCAATAGGCCACCGCTGCCCGATACACTATAACTGCTTATTTGTTGAAATGTAACATATGAGAAAAATCCACCCTTTCATCCATCCATCCATCCATCTATCCACCCATCCACACCTTGTACATGTTGCCAGTCCACATTCACAGTCATGCCTAGGGGGCAATCTAGCATCTCCAATCCATCTGGCATACACCTCTTTTTACTTTGTTATTTTTCACTTTCATTTTAAATTTTTCCAAGTGACTGAAGGTGACCACCCACTGGAAAGGTATTTGTATTCTACTGTAATTTTCATAGCTAATGTACCAACAGAAAAAGAAAATTAGGTAAAATTATGCTTTTAAAAACATAAGAGAGTTTCGGGGCATCTTGGACTCTGAACCGGCATGCAAGTGCATATTCTAACACTTGCAACCACCCCTTTGAAAGACTATTCTAGCTAACACATAGCTTAGAATAACTTCAAAAATTATTTTTTGAATTGCAGTAGCTTAAATATAATGGATGCATAAATCAAAGTACTTTTTAAGGTTTCTGTTTACAGAAGTGATGTTATAATTCCTTATCACTTAAAAATCACACATAAAGGTATTAACAGTTTAATGCATAAAGAAAGACAACTTTTTTTAAAGCTTGTGTTTTAATGGTTAAAAAGAATTATGGCAGTAAGTGCTTACAGTGATTTTAAATAAATTTAATTAAATGTATTTAATTTTAAATAAATGTATTTAATTAACTATACTACTGCTCAGCTGTAACAGTGGATACATGTCCAGTAGTTCTTTATGTGACATTTTTTTAAGTGTTAAAATCAAGCTGTTAGAGACACTTGAAGTGAGATCTGCTATAAAACACTGGCATGTTTGCTGTAATCAAGTTGCTGGACTGCAGCTAGACCATGATTTAAGACCATAATTTAGCTAGCCAACATAATTTTGTTGTTTAATTAAATTAACATGATCTCCATGCCTTTTCCAATAAATCAAACACATGACCTGTAGCCTCTGTTAATGGTTTCCTCTGCCAGTTCTGCCATGGTGTATCAATGCATCAGGAGCTTTTAAAGGTCATTAGTTACAGATTGATTTAAATTATCATATAAACTTTTCCTTTCAAGAACATCTTGATTTTGTTTCTCATTCAGGGTTTCGCTGGCAAGTGTTAGTCCAAAACATATTTGACCATATGACTTTCCTATCTTTGATAAAGCTACGTGCTTACTAGACTCTTCTGGTAGAAAGTTATGGTAGGCTTAGTCAAGGCAAGGCATATCCAATCCAAAAGGCAATTCAGATTACAGCATTTGCCCCAAGAAGTCATCCTGGGTTTCATTACAGCTTGTAGAGCTATTTCAGGACAAATAAAGAT
Source organism: Hepsetus odoe (assembly GCA_017165825.1). Lineage (NCBI taxonomy): Eukaryota > Metazoa > Chordata > Actinopteri > Characiformes > Hepsetidae > Hepsetus > Hepsetus odoe. The sequence continues at coordinate 11,601,391 of CM029386.1, forward strand.
AGTTAAGTCTCTCAAAAAGTCTCACATTTCACACCATCTGCTCCCGCCTTCACGGTAATTTTTGCTTCAAACTGGATCTTACCTTCTACACTCTCAGCAGGGACCTCCAACCTCTAATAGCTCATCATTGTAATTGGCCCATGTTCGCACACCTGCAAAGCCTTTTTGAGGAGAAATCACGTAGCACTTATGTTCAGGGGAAAAAATAGTGACCAGCTGTGAAAAAAACCCAGCACTTCCACATGAAGCATGGCAAACCAAAGCTGAAGAACTGCCTCTTGAGGGGAAAGAAGAAAAGAAGTGTGAGTCAGAGTGTCTGATCAAATTCACCTTATTTTAGATATCACCGCCTGACACAGTGGAGGCTTCAATATCGGGTCAATACTTCCTCACTTTTCTCATTCTTCAAAACAACAGCCCTCTCTTTTACTTTTACTGACCCACACCCCTTAAATGTGTTGATATGGTAACTGTCCCCTTTGGCATTTCTATCAGGCCTAACTTGCAGTGTGTAAAGAGTCAGCTTGATCCACTGAGAGCTGTTTTTGTCAAGGACGTGAGCTAATCAGTCAAATCATGTGTTGTTCTGGTTTGTTTGAGCTGTACAATGTCACTAATGAGCACACCACCTTCACAAAGAACAGAGGCAAATTAGAGAACCGGTATTATTTGGATCAAACTTCTGTCAACACTTCAGCCTTCATGAATCAAACGGAGCACTTGGCACTTTGGGTAATGGAATCAAATCAAAGACTTAGAGCAGAAACCAGAAGTTAAGATATTTTTAAAGATATATTTAAGATATTTTTTAAATCAAGGCCTGTTTTATCATACACCCATTTCTTGTTGGTGCAAAGGGGGCATTCCTCTCTCAGGACATGCACCGGAGTCGTGTCTTGCATTTGCATTTGCGTCACAAAAGAAATTTTTAAAGGATCATGATTACAAATGGTATTTTTGTTTTAAGAAAGCCTAAGTATAGACTATTAGTGTAGTTTCCTTTATAGCGTCCCATTAAATTTTTATATTTCATTCTCTAACTGAAAGACTGGTCACAGTATTGGATAGGACAGCTAAAAATATATACTACTTCATTTGAATAAATTCAATTCACTGTATTATTAAGGCAATGGAATTTTCTGTGTTCATTTGTATGAACAACTACAGAGCAAGGGGCAGTGGTGGCCTAGTGGTTAGGGTGTTGGCCACATGATTGGAGGATTGGGGGTTCAAACCCCTTCCCAATGGGTTGCCCTGAGGTACCCTTGAGCAAGGTGCTGTCCCTGTCAGACTCCTCCATGTGATGGGCTGGTGACCTGTCACTGCTTCCCGAGTGCTTTCAATAGCTGCACAGTGTTTAAGTGTGCATGGGTTAAATGCAGAGGTCCGATTTCATTGTGGTTCACTGTCTGCTTTGCTGTGACCTTGCAATGACAAGGGTTTTCACTTTCACTTTTTTTTTTCCACTCAGCCAACCAGATTTTTTTATCTACCTTCCCTACCTACTGACTGCAGAATCTGGGGTGGCAGAGCTGGATGACAATCTATGATGATTGCTTAAAAAGTGAAAACAATCATATATTATATATATATAGCCATATATTAAATAAGCTTTGTAAATCTGTAGCTTGAGCTAGACATCAATCAGCCTCACTCTTGCAAGCTCTTATTTTTCTTATAACCTATGATGGCAATGGGCAAGACATAACGCTTCTTTTTCTTCTTTCAGCAACTCCCATTTAATGGTCGCTATAGTGTATACTCACAACATCCCTTAACCTTCTCTTGGGTCTTTCTCTTTTGGGTTTTCCTTTTTCCAGTCAGCTCCAGCTCCAGCTCCAACATCCTCCGCCAAATATAATCCTCATTTCTCCTCTGTACATGTCTAAACCAACACTGCCTTGGTCCTCTACCTTTGTCTCCAAAATGTCTAACCTGACCTTGTTGTCCTTTTAATATACACATTCTTATCCTGTCCATCCTTATCACACCCAACAAAACTCTTAGCATCTTTAACTCTGACACCAGCTCCAAACTCCAACACATATAGCATAGCTGGTCTCACTACATTACTCACTACACTACATTAATCCTGTAAACCTTCTCTTTCACTACTGCTGCTGCTCCCAAGCTGCTCCTTATTCTCACTACAGATCACAATATCATCAGCAAACATCTTACTCCATGGGGACTTCTGTCTAACCTCATCCGTCATCCTGTCCATTACCATCGCAAACAAGAATGGGCTCAGCTCAAATAAATACACTGACTTGTGCATCCCTAGTGGCTGGGTTGCTAGACTTAATGCTACTAGCCCATTTAAATTCACTGTCTCAGATTTATTATTTCATCAATGGTCAATTGAACTGCTGGCTGGATTATTTTGGGTGGTGGACTTTTTTAACCCAGCTCTGACACTGAGGTGTTTTATAACCCCAGCGATGCTGGCATCTCTCCCATACTCATATGAGTGCAGAACAAAGCATCAAGACACTACTTTCTCAATGTTCCCGCAGTCCTGAGAAGGGTTGAGCACACAAATACTACCTGATCAGTGGTGTTTCTTTTTGATTATTGGACAAGGTAAATGATCACTGATTAACTGTTAATAGCAAATGGGGCAGAGTTTGTAATATTATTGAAAAATAAAGTGCAACTATCTCACAAATGTTTCTGACAAAGTGGCCTACAAGGTAGGCTGTGCTTGTAGGCCACAAGCACAACTATGATTGAAGATGTTGAGAACAAATGAGTGATTGGGGGAAAAAGAGTCTAGAGAGGAAAGCTCTTTTTTCTTGAAGTGAAGTTCTTGTATTCACTTCTCACAGTAGAAGCACAAACCTCTTTATGCCCTATGAATAAAAGATAGGGAACAGATGGGAAGGGGGCGAAATGTGAGTAGCTACTCTGATGTTGATATAGATAATTGACTCAGGGAAAAGGTAAAGTCGCAAGTGTTTGTATGAGGCTGCTACTTCAACTCTTGGCACCTGCCTTCTCAGTGTGAAGGAGTTTAAATTAGGTTTTGAGCAAAATGCACGTGACATCTGCAGCATCCATTTTGTAACAATATTGAATTTGAAATGAAATGAAAGCTGATCACTCTGCTGTCAGCTAAGTGGAAAGTGATGTACCACTAAATGTATAAAAATGGATAATCATTTGTTCATATTCAGGTTATCTGATTTTCTGCATTAAAGTTTTATAGTTATTGCTAAAAAGTAAATGGAGTATTTTAATAAAACTTTATAGTTAATGATTGACCCTTATTATTTTAAACTTATTTAAATTATTTTTAAATGCTATTAGACTTACAGTATAGTAACAGTGATGGGGGTTAGTCCCTTACTGTCACAGATGAGGTGTTTTGTGCACGATAGAGGGCGCTCTGTTCTGACTGAACACACCTGAGCTAATGAAGGCACAGGTGTGTTTCATTGGGGCTGACTATTTAAGCCCCGATGAGTCAGAACAGAGCGCATCACTCATTTGTTAGCTTTAGCCACTCTGTGGTGGTCTGGTCTGCAGTTCCTTGATTTTGGTTAGGAACTGCAGTCCTTTGTTTTGTTTTGTAACAGAGCACAGCGGTTTGATCCGAACTCTAGCTCATGCCATGCCTCCTGAACCCCACCATCAAGCAGCAGAATGAGCCGCCAGCACCTGATCGCCGCGAGCCACGCAGGGCGAGCGAGAGCGCAGGTTGTGGGCGCGGCGAAGCGTTATCGGCGGACGCTGCAGCTGATGAGACCTGGGGACGAGCGACTTCTAGACCTCCGCGAAAGTATCTGACGGTGAGGAGCGTGATACCGGACGACGCCACGGCAGCGGAGCCAGAGCGCCGCCTGAAGAACGCGACGCCGCTGCTCCCACTCGATATCATCCCAGATCCCGAAGCCGCGAGGATCGGTTCGCGCTTGGTTCCGGATGCTGAGCTCCATGGCTGCAAGGGCGAGCGCTATCTCGATGACGCTGGACTGCGTGTTTTTTTTCCGCAAGCTTGGCGAAGGCAGGGCTTCAGCGGACGCTGGCGTTGCTCAAACGCGCGGAAGACGACGCAACCGCCGCAGCGACTCAACGGGAAGCACGATCAACCGGCCGCGAAGAGACTCAACGCTGAAGCTCACGCCAACCGCGCCGCGAAGAGACTCAACGCGAAGCATCGCCGCAACCGGCACCTAAGCGCTCAACGCGAAGCATGGTCAACCATGCTCAACGCTGGAGATCTGCCCATGCCGCTAATAATCGCGATCCGCCAGCGGAGAAAGCACCGCGCGCTAGCCATTAGCGAACACGCCAGCGCTAATCACAAGAGGTTAGCAAAGTAAACGCGCTTGCCTTTGTTCAATCGCGCTACGCGCTTCAGCTCACTGCGAACGCGAAAGCACGGCGCCCAGTCACCGCAACGCGAAAGCACGGCGCCCAGTTTCGCCGCAACGCGAAAGCACGGCACCCACCGGCGAACACCAAGAAGGCCACCGCAACAAAAGAAGTTTGCGCAGTGGCAAAGAAGGTCGCTCCTGACACAGAGAGCTGGAGGACGGCAGATCATGCCCTGCATCAGGCAATTGGGAGGTTTCCACTAAGGAAGCTCCTTCAGCAGCAAGGAAAGCGGTATCAAGGGAGCGATCTGATAAACCCAGCCCCACTGTTTACCAGCGGCACAGCACCGAGGATACAGCTCCAGGTTAGTGGAAGTTTAGAATGAAAGTTCGGGTTCAGATGCAACTGAACATGAGGCTGCAGTAACCATTCAGGCACAGGTGAGGAAGCATTTGAGCAGAAAGTACTACCTGAAGCTACTGGGCAGCCAGGACTGTTCAGCAACATTACTCAGCTAACAAGATGATGAAGTGCAAATGAAGTCTTTGAAGGAGAAAGATGGCTGCTGTTGTTCTGCAATGCATTCAGAGGGATAAAGACCAGACAGGCTCTGAAACAGAAGCACCATGCTGCAACTGTGATACAATGTGCTTACAGGGCTCACTGTGCTCGGACGCGATATTTATGCATCAAGTATGCTGCTATTGCCATCCAGCTTAGGTATCGCTCCACACTTGATGCCAGAAAGCAGAGGGAGGAATTCTTGAAATTGCGCCTGCTGCAATGTTCCTGCAAGCCTGCTTTTTAGAGGTCAGAGGGTCAGGAAGGAGGTGATCCTGCAACATCAGGCAGCTTCCCTGATTCAGGCTGCATTCCAGAAGACACCGGGAGTGTAAAGTATACCAGGCCATATGGGTGTCCGCCATCATCATTCAAAGACACAGGTCCTACGTTAAGGGCAAATTTGAACGTGAGAAACTCCAGGTGCTGAGGAAGGTCAGTGATATGCATCCAGGCAGCTTTAGGGCTTTTTCTGTCAAGAATGTTGCTGCAATGCACAAAGCTGCTACCATGATTCAGGCTGTAGTAAGAATGTACCAGCAAAGCATTGGTTTTCAGAAGCAGTGCTGGGCAGCAAGTGTTCTTCAGAGGAGGTCTGTATGCAAAGCTTAAACACTGCAAAGCAGAGGCAACAGATGTTCAGACATGCTGCAATTCTGCTTGCAAAAAGTCATTAGAGGAAAGCAGGCAAGGGATCTGGCCAGACGGATCAGAACTGCAAGGACAATCCAATCTCACCTCAGAGATGAACAAATCAGCTACATGAATGTTCAGATCACTGAACAGAAGGAGCTAAGGACAGAGCTCTACTCAGCAGCTATACGCAGTCGATGCTACAGGTGAATGCCCCGGTCACGGTAATTTAAGCTGGTTGAAACACAAGGAAAGGATCATCATCTGCTTCCTCAGCTGAGAGGACCAAAGGACTCTGTCCAGCTGCTAAGGGGAGACTGGTCATGGAAACAGAAAGAAAGCTCTGGCTCAAGACAAAGGTGAGCTTCAAGGAAGGGTTAAGTCTAGAGAAGGGAGAGATGTCTCGAATAAAGCTGCACGCCAGACGGCTGCCCAAAGAGAGGCAGGACAGCAACGGAATGAACAGAGGGACCTAACTGTCTGCCAGACAAATCTGAGGTGCTGAGGACTCCAACCATTCAGGAGAAGCTGAAGCTAAAATAGCTACTCATGGAAGAACAACTGAATCCAGACCAGAGCAGAGCTGAGATGGGTGCAGGACCACAACGTTGCTCAGCAGGGGCTGAACTGGAGAGAAGCCCAAAGGAGGTTAGCAAGCTCAAAGGAGCTGGAGAAGTAGGTCAGAGGTATGGAAGCAAGATTGACATCTTCATCTCGGACTCACTCCACAGACACCAGTGTGTATGCTGGGACCATGGTGACAAAGCCAGGAGCGGAGCAGCTGAAGAAACAGTCTGATGGAGAAGCAGGAAAGATTCCAGAGGTTGAATAGCTGCATGGATGACTCCCTACCTTTAGTCTACCCTCACAGTTCAGCAGACTCAGAAACAAGGTGGTTCGTGGAGGAGTCCAAGTGAGCTTCTTAATGAACCAGGAGCTGAATGTTGCCTCACTGGGTCTGCAAAGGCAGTGGGAGGTATGATCAAGAAGTAGAAGGAGCCAAAGACATCAGCAATGACCTGTCTCAGTTCAAGAAAGCGAACGACTGTTTCTGCACTGTAGATTCTGTGATAAGAGACATGAAGAACAAGGGATGGCAGGCTGAAACAGAGTTCGGACTATGGGAGAAAGACTTCTCTTTGAACCTTTTTAAGATCTGTGTTTAGCTCCTCTCTCAGATTCCACCAAGGCAACCCACTGAATCGGCGATTCCTCCATGACTCTAGGTCAAGTCCGGGCAACAGTTAAAGAGGTGGACTGAACTTGATTCCCTCACCGCTCCAGTGCCTGGACATGGCTGGTCGTGGGGTCCTTGTGTGGAGATTGTTTTGTGGATCTGGCCGTAAGCTCCCTAGGGGAGACTTGTAAAGTGTTTTTTGTTCCTTGACCCCAGTTCAGCTGTGTTAAGGGCGCTCGAGCCAGCGCTTCTTCGGGGGGGATTCTGGTCACAGATGAGGTGTTTTGTGCATGAGGAGGGCGCCTGTCTGACTGAACACACCTGGAGCTAATGAAGGCACAGGTGTGTTTCATTGGGGCTGACTATTTAAGCCCCGATGAGTCAGAACAGAGCACGGCTCATTTGTTAGGCTTAGCCTACACTCTGTGGTGGTTTCTGGTATCTTGGTTTAGGCTGCAGTTCCTTGATTTTGGTTAGGAACTGCAGTCCTTTGTTTTGTTTTGTAAATATAGCTAATAAAGGCTTTGATCCGAACTCCTGGCTCAGCTGCTACGCCCCCTCCCTGAACTCTGACCACCAAGCACTTACTAAGGGGATGTCAGGAACTCACTAGTTAGGAGACTTCAGCCACAGCCTTCAGATCACAAGGCCTAATTCCTAACCACTACCATTTCAACTAAATTTCAAGAAGCTGAAATGAATGTAGGTTCATATTGTACACAACATTCTCTAAAGCTTGTCCACATTTGCAGCAGTTGCTATGAAATTATTATCATTATTTTTTGGTATAGGTCAACCTTCAGCTATACTGTCAAGAAGCAGCACATTTAACCTGCTGTTGCTGCAACAGCTGATCAGGAATGCAGGATGAGACTCCGAGTGACGACTTAGAACTCCAGACAATCATCATCAAGATGGTCAAGAAAGATGACTTAAGGAAATGTAACTGAATCCCTCTCCTCAAGCTCTCTTCAGATTGCAGTCAACCCACAGGATACGAACATGAATAGCCAAAACATTCATAGGACTCACTGCTGTATCTAAATTAAAGCACTATTCTTATAATCACTGGCATTTTTTAATCTCTTTGTTTAAGTGAGATAGTTGCCTCTAAAAAGTAATGCATTATATATGAAGCAGACAGTTAAATCAATACAGTCTCTCGTTTCATGCAATAAAGGATAACAGAGAGTTTGAGGAGAGAAACTAAAATCATTGACAGTGTAAATGTGCTACAGCTAACTAGTCTATTAATCAATGAACTGTTTATGATGAATCTTCAAAGGAGTTCTGCATAAGAGGAATATAGAAAGGCATCAGCAGAGTTCTCTACTCTTCTTTAAAAAGGCCTCATCATTCATACGTTTTATTTGTTTCCTCTGAGGTCCACAATTTTCAACCTTTCTTAATCCTTTAGAATTAAACATCCTGTTGACATTGCTGTACCATCAAAACATAGAAATGGCATCTGTTCTGGGGCAGTGGTGGCCTAGTGGTTAGGGCGTTGGCCGGAGGATCGGGGGTTCAAACCCCTTCCCAATGGGTTGCCCTGAGGTACCCTTGAGCAAGGTGCCACACTGCCTCGGCCTCTCATATGGGCTGTGCGACCTGTCCAGGCAGGTGTCCGCCTCCCTGCACTGGGTTGGACTCCCAGCACTTCGCATCCGGTTCACAAGCTGCAGTAAATGAAAGGGCATCTATTCTGGATTGCTTGTCTAAACTGCCTAATTAGAAAGAAATCAGCTGAAATGTTCAACATAATGTGAGTAAGTGAAGCAAGAGGAACAAGTAAGTTGCAGTGATATCGCAAGATCCTTGATTTCCAAATTAGCCATTTTCACAACTTTCACAAAATATTTGAACTGTGTCATGTCAAGTCAAGTCAGTTTTGTTTACATAGTGCTCAAATGCAGCTGTATAGATTTTGGGTATGAGCCCCTAGAGAGAGCAAGCAAAAAACAAGAGGCAAGAAACCAAATGAGGAGAACCTTAGGAAGAGCCAAGACTTAGAAGGAGAACACTTCTGCTCAGGTGGTCGACACCAGATAACAAGAGTATGATGAAATACAAAAGGGTTTCTAACTTTAAATGAGATTCAGTGTAAACAGATTTACTCACTAAAAACCAGTACAGCCTGTAGTTAGTAATAGTGAGGTCAGTTAGAGTTTGCAGTTTAAAGCTCCTGTTTGAGTTTGTGGGATTAAAGGTAGATGGTGATGGTTTATCTAAACATGAGATCCAAAACCAAGATCATCATCATTCGGTGATGTAAGAAACTCCTGTCCATGAGTACAGTGCTGAGTTTTTTCATTCGGAAAAGAGAAGAAACATTCTTTTTCTACAGTTCACAGGGTATAATATAATAATGTAAAGATAAAAACAAAGTGACTGGTGCATCTTATTATAACAGCTAAGCCCTTAGCTACTGCAGGTCATTCTACCAGCAGCTATCAGACTCCACAATTCCACAACATAGCATTACATATTGAATATTACTTGTTTATTATTATATATATTATATATTATAGTATATTTTATTATTATATATTATTATTACATTTATATTTGTTACTTGTTTATTTATAATTTATTTATAACTTATTTATTATTGTTTACTGTATATATGGTCGCCTTCCCTAATCTTCATGTAAATATGTATGTGTATATATATATATATATATATATATATATATAGAGATAGATAGATAGATAGATATTTATTATTTATAGCTCTTGTACTTGTTCCTCGTTCTTTATATTTTTCTATATTTTTCTTATTTTTCTGTACATCTATCTTTCTATATTCTTTCTGTCACCTTTCTAATTTCCCATTTGTGGGATAATAAAAGATTACTCTACTCTACTCTACTTTACTCTACTCTACTCTACTCTACTTAATTTAAATGGCAGATCCAAGGGTTACATGATTAAGAACCCATTGATATTGCCAGCTACTTGTTGCACTGTTAACAAACTTCACTGCTTGACTGCGTGAGTGGGTCAGAGTAAACTTGATGAAACTTTCAATCTGTTTATGTACTGCCTTATTTTGAAAAAGAGAAAAATGTTGTTTCTGGGCCCTTAAATACATTACTACAGAACCCTCTTACCTCTAAAAAGGTGAAGCCTGAAAAAATAGTATAAAACAAAGGAACTTTGTTGAATCTATTGATGACAATGGATGAAAATATATTTGAGAATGTAAAAGGAAGCAAAGCAAATGTCTTCAAAGCCCTATGTCCTTTCAGACAGTCAATCTAGCCGCACTTCAAGCAGAAAATTTCTTTTCAGAGGTTAAAAAAGGCAACTTAATGTAGCCTTCAAAAGACTGTATAAAATAGGCAGGGGAATAATATCTCATTCAATCCTCTCTCTCCTGTTTTCACCACACAAACAAAATCACCTTCATATAAGCTGAACATACTGTGCTGAAGCTCATTCATATCGAAAGAAAGTGAGTTCGCTTTTACAGCAATAGATTCATTGACTTTGTAATATTATGTCTACTATTTGAAACTTTCAGGGAATCACTGCCCCTATTAATCCTATTATTATCGATTTAAATATAATTAGCTAAAATATGTGGTAGTACTTTGATGTGGGTGGGCATTATAAGGCCTTAATTAATTATTATTAATCCTTATTAAACCAGCACTGACAATCATTATAAGCTTGTTATCTTAATAAACATATAATTTTTCTCTTATAAGTACACATCTTTGGTATCTGAGCCAAATTATCGAAGAGCAGAATTTAATTTGAAAGACATTTGTTCAAACCGGAGCAGCGGTGGCCTAGTGGTTAGGGTTATGGGTTCGAATCTCTTACCAATAGGTTTACCTACTGCAATCCCCTACCATCTGGCTTATTACTTTATAAAATATTAATCAATAATTATTCATTATTATTAATAATAATAATAAAGTAATTAAGGTGATATGCTTGTACTAGGAAAGGAGTTTGTATTTCTATGTGAGTATCTTATGTTTTATTTCTGTTTTTCCACTGGTTTACCTTTTGCTGGTTGCCCTTGAGATACATGTTGGTGAAAACACTATCCTAACATGAATATTTTCCAGTGCTGTCCCCTCACAGTGAGAGGGTCCTGGGTTTGATTCCCAGGTGGGGTGATCCAAGTCTTTTCTTTATAGAGTTTACACAGCCCCTGTGTCTGTGATGCCCCCAGACCTTATTAGGATAAGTGGCTGGTGAAATGTGAGTGAGGAGTGAGTGAGGAGTGAGTGAGCTGTTTAAAATGTTCTGTATTGTTTAGAGATTTCTGGGTGAGAGATATCTGATGTATCAAGTTATACAATAAGTGTATTTTAGTATCTCACATTGCTGAAAATATAAGAAAAAGAAAATATGCAAGAAAATTATCAGAGAAAAAGGTCTTCTTTTCAATAAACTTTGTGTATGCAGCACATTTGTCTTCTAAACTTTACTTTTTCTCATGATTACATGATATTAGAAAAAGTTATCTAAAAAAGTTATATATATATTTAATATATTGATTAATATGTCTAAAATATGGACACCATAAAATCTAAAACAATTTTTTAGCAGTTTATAAGACAATAAATCTTCTGTGGGATCAGACCAAAAGGATCAGCCTTTGCTCTCCTCACACGTCAATCAGCCTTGGCTGTCGACCATTCTTCTCTTGTGAGAGTGACAAACCTTGTCATTGTGAGATGCAGCACAGCACAGCAAAGCACAGCACAGCACACAACACAACGAAATTCAACCTCTGCATTTCACCCATATACACATGTGCAGCAGGGGGCAGCGATTGAAAGCACCTGAGGAGCAGTGACAGGGACGGTACCTTGCTCAAGGGTACCTCAGGGCAACCTACTGGTGAGGGAATCGAGCCCACAAACTTCCAATCCGAGGCCAACTTTCGAACCACTAGGCCACCACTGCCCCTTGTGGAGCACAGGTTTTCCTTTAAGCAAATAATCCTCACTCAAAACTGGTAACGCTCCACAAGATCCATCATTCTGGAGATGCTATAACCCAGCTATCCAGGCCTCACCATTTGTCTATTGTTAAAGTCATTCAAATCCATGTGCTTACCCATTTTTTCTGCTTTTGACAAATCAAGAACTGAGTATTCACTTGCTGCCCTTGAGAGGTGTCACTGTAACAGAGAAATTAATTATTTCTCACTTGTCCATGTTTTTAATGTTGTAGCTAATATAAAATACTATGAAATGTTCTTTCATTTTCTGTGGATTTTCTGGTGTGCCAAACAAACATCCTCATTGTCCTAGGTCTAGCATATTAAAATCATTTTATAACAGTATCTTAAATCATATTTCATATTATATAAAAATAATGGCGACTCCAAACTTTTGAACAGTAATGTATTTTTTGAAGTTTATATTACAGGGATGGGAGGTTCAGAAAGATAAAAACCACGAAATGAAATCAGCTCACCCATTTGTTAAAGAGAAATATTTTTAATAGACGTCATTTATTTATATGTATAGTGAGAGAATGTTCTAATCTGGAACCAGAAAGGCAGACAAGGTCTAATTCTCTTCCTTTCTTTTCTTTTTTTATAAAGATATGAGCCTTGCCCATCCCATTACACAGAGAAAAAATGGACAACCATACTGAATCTTGCTGCCATTGGAGCTTCTTAATGCTGGGATGCACAGCCAGCCATTGAGACCAGGGCGATATGATACTGTACAAAAACCAGTTGGCAACAATATTTTTCATTAAAAATTGACACCTTGCCCTAGACTTGGACCCATCTGGCACTTTACTGATTTGCCAAGAGCGCAGCAAAATCTCTCTCAACCCCATAAGTTTACAGTTCCTTATAGACATGAAGATCTGCTACAATTTAAACGTGCAGCTGACTGAAATTAAATATGAATGGGTGTGGAAATGCAATATTCTCCAAAAGTGTTTGACAGGCAGGCAGTTTTAATTTCTCTCTCTCTCTCTCTCTCTCTCTCTCTCTCTCTCTCTCTCTCTCTCTCTCTCTCTCTCTCTCTCAGGTAGTGTGTGTGTGTAAAAGTATTATTGTCATTTTGTTAGACCTTCCATTTATACCGTTTATATTATATGGAGGCATATTCATTATTAAACATGGGCTTTGATTGCATATTTGGCTAAAAACCAATGCAGAGGATGATGTTTCTCCATTATGAGACGGGTCTCACAAACCACTGGTTTTTCCAAAAAATTACAAAAATTTAAAGAATCTTAAAAGTCAGCACTTCTGTTGTTTCACTTTAAAGAACCATTTCAGCAAGTGAATAAACAGATTTTCTTGGAATGAATTTTCCTCAGATTAAAGTCGTAATACAATCTCATATTTGTGTGTAATATAGGTTATGGTTTAGAGTGAAAGGGTACATCTTATACTTTGAAATAAATGCCTTTGCTTGGGTCAAATCAATAAAAGTGCATGTTTCAAGGAGTACACTACATGGTGGACCTACAGTCTAGAAATGCTTAAATATTGGAATATAGGAAGGGGACTGGGGTGGGGTTAGGCTGCATTAAGGCTATACATTTTTTTAAACGTTAGTGGTATTAGATAAATAAATGTGGCATATATTTACTACACATTCAGTAGGCATCCTGACAATCCACAGGTTTGACTTTTTCAAACAGAAGGACATCTTCAGCACTTTTAGACTAAACATCCATTTGCTGTTGGATTCAATTTCCTTTCACATATTGTCTTCCTCTGTGCTGTAGATAAGGTGCCAAGAAGAAAAAATAACAGAAAGGTCAATATCTTACCAGGAGCAGGAAAAACCTGCAGTAGACAAACACTTATTCTTGCCAGTGGGATGTCTGACAGAGATGCCTGTTCTAATACTTTTGGAATTGCTGAAAGGCAGATTTTGTGTAATGCCAACAAATCAGAAGCAGCATTCTACGCTCTGAGCACTAAATTCACAAACAGACTAGTAACTGCAGACACATCAGTAGCATGAAATACTTTTGATGTAGACTGAATCCACTCCTCCCTGAAAAGCATTTCTGCATGTACATTTCGAACCTCCTTACAGGATGTTTGCCCACCTCACACAGTTCACTGCTCCTTATAGAGAATTGCATTGCTAGTCCATCTGCAATAGCTTTGACACCTTCGAGAAGCTTCTCACTTTAGTCATTTTATCTCACTGGTGATTTTGGTTTATTTATTCACGTTAACTCTTTGAATTGAATTGAACTCTTAATTTTGTTTATTGTAGTTTTGAGGATAGACCAGTTTAGACCTGTCCTTTCTTGCAGCTAGCATCTGCTCTGCAATCTGATAAGATTTCAATCACATTCATTCACATTTTGTTCTATTCGACTATTAAGCGACTATTCATGTCATGAAACACGAGACACAACAAAATTACACCTCTGCGTTTTACCCGTACACATATAGCAGGAGGCAACTATTGAAAGCACCCAGGGAGCAGTGATTGGGGCGGTACCTTGTTCAAGGGTACCTCAGGGCAACCTACTGGTCTGGGATTTGAACTCATGACCTTCTGAGTCTGTGGCCTAGTCCCTAACCACTAGGCCACCGCTTATGAGAAATACCCTGCAAATCAGCTTATAAATAATATTAATGCCTGTGTTGCCTTTAGTTTTTCTGCCCTGTTCTAAACAAAATTGTGTGACAGTTTTCATATTTTTAGAATGACAATTGCAAGGATATGAACTTCCATGTGCCATGCGTGTCAAAATGCACTGTATTAAATAATGACCATGCAAAGTAAAGGTTAACCCAATGGATACTTTATCTAAGCCCAATGATTACCAAAGCAAATTAAACTGTCATTACGATCATGAAAATCTCTATTAAGAGATGACAGTTCTGGAGGTGGTGTCTTCCTCTTAAGCAGAGGAGGCACCTGATATTTACAGTAATGTAATTTGGCCAAAAAGCATCTTAGACCTCCTCCTGAATTGTTTGAGTTACTACCAAAGCATCTTTGCTGCAGGTAAACCCAAACCATTTATAATTCTGATGCTCAGGATGCATGAAATGAGCTTGTGTAAACCATGGTTCCTCTTTATGCAATTAAGGAGATTTTGCTGACACCATTGCCCTCAGCTTGCTCATTAGGATATTTGTGTAAAGACTCTTTGTGACCACTTCATACATAACAAGATGTAAACAAAATGTTAAAATAATTTCATTTGGACAAGGATGTGTGCAGTGACCAAAATCAGTGTTTACAAGTTATGGTGACTTAATTAAAGAGGTGTTTCTTAAAAAATGCTGTTCATTTGCCTGGTGAACTCCACTTACCTTTTGGGAACAAAAAGATAAAATGACGAAGATGAAAGACAAAGGTGATAAAAAAGTAAACATGTTCCATGAATCATATAGTTTTGGTCAGCTTTTTGACCTATATTTGCAGGACACATGCTTCATTGGGCTTGGATGCTGCACAACTACTTGCTGTATGGATGAATTATATCAGTGAAAAATTGCATTGAGAAATTTTAGCTTTTTGTGATAAATGTTGCAAAATTTTGGAAACATATACTTAAGCTCAGTTCTGCTGAGCAAAGGAGTGTTCAGTCATATCTGTTAAGGGCTGGCATGGCTGCAGGTTGTCATACCAAACAAGCCAGAGCTCACCTGATGCCACTTGTTTATTTAGTTGGTTTCTACCTTCAAACAGTAGGTCATGTGAGCTCCCGCTTTGCTGGAATGAAATCCTGCAGCCCTTTGAGGATATGACTGGAAGTGTCTAAGCCTAGAAATAAAAAGGGTGTATTTAGTGAGTGAACTAACTAGTTCAATAATCTTATTAGGACATCATATAGACAAAATACTATTTTGCTAAAATGTATTATATTATCACAAGACTATGCTATATTCCCACATACTTAACATGTGACATTCTCTACAATATTTTGAAAGTGTGTAGATGTGATGAGTGTAAATTTGTTATCTAAATTTTTTTCCCAAAATAATTTGTGTCACGAGCATAATATAAAATGCTTGATTCCTCCAAAGACTCAAAGATTGTGTTTGTTAATTGACTGGTCAGGATGTCTTTGTTTAAAATAGCTTATGACAAAGTAGTGGTGAAGACAGTTGAAGAAGTGAGTGCAGGCAAGTTGGAGTGGGTGGAGAAGTGTGGCTGGACTGATTTGTGAAAGACGGGTACCAGCTAGAGTAAAAGGGAAGATTAACAGGACAGTAGTGAGACCAGCTATGTTGCATGGGTTGGAAATGGTGGCGCTGATGAAAAGACAGGAGGCGGAGCTGGAGGTGATGGGTGGCGGTGGTCTAGTGGTAGGGTACTTGCCTATGCACCAATGGCTCAAGAGGTCCAAGGTTCAAATCCCACCTCAAGCATTCCCATCACTGGGTCCCTGAGCAAGACCGTTAACCCTGACTTGCTCCAGGGGGACTGTCCCTGTAATCAGGACGTGGAAGTCGCTCTGGATAAGAGCGTCTGCTAAATGCTGTAAATGTAAAGATGCTGAGATTTTCGTTGGGTGGAGGATGGACAGAATTAGAAATGAGTATATTAGAGGGACAGCTCAGGTTAGACGTCTTGGAGACAAGGTTAGAGAAGCAAGGCTGCGTTGGTTTGGACATGTCCAGAGGAGAGATGATGATTATTGGACGGAGGATGTTGAAGATGGAGCTGCCAGGAAAGAGGAGAAGAGGAAGACCAAAGAGGAGGTTTATGGACGTGGTGAGAGAGGACATGCAGGTGGTTGGTTTGAAGCAGGAAGATGCAGTAAGAAATGGAGACGGTTGATCCGCTGACCCCTAAACGAGAGCAGCTGAAAGAAAAGGAAGACGTGGTGTGGTGTAAAATACCAATTTTCTTTAAAATAGAACAGAAAAACAAGGACAATTGCATGCGATTGATTGTATCTGAGCAGGATTACATTACACCCCACATTAGTACTAAGTGAAAATGCAGATACTGAATATAGAATAGTGTGTTGTAAATGGAGTGAGATTTCCAGTGCTACATTAGTTACAAGTCAAGTCAGTTTTTTTTAAATAGCTCTTTTCACAGCTGTTGTCAAGGAGCAGCTTTACAGTATCCTGGTCCAAGCACCAAGTGAGAAAGAAGATGGCGACAAATGCAAAACTGGAGGAAGAAACCTTGGGAGGAACCAAGACTTAAAACGGGAACCCATCCTCCTTTGGTCGACACCAGAAAATGAAGAAATAAGTGAATAAATGAAGAAGATATAATACAGATTATAATATAATATAATAGATTTAAGCAATGAGTTCCAGTAAATGTGAGTTACTATGAAAGAGTCCAATAAAGTCTGTACCTGGAAGTTTGATTGGCTAAAAGTGGTGCTTCTTTTGAGTCAGTAGAGCTTTGTTAGTCTTAGTTTTATCAGCACATGCAGATGATCCATTATGATGTAACTGGTCTGGAGTTCAATTAGGGAGAGGAATATGATGATGGTTGAGGAGACAGTCAGCTCAGACAGTGGACTAGCTGGTCTGGGGTTCAGGAAACAATCTGCTTACACTGGACAAATTAAACTGGTTAAAAACAACTGATCCCCAGTAAGGACCATTACAAGAGCGGGTGTGAAATCCTATCAAATTCTGTTGTTCTCATATTTACAGCTTCTTTTGACCAGTGTGTCAAGGAGAAGGTGTAATGCAGCCTTAATATGCTCGATGGAGTTGATGACACAGTCTGAAATGATCTCGTTCAACATTTCATGTTTCAGACACACTCAATGGGTTAAGTCACTGACTTAATTTGAGAATCCCATAGTGAACCAATCACAGATGCTATCTGCAATCTGCTCTTGTGGTTGAGGTGTTCAGTCACTGATGCAGTAATTTGTAGTCTAAAAACATTCCTGGCAGTATAAATTGGAATTTAAGAGGCAACCTTCTGCTAATGCACCTGTCCTATTAGTAAATATTCAGAGCATGCACATATACAAGGTGGCCCTTTGTGGAGTTGAATATGAATTTCAACATATTACATTGAATTTCTGCACAGTTAGAAAATTGCATACATCTTGTGATACATTTGGACACATCTATAGTCATAGTACCTGGTGTAAGCGAGTGTTTTGGTTCTTTCAATTCCAGACACCCTAACCCCGGGGACCTGACAGGATCAATTTCCAGCTCGTATCCAAGGGGCATAAGTCCACAGCATATCTCTCCTGACCCACAGCCATTTTGAATCTTTCTCTTTCATACTGCTCTTTTATTTGCCCCGCTGAAGCCCACGAGGCTGTAAGCTTTGCACCCTGATTTTAAAGCCCATTAAAGCCCCTGTCCTCCAGTTCAGTGTGCATGCACAGTGCACAACACCCTGTCTACAGCACTTACCACCAGTTCTGCATGTTTGCCAACATTCAAAACAAGCTCCAACTAACAGCATCTGTCCCATTTGAGGAAATGGACAATTTGGTGCAAAAGCAATCTTTGATAATCTCTGCCAGCTGTTTATACTCCTGCAACCTTTGCAAGCTTTTGAATGTAATCCCAAAGATGCGAATAATGCCTGTAACATTTACTAGACCTTTAATGGAGACTAAGCAGTTTGCCCCCATAGGGGGAAAAAATGACATTTTCAAAAATCACCCTTATTATACTTCATGGTTGCAAAGTTCAGCATCACAAAATTTTGCCCTATGTGCAGTTTAACACTTTAACAGGATATAAGTGTTAGAATAACATTCAGTTAGAATATTAGCCTTACTAACTTAAATTCATAAATTGTCATTATTAGCGTTAGCCTGTTCGTAGCTTTTACATTGTCATGATTGTATTTTGTCTACTTGAAGGCCTCATAATTCAGACAACATGGGCAGCAAACATTTTTTAGAGATTGTTTTTGGAAACGCCATTGATTTTTCCCTCTTGACCAGTGTTTCTTATTTGGGAATGTTGAAGACTACAAGCTACCCCAGAAAGCAATGAAGAGCATGAGCACCATTTAGTTTGAGTATCCAAAACAGGATTTTATTTTTTAGTATCCATGGAAATTGCCAGTGTCCAGACAAGGTCAGGCTAAGTGTCTCAAATGTCAGCAGCATTTGCAGCAGATTAAAGATCAAATAATAAGAGCTGCTGGGAAAAGGCTTTGATAGCTGCTGCTGGTGTCAATTGCAAAGCTTCTTAAGCTCAACACTGCAGTGATGCCTTAGAGATTTGTTGTGTGTTGTCTCTCTCACCAGAATATTTTTTCCACTATAAAAAGTCGTCATGCAGGTCTTGTCTAAAGGCCCCTCTTGACATATTTCAGGCACCTCTGTAAAAGTCAGAAATAGAGGCTGACTCTCGTTATTTTTGAACACTGACCTTCGAGCCTTATCAAAGGCCTCCTGACTTTGAAGTAGTCATGTTCAGTGACCATGGGCCATAGAAAGTTGCTGAGGTTGAAAAGGTGAAATGTCCTAAAGCTTTTTAACAATAAACAATAATTTAATATTTTGCAGAATTTGCACCCCCCCCCCCCCCCCACCCAAAAAATTAGAATTATCACCTTGAATATTTTACAGCTTAACAATTGCTGGCTGTTCAATGAGTTATGGTTCTGAGTCAGACTTTCACAAAAAAGTTATTTACATGCTTTACAGGAAATAAATTCCCAATCTATACTCTCTCTTGTAGATGATGAGGGATGTATGAAAGTGAAAGTGACAGTGATTATTCTTGTCATTGCAAGGTCACAGCACAGCACACAGTGAACCACAACAAAATTAGACCTCTGCATTTAACCCATGCAAACACCGGGCAGCAGTGGGCAGCTATGAAAGCGCTCGGGGAGCAGTGACGGGGACAGACCTTGCTCAAGGGTACCTCAGGGCAACCTGCTGGTAAGGGGCTTGAACCAATAATATTCTGATCCTGTGGCCAACTCTTGGGCCAGCAGTGGCCTAGTGGTTAGGGAGTTGCCTCTGCATCGGAAGATTGTGTTCGATTCCCTCACAAGTAGGTTGCCCTGAGGTACCCCTGAGCAAGGTACCATCCCCGTCACTGCTCCCTGGGCGCTTTCAATAGCTGCCCACTGCTGCACAGTGTTTGAGTGCATGGATTAAATGCAGAGGTCCAATTTCGTTGTGGTTCACTGTGCTGTGCTGTGACCTCGCAATGACCAGAGTTGTCACTTTCACTTCACTTTTTAACTCCCTAACCACTAGGCCACTGCTGCCCCACTAATATATGTTACACATTTATTACCTGTGGCCCAGTTGTGAATGTCTCTACATTTTCAGTATAGTAATTATGTTTGGCTTTCAGATGTGTGTACAGCAAAGGACTATGCATGAATTTAATTTTGGAAATGGAGAGCAAGTGCATTTGAAACATTTCTGACCATTTACAAGGGTTACAAAGGTTATAAATGTCATTATAGTTAACAACAGTAGGCAGTGTTTAACAAGAACGATTTAAAATAGCTATGGAATAATTTCTTCAGTACATTTATAATAGAACCAGACATTTGCATGAAATAATTTGCTTCGATAACTTGCTTCAGTGGTGAGGATGAATGGACATGTTCTTATTTTACTTTCCATTTACCTATAAAACAAAGTTTAATTGGACCTTATATAGAATTGTCACGTGCAATTCATATTAATGGTGTGGCCTCTGCAAAGGTTTCTATGGAGCGTAACATTCATCTTTAACAAAAAAAATCTTAGATCTTGATCATCTTGATCCACCCCTCTTGACTTTGGATTTTGCTTCAAAGAGCCAACTTTGAATGTATCTTTTTCAACTGTGTTGTTGAGAAATAGATCTCCAGGCTTCCTGAAGGTCACAGTTTTTCACTTTTTGTTTAAGCCACACAGTAACATTTGTGTAAATAATTCAAGCATAACATCTATCAGCCATCTATCTTGTGGCATGAAGTGGTGAGGAAACAGGTTCAGATGATTACAGATGATCAAGTGGTGACTGGAATTTTGGTGATGCTGAATGCTGAGTGGTTTGTGCCTTGTATCTTGAGGCACATTCAAAAAAAAAAAAAAACATTTGTTTCCATTTCTTAAATTACTCAATATGCCAGAGATATAAGGATGCAGTACTGCTGAATAACTAATTAAAGGCATTACACCAAGTTTTTCTCAATCAGACTTTAATATTTAATTTAATATTTTAGATGATTTTGACAATGATGATGATGGTGTTTATTTATTTGCTATTTATCATGTTTGTCCTTTTATCATTGGCTGAGGCAAGAGGATAATAAATGTAAGCTTTATACTGCTGTCTTTTTACTTTATGCAATCCCATACAATATTACAGACTGTATCATTTTGTATTATTTACAACAATCCAAGCGATTGCATTAAAACTACCTTTTTAACATTGTGTTGGTCTCCCTTGTTGGTCATCCTTTAAATCCTGTAAGCTATGATAGAGGGTCTCTATGGACTGGAATAGGTTTGTGTCAAAGTAACGTCTACATGAATGCCAGGACCAAGGGTTATGAAGAACATTGCCCTGAGCATAAAACTGTGCATGTCGCAAGATACAACTTGGAACAAAATGTTAATCCATTGCTCAATGGTCCAGTTCAGAATGCATTT
Organism: Hepsetus odoe; assembly: GCA_017165825.1. Taxonomy (NCBI): domain Eukaryota; kingdom Metazoa; phylum Chordata; class Actinopteri; order Characiformes; family Hepsetidae; genus Hepsetus; species Hepsetus odoe. The sequence continues at coordinate 11,622,617 of CM029386.1, forward strand.
TAAGAAGTGGACAGGGGTCAGCATGGGCATTCTACGAAACAGTTCAGGAGTAAAATAGTTTTCTCTTGAACTATGGAAGCTTTTTGCTTTTTGAGTCCTAATCTGGTTTAAAGACCTTCAGCAGATATCCAGCTCACTGATATTCAGCCTATGTTGTTGTGAAATGCTTTGGAAGTTCAGATTTCATTATGTTTCCAGATTCATTTTCAGTTACCCAGTGCACAAAGCAACAGAGCAACTCCAAAATACTAAAAAAACTCCTCCATATAAGGAATGTGTTCTTTTTATGTTTCTCTAAGTAGAGCAATGTTTTGAGTTTTTGGTATAATTAATTTACTAAGGTTGTTCATTAAATGCTGTAGTTGCCTGGACCTCTGCATTTAACCCATGCACCATGGGGCAGCTATGAAAGAACAAAGGTTGCTCAAGGGTACCTCAGGGCAACCTACTGGTGAGGGGTTTGAAACCACAATTTTCTGATCCTGTGGCCAACTCCCTAACCACTAAGCCACTGCTGCCCCATGCTTTATCTTTGATCATTAGAAAAACAAGGCATTCTGAAAACTATTTTTCATTGGAATGTAAGTCTTGATGCTCTATATTCCCAGTGCTATGAATCCAGTTTCTCTGCAAGTTTAATTGCACAAGTGATTCTGAATGCTAAAAAATGTGCAGTAGGCTTTGATTCCTGCTGTTCATTCATGCTGATTAGAGAGAAGTGGTCACAGAATGGATATTTGAATAGCAGCAAGTAATTCAATACTTTCCAGTAACCTTGAGAACAAATTTTGGATGTGATGCATAGATGGAACTGGAATGTACTAACCATTGCATCTGCCATCAGAACGTTCTGCCAGGAACCCACTTGGAAATTGTTTTATAAAGTTTCCATCTCTCATGTGTCCTTGTCCTCGTTAAACATGATTAACTTCCTCTCACCAAGATGAGCTAATGCATCTCCTACTGTTCCACTGATGTTGCTGCACAGCTTCAGAGCACAACTCTGTGGAGAAGGTCACCTTAGCCTACCTAAGAGCGGTATATTGAAAGCTACTTATATGTACAGTAATTATTTATTTGCTTAAAAAATAGAGTAGCATTAGCATGAGCACACACAAACAGTTATGTGTCATTTTGTCAGTGTGTTAATTGTGTGAAACTTGGAAAACTGAACTGAAGTGAAATCCATGTATTGGGGTGTTTCAAGGAGAAGCAGAATCTTCACATCAATAATGTTTTACTCTTCATGGTATAAATATGTTTGTGTAATTATCCTTTATGATATATGTGAAGTGAGGTAAATTAAGTAAAGACGTTCATTGTGAAGAAACAGCACATCACACATCACACACATCACACAGTGATCCACAATTTCACCCATACACACTGCAGCAGTTAGCAGGCATACATTTGGCCCCCATGGAGCAGTTTTGGGAATGGTACCTTGCTCAAGGGTACCTCTTATCCAGAGCAACTTCCACTAATTACAGGGACAGTCTCACCTGGAGCAATTCAGGGTTAAGGGTCTTGCTCAGGGACCCAGAGTTGGGATTTGAACCTGGGACCTCTTGAGCTATAGGTCCATAGGCAAGTACCCTACCACTAGACCACCACCCTACCTTCAATGTTTAATCTGCCTGAATGTGCTGTTCAAGGATAAACCTCTTGTTTTGAATCTTACATTTACAGCATTTAGTTGCTCTTATCCAGAGCAACTTCCATGTCCTAATTACAGGGACAGTCCCTGGAGACACTCAGGGTTAAGGGACCCAGTGACAGTAGTGCTTGAGGTGGGATTTGAACTTGGGACCTCTTGAGCTATTGGGCTATAGGCAAGTACCCTACCACTAGACCACCACCACCCTTACAGCTTGGCATAATGTGGAAAAGGTTTGCAAAGAACCAATCACTGTAAAGAGTGTTAGAATTTACAAATTATATATTTTTAACTCTGCACACTTTCCATACTTTGCACATTTGTTGATTTGCAAATGAGAATTAAATGAGAATTTTCTTTTTAACAACCCTAACTGCCCCTCCTCAAGGTTGGAAGAACAAAGATTTCTGGATTTCAGCTAAAGCTGCCAAAGTACTGTTTAGGTCTCAGCTTCAGCTGAAATTTTATGGCCCGTCAGTTCCTCTGTTGAAACATTTGTTGCCATATAAAGTGCCTATTGAGAAAATAGCAAACACTTCCCTGTGCTTAGGGTTTCTGTAATCATGGATGTCAGCATGGCTCAGGTGAATTGGAGCAGCTGTAAGCCCAAGGAATCTTTATTTTTCTGTGTTGTGCTGAAAGCAGCTTTAGTGGCGGAGCCCATTTAGTTTGTGTGCAATAGAATGACTGGGATTACAAATAAAACTTTTTTGGAATCTGAGTTAAGTGTTATGTTGGATAACAAACTATGTAGTGCTTTCCAACATCCAGTGAGGCAATTTTTCCAAAGCTGGAAGTGAATCTGCCAGGACAAAAATCAAGGTTGAAACAAATGTCAGGTGAAAGTGATGGTCATTTTTGCTGTTAATTTTTGTGGCACATTTTGATTTCATGCTGAATTTTTTGTGTGGATATCGTATATTTCACAGATCTCTCAAATATGAATTGATGGTTCTAAATCATAAAAAGTTCTTAAAAAGTCCTCAATTTATGGCATTTATCCAACTCGCATACAGACCAAGAGGTTTGAATCTCACCTTCAGCACTACCATCACTGGGTTCCTGAGCAAGATCCTCAACCCCAAGTTCCTCCAGTGGGACTGTCCCTGAAGTTAAGAAATGTGAGTCATTTTGGATAAGAGCATCAGGTAAATATGAATGTTTTTAAAGTGTTTTTATGTAGAAATGATTTAAATGCTTCTGGATTGTAGAGAAGTACATAGAATTTTTTTCTGATTCTGCTGATGACAATAGATTGAGCATAACATACAATGAATGGGAAAAAAACAGATGCTTTTTTATGCTTCCAGTGAAAAAGAAAATTTAAATAGACATATATAAAGTTCTTTTTGCCTTCTTAGCTATTTATGCAGACTAGAGTCATGGTTCTGGAGCCTTAGTCTTAGTACACATAGGGTATGTGTGTGTGTGTGTGTGTGTGTGTGTGTTTTAAAGATTTTTAAAGGTCTCTTTGTTAAGGGCCCATTATGAAATATCCTCAGAAAAAGAATAATTTCTTTGCTTTTTTAACCATCACTATTGTTTACAAAGTTTTGCAGGTATGTAAAAACCCCATCATTACCTGCCCTTGCCTAAGTGTTGAAAAGGCATTGAAAATTCTGCGTGACTTGACTGAATATGCCAAACTCTTTTAACTGCGTTTAATGTCAGAGAATGACGGAAGTGAACAGATGGGAGCTAAAATGCTCTGTGATGACATTTACCAAGACAAGACTGCTCAAAGCATTTTGTAGCCTTCGGCTGTTGGCTTCCTCATTAGCACTTTGTTACTCTTAGTGTCCTACACAGGAATTCATCAATTACAGATGGTTTCATGCTTCTTTAGCCCAGAATCATCACTGCCCCTTATTAGAGCCAGAGGTTAGCCAGAAGGATCGTCATATCATATGGAGATAAAATGACATTTAGAGACCTTGTCAGTTCACTCTAAACCTCTGTTCTGTTCAAATTTTTGGAAGCACTTACCACATTAGTGATCTGGTAGCACTTCATAACATGTCATAACACTGACTCATGTCAAGGCTAATTTTCTCCATTGATATAAAAGTGTACAATTGCAGGTTGTAAAGACATGTACCATGACATGTTGATAATGTCTTGCAAATGTAATGTAATGCGTTCACAATCATTTATTTTACAGAATTGTAGATTCATTTAAAGTAGATCATAAACACAAAGTTATCTGCCTCTTGTTAATCATGTTTCATTTTATTTGGATTCATTTATTTTAACTCCTCCATATTAAGCATTTGCAGCTTTTGTATTTGCACAGGACAAGAATAGTTGTATATATTTATCTGTGAAACGACTGGTTAGCCAAACAGTTGACTCATGCAGTGTATGAATGTGACTCATTCATAGAGACATTTATAAGAAACCACATCTGTCATCACTAATTAAGTCTTTTAAAATAACGTTTTAGTCATTTTTTCACAATAAATCTCAGGGAATATGTTTTTTTCTTTTTCTGTTGAACGCAAACTGACCAGGGCAGCCAAAAGAGTTTGCCCTTTCCTTTCATTGCTGCAATAAATAAATGAACAACACATTATCCCTGACATATGCCTTGGTCCCTGAAATGCACAGAGTTAAATGGTGGACTGTTTTTAGGACCACCAACTGGCCAGTGCAGCCTCAGGATGAACTCTGTGTCTTCTGATTCAACGTGAGTCATCAAGATAAAGAGACATCCAAACTTGTGATTGTTAGTGATGGGTCCATGCTAGGTAAACTGTGGAAGCATGGTGGGTTGTCTTCAGGGTGCTGCTCAGGAGGGTCAGTGTAAAGGCCAAAGTGAATAAGCTGTCATCGCAAGCAGACACTGGCCAAAGAAGTGGTCAGCATAACGTGGGCAGCTTTAGTCAGACAGACAAGTGCACTAAGGTAGCAGAGAGGCGGATAGGATAAAATAAAGTCTTTATTCAAGGCATTATTATGGCAAGGAAGAATTTCATTTTCAAAAGATATATGTCTAATACACCACAGTCAAAACTGTTTAGACAATCTTCCTAAGCAGTGCATTTAGCATGTCTTCAAGATGCCTTTTAAAATCCTATTGCTTGTAGAAGTGTTAATTTGTACAATCTTTACAGATAAGCACTGGAAATAGAGCAGGATATTCTAAAGCAGCTGCATGCAGATCTAAGATCACAGTGCCGAAAGTGTCAGCTGGAGAAACATAAAACCCCAAGTCCTTGAATGCATTGTAGCAGTGAAACCTTTTTCTGAAAATATCACTTCCTTTCACAAGAGTGGAAGTGGCATTTGTAAACCAGAAGCAGAAAATAATGTATTGTAATGTATAATGTATTTCATATTGTCATAGTCATAGAATCACAAAATATCTTGCTGAACCACAGATTCCACCCTTTGTAGGTAGTTCCTGAGTTTCCAGGGATTTTTAAGCAGCCTTCCTTGACCTCTTATTTCACTGAAGTATAAATATGAGGTGACACAGAGGCCAAATTCCTTTAATTATTCATCGACATGAAGATTAGAGAAACCAGTAAGGAAGGTGTGCTGACCTTCATAAAACAGGTTGACAAAAGCTACATGCTTGAAAATGAAAATCAGCTGTAAAGGAAATGGTTAAATTTAGCTGTAGCTGTGCTTTACTCCACAGGAAGATAAAAGGAAAGCATTTCTTTAATTAAAGAAGAGAGATTTTTCAGGTTCACTATATGTCATTTCCATACCACAAAACTACAAAAAAACATTTTCTTTTATTTAACCATTCTTTTTGCAAGATGCTGAAAATTTAATCAGTTTCTTTAGTAAACTGACACAAACAATTTCCATTTATCTAGAGTAACACAATCTTGGAAAGTGAGAGGATGCCCCAGGAGTGGAGTACAAAGTGTACTGGTACCGATCTTCAAGAATAAGGGTGATGCACAGAGCTGTAGTAAATATAGAGGGATAACGTTGATCAGCCACACCATGAAGTTTTGGGAAAGAGTAGTGGAAGCTCGGTTAAGAAAAGAGGCGAGGATTAGTGAACAGCAGTATGGTTTTATGCCGAGAAAGTGCACCACAGATGCAATGTTTGCTCTGAGGGTGTTGATGGAGAAGTACAGAGAAGGTCAGAAGAAGTTACATTGTGTCTTTGTGGACTTGGAGAAAGCACATGACAGGGTGCCTAGAGAGGAAATGTGGTTTTGTATGAGGAAGTCTGGTGTTACAGAGAAATATGTGAGAGTAGTTCAGGATACGTATGATGGTGGTGTAACAGTGGTGAGATCTGCAGTGGGTGTGACAAATGGATTTAAGGTAGAGGTTAGATTACATCAAGGATCAGCACTGAGCCCATTCTTGTTTGCAATAGTAATGGACAGGTTGACGGACGAGGTTAGACAGGAGTCTCTGTGGACGATGATGTTTGCTGATGATGTTGTGATCTGCAGTGAGAGTAGGGAGCAGCTGGAGGAGAACCTGGAGAGGTGGAGATATGCTCTAGAGAGGAGAGCAATGAAAGTGAGTAGGGCAAAAACACAATGCATGAGTGTGAATGAAAAGGAGGAAAGTGGAGTGGTTAGGATGCAGGGAGTGGAGGTGAGAAAGGTGGAGGAGTTGAAATACTTGGGATCAACAGTTCAGTGTAACGGCGAGTGTGGAAGAGAGGTGAAGAAGAGAGTGCAGGCAGGTTGGAATGGGTGAAGAAGAGTGGCTGGAGTGATTTGTGACAGACGCATACCAGCAAGAGTAAAAGGGAAGGTTTACAGGACAGTAGTGAGACCAGCTATGTTGCATGAGTTGGAGACAGTGGCACTGATGAAAAGACAGGAAGCAGAGCTGGAGGTGTCAGAGTTAAAGATGCTGAGATTTTCGTTGGGTGTGACGAGGATGGACAGGATTAGAAATTAATATATTAGAAGGACAGCTCAGGTTAGATGTTTTGGAGACAAAGTTAGAGAAGCAAGGTTGCGTTGGTTTGGACATGTCCAGAGAAGAGATGATGATTTTATTGAAAGGTGGATGTTGAAGATGGAACTGCCAGGAAAGAGGAGAAGAGGAAAACCAAAGAGGTTTATGGACATGGTGAGAGAGCACATGCAGGTGGTTGGTTTGAAGCAGGAAGATGCAGAGGAGGAAGAAATGGAGACGACAGTTGATCCGCTGTGGCGACTCCTAAGTGGGAGCAGCCGAAAGAAAAAGATGTACATGAGTGCTTTGTACTTTCCAAAGAACACATATCCCTCACTCTAGGAAACTAGCTTAAATTAAGAGTTGCTACAAACTCCCATTCTGCCAGACTGGAAGTTAGTACCCCACTGTTCCACTACCAGATTACAAAAAGAAGACAAAATTTATTAAACATTTTTTTCAGGGTGGCCTAGTGGTTAGGGCGTCGGCCACGTGATCGGAGGATCGGGGGTTCGAACCCCTTCCCAATGGGTTGCCCTGAGGTACCCTTGAGCAAGGTGCCGTCCCTGTCCCGCTCCTCCCTGCGATGGGCTGGCGACCTGTCCAGGGTGAGTCCCCCGTCCTCGCCCTGTGTGCGCTGGGTTGGACGCCAGCGCGACCCCATTTGGGACAAGCGGCAGATAATGGATGGATTTTTTTCAGGACTTGAAGATGTAGGTTTTATTTTACATATTGTCTTTACTTACCAGCAATGGTTTTGGCATCAAAAACTGAATGTGGGTTTGTTAAAAAAATTCTCTCATAGAAATGCATCCCCACAATAATCGATATTTGCACAATACTGAGTTGGCAGTGTTAGTGGAAAAAAAAACTATAAAATATGCACAATGATGTCTCTATTACCAGGACTGGGAACCTCTCATTTCACAAAGATACATTTTAGTTACATATTCTCTGTCAAATATATACTGCCTGATACAAAAGTGATACAGAAGTGATAACATAATACATGAACATGCATTAACTTAAATAAACTCCGTTTGTTTATTGTAAAACATTCTGCAGAACATTGCAGTCTATATAAAAGACATTTACAAGAAAAATGAATGCACAAATTGGACTTCATGACTGGCTTGGAATACCTATTTAGTGAAGACTGGTTGTCCCTGTGTGACACAGGACAAAAGCATATGCACTCATCCAGCATCCCCTCCGGCTCAGCCCTTGTCAGTTTGCACATGAGACCTAGAATGAATCTGGGTAATTACTCCTGCTTTGAATGTGAGGCAAAAAATAATTCCTTCATCTTGAAAACATGCTCAAACGGAAAATAAAAACCTAAATGCCATCAAGCGTTCTTATTGATTTGAACCCAAGCCTAATGGATTGAAAATATGGTGCACTATTAATATTGGCTTGTGGGAATCAAATTAATATTGGCTTTCATATCAGTGAAAGCGCTCCAATGCACTCACAACATGTCAATATGCTACCATGTTTCCCTGCCTCTCTATCTGTTTTGTCATTAAGAATCAATTAGTAGCAAGGGGAGGGGAGCTGAGGTCTAAAACTCTGTGTGGTTTGGTTAATTTCCTGCTCAAACATACTTAATTCAGTCCATTTTTCAGATCTAGCTGGTGTGTTAGACAGAGAAAACACTAATCTGTGTCTTCACTCGTCTGGCCTGAGTTTCCTAGCATTTGTGTGAGGGTTTTTCAAATTTTTAAAGGTCCTTCTATTTGCACTTTCGTGTCCAATGTATGTGGGGCAGTGGTGGCGTAGTGGTTAAGGACTAGGCCCCATGAACCCAAGGCTGTGGATTTGAGTTCTCGACCAGAAGGTTTTCTTGAGTTTGAGAAAGGTATAGTTCCACAGCATTGCTCCCTGGATGCTGGATATGGCTGCCCACTGCAACACTCAGATGGATGGGTTAAATCCAGAAGCATTTATACTATGGTGTCACAATGACAAGATGCTCACGTTCATCATTCATTATAGTATTCGAACGTTTGGACTAAATAATAGAAATCGAGCATAGAAGAATCTCAAAGAGCTCACATCAGAATCCCCCCAAGAAAAAAAATTGAAATATTATGAAACATTGGTAAAGCATATTGGAAAAGACCAAAATGAGTCTGTTTTAAATTGTATGTTTTTCTGATGTCACTTTTTTTTTCAGTGTTTTTAGTTCAGTTTTTCAAGTATCAGTTTCGCTCCAGCCATTTCCATTGATGTTTTAAGGAGTGCTTCAAATAACTTTTCCAGTGAAGCACTAAAAAGACAATCCACTGGTGACAGTGGTTCTTAAAGACACAAAATTTACAGACTACTAAGAGATTAGGAGATTTGATAATAAAATGACAATAAAATTGAAGTAAATGATTGAAATTAAAGTCCTTGTGCTGTCCTACATACACGGTGGAGAGTGAATTTGCCTTCTGCTTTTAATCCTGTAAGCACACTGGTAGTGAACACACACCAGGACCAGGAGTAGTGTGCTGCTTGTTGGGTATGGTACCTTGCTCAAGGGTATTTAAGTGCAATCTGTTGGTCTGGGACTGGAATCCACAACCTTCTGATCATAGCGCCTACTCCCTAACCATAAGGTCACCACTGCCCCCTACTGAGTTACAGAAGGAAAAGAAAAACCCAGCAGATAAAGTACACCTGAACACACTATTAAAAAGCAGTTACATCTAGTATAACTTAAAATTTTAGGTGAGATCACTTTGGAACCTCTGCCAATATCATGTCAAACTCATGGTGGTGACAGAGCAAGACCTGCCATATGACGGGTGGATGAAACAGGGGTTATAGGAAAAAATAACCTAGACCTGTGTTTTCCCAATAAGCTCTCAGCAACCTGGCCAAACATGTCTCTCTCTCTCTCTCTCTCTCTCTCTCTCTCTCTCTCTCTCTCTCACACACACACACACACCCACACACACTCAATCACATTAACAAGTTATTGGTAAAAAGGCCTCAGAAACCTCATTAAAGCCTAACTGAAGCAATGGGGGAAGTGTTTTAAAAATTCAACAGTTATCAGTTATGTGGTTGCCTTGGTGAGTGTGCTTCTGAAAACCCCAAATAAGACTAGCACTCAGCATTTTTCATGGCGATTCAAATTCGCTCCAGAAATGTTGGCAGTAGGCTACTCTCAACAAATATGTAGGCAAGTCTTAGCAAATAAAGGGGCAATTTTCTAAGCCCTTAGCGCACCTACCTAGTACAATTTGCATTCTTCTTTTTTCCTTTCGACACCCCCTGCAGTTTAAGTCTGGGGTATGAAATGAGATCTACAACTTCACAAGATTGAACAGTCCTCTAAACGGGCTGAAGCCAGTGGCATTGTGAATTATTCATCCCGCATTTCTCACAAAGAAGGGCCTTTTTTTTTTTTATCACTTTTCTCCTTTTCTCTCCATTGCTCACATGAAATCTCTGCCAGCCTTTTCTAGCTCCTGCCTCCGGCCTGCTCCTGTGCTTTTCTGCTGTCGAATTAGCCTGTGCTCAGTATGAAAGCACTGAAGAAAAACTGCTTCAGCTCTGGCTTCTGCCTGATTTTCTGATCTAAATTTAAACAACTGAGCTGCTCACTGCCTTGTTCCGCATTCAGTACGGCTGACAGTTTAATAAATCCTTTTGTTCAGTGGCGCCAGAACAAAGGGGAACATGGAATATGTCAACGGCATTGAATTTTACTGGCAGCTATCAAGACACAAGGATACGGTGTCTGTATATAATTTGCCTCATCTTAAAGAGCTCAAGTCCATTTATTATGGTTTGTTGAGTTTATGCAGCCAAAACAATTGTAAGTCATTTTTATGTGACCACTTGCATCACCCACTGCTCCCGTTAGGGGTCCCCACAGTGGATCAGCCATCTCCCTTTCCTCTTATAAAAACCCATCCTGTGTAATAATAATAATTATTGTTATTATTGTTATTATTAGTAGTATTATTATTGGAAATGGAAATTTCTAGTTGAAAAATTCTATCTCTTTAAATAGCGTGAGTTCATCTCACATGGTCAAACTGGTTTTATAATAATTAGCTGTTAACTTACCTGTTTATTGGGAACATGCTTTGAAGAAATTAACCGTTCTCACAATATAGTAGTCACAATATCTATCTTTTGATGCCAACTTACTGTGTTGTTAGGCCCAGTGGTGGCCCCATGATCAGAAGGTCATAGGTTCAAGTCCCAGACCAGCAGGTTGCCCTGAGGTACCCTTGAGCAAGGTACTGTCCCCATCACTGCTCCCTGGGTGCTTTAAATAGCTGCTGCATGTTGTTTATTGTAACGATGGCGGGGTGTAGGGAGGACGCCAATGCAGAGCCAGTGGTTCCGAAACATAACTTTATTAACATAAAGGAACAATATAAACCAAAAGTGCCACCATTAACTGTGAGGCGTAGCCTCGATAATGAACTGCGCTCTGTCCTGACACACCGGGGCTTAAATAGCAGCCCCTATGAAGCACACCTGTATCTAACAAGCCCAGGTGTGCTCAGTCAGGGCAGAGCGCCATCTGTCGTGCCCGATCGGAACCACGGGCACGACAGACCGTGACATTTATGGGTGAAAAGCAGAGGTTAAATTTTATTGTGGTTCTATATTTCACAATGACAAAAAATAGTCACTTTCACTTTGTTCTAAAGTATTTTTCCAGGTTACAAAATGATGTTAACAGCATTGTTTTATAATAACTTTAACTTCTTGAATCCCCAGAGAATTGCATTATACTGTATTATATATAATCCGTTACACAGACCTTACACAGACAGCAGCAGACCCCTACGTACACTATGAGGACTTTATAATCACTGCAAACCTGGTGAAAGTTGAAAATCATAACAGATTAGATAATATTATCAATCATAATAATGACCACAGTAATAAGTTTAATGATGCTGTGCATGGCAGTTACTTACATTTTTTTTTGGAGTTTTGGATACCTGCCAAAAGAATATTGATGCAACATCTAGACCATCACCAGGCCCAATGTCCATGCAAGCAAATGAGGGCTTTAGTATGGAAGTTATCAAAAAAGTGTTTTTCCAGGAAATGTGACTAAAATAATGAGAAAAACAAGAATAAAAACACAGGAAACAGAACCCATGCCTTCAGAATGTATTCAGGAATCAATGACCTTATAGGAGTTCAATGTGTTATGGTCTTCCTTATTGTTGGTACAGCTGAGAGTAGCTAGAGGTGCACAAACCTGAGGCACTAGGATATTGTAAAAGTGTCACATCACTCGCTGACACTGCATCCTGCCCAGGAATTACACCAACTGCCACACTAACGCCTCCACATCAACGTAGAATGGCGGATGACAAGTTGATGCAATTCCTGTGAGAATCAGAAGAAGTTTATCAGTGGGACCACGAGGAGACTCTGGCGCTACTGCAGTCAGCACAGCATGGTTTAGAGGCTCTGATGACTAAATCGCTGGACAAGCTGTAATCTTGTTGCCATTTGAAGAGGTTTGTGATGTTCAGTGGTAAACACACCTTTGTAGCCTTCACTGTGAGCTATGAATGAAAGCAGTGAATTGAGCTAAAGATTAGTTCACTGGTAATAACACATTACACAAAGAATCATAACAGCAGTAATCAATTAGCTGAGAAGTAATTAATGGATTAATAATAAAAGCAACATTAATTGCAGCCTGATAAGTAATAGTTGGGCTCTGCCTCCTCATAATAACAGTAAATTACTACTTTTATGAATTCATGTATATTATGGAATTATATACAGCATTGTGGTGGCAACGGTGACCTAATAGGCTGCCCTGAGCAAGGTACCGTCCCCATTACTGCTTCCCAGGCGCTTTAAATAACTGCCCCCTGCTGCATGGTGTTTGAGTATGCATGGGTTAAAAGCAGAGGTCCAATTTCATTGTGGTTCATTGTCTGCTGTGCATTGACCTCGCAATGGCGAGGGTTGTCACTTTCATTTTCACTTTTACTTTTCACTTTCACTTTCAACAGGGTTATTTTTCATTAATGAGTACTTTTAGTACTTCCAGGACAGTTTCCTCATTGTGCATTCACTTACGTAGCATTTTGTAAAAGCATTACAGGACTTTATCTTCCAATAGACTATTTTAAGCTGTTGTAATAATAATTTTACAAAAGTCCATAAAACTACTACCAACATAGTTCATTAAACATTTGAAGCAATGTATAAATTCAGTTAAAATGCTTACATTTTCCTTTGCCAAATCCTCCCCAATTTTCCTATATCTGCTTTGTTATGGACTCCATAAATGTATATTATAAATTGACAAAAATCCCAGGATTTCCTCAATTAATTAAGTCTGTTACCAAAGGGGGGTGGAGGGGGTTGAGTCTACCCTTTCAGACAGCGCTGCTGGGCTGCTAACAGAGCTTTAGTGTTCTGGCAGCAGGGGCTTTATTTCAAAAAAGGAGATTTTGTACATTCAGTCAGTTGAGAGAGTGATTTGAGCCTAACTGTCATTTTTCTACCTTTAAAATAAATATTATTTCCCTACTAAAATAGTTTGTCTAATACAAATGCTTATTGTTTTAAATGTAAGCGCTTGCTGATCCAGTTCAAGCTTGTCCACTGTTTGCAGTATTCTAAATTTCAGTTGCACAGAATCTACCACTTGGTTTCACCACTGGGTGAATGGGTGCAAGGCAGTAGAGAGTAAACTGCCCTACTCCCTTTGATTTTGCCCTTTGTTGACTGGATTTTGGAATAAAATGTTATTCAAAAGCCTTTTATAGATTCTTCCCTTTGGAAGCTGATTTTGCCACCTTTGGCTGTTTGCAATCCATCTTCTCTTTCCCCGCGGCCGTACTTAGGGTGCTTAGGGCGGTTGTTGCCAAGAGACTAACATTGAGGGAATGGAAATCACCCTCTCCTCCCTCCTTCCATAGATGGTTGGAAAAACATTGGTTCTTGAGAACCAATTCAGTTCAAAAATTCTTAGCCATCTGGGACTCATTTCCCACCTATTTCGATTAGGCTGCAGGAAGATGAGTAACTATCCTAGCTAACCTCCTGTTGGTCTCAGCCAGGACTTAATGCAGAGCAGCTCTAAGCACCTTTTGTAAATTGCACCCCTTTTATGCAATATATATATACATTATTGTAATTTGGATGTGTAAGAGTTCGATTTTTCTCTCAACAGTACACTTGAGCCGGTTAGTTGTTTGTTAATTGATTTTTTCCCTCTCTTTTCTGTTCACTGTCGTTGAAATTTGTAACACTAAAATAAAAAAATGTAAAAAATGAAGCAATCATTAAATATATTTGAAAAGAAACTCAATGCACTTCATAGCGTGATGCTTTCTGAAAAATCCAAGTTTAACATAATAGACATTCTACTCAGTGTCATTCTCCTGCCTGGAGCAGACACGTGGGTGTTTCTGACATTTCTATAAAGCACCACTGCACATACTATGTAGAAATCAGGCTGCCATTGTGATCATTGCGCCAGTGTCAGTCTCAAAGATGCCTCCACTTGCACTTTATCCTTTCAAAGGCTTGCTCAACACCATTCCACAGCTGAAGTTCTGCAGAAACCTATTATCATGTTTAGCACTGATGAAAAGAATAAACGCCTGTTCACTGTTTCCATGCAAACAATAGTCACACGTCTTCTCCTGTTACGCTGTGTGTACACACTCAACACACAGGAATCATTTACATTTACAGCACTTAGTAAATGCTCTTGTCCAGAGTGTCTTTGTTTCCTGATTACAGGGAGAGTCTCCTTGGAGCAACTTGGGGTTAAGGATCTTGCTCAGAAACCCAGTGAGGGTGGTGCTGGAGGTGGGATTTGTCACCTTACATCAGTAAGGTTCTGGGTTCAGTTTCCATGCTTTCCTCATGTCTCTGCATGTGTTTCCTCCAGGTGCTCCAGTTTCCTCAAACAATCCAAACACATGCACTTCAAGTGAACCGGAGATGCTAACTTGTCCCAAGGTGTGGATGTTTGTTTCTGTCTCCTCCCAAGAATTGACTGGCAACCAGGCTATGGTGTTTCTCGCCCTTTCCCTAATATGAGCACCTGGACAGGAACCAGAAGACCCTTTTATTCAGGAACACAAAATGCTCTACTCTTTTAGTGGAAAAAATTAACCTGAAACCACATTTGATGCAAATTCCCTTTGTGGAACCATTGTGTAATCCACATTTATTATATTATATTGGAAGTATAATGTTATCAAGTATAAGATCATTGTTGTGTGATGGTCTATGACCAAATCATATGACATTAAGTCCAGAAGATGTTCTAATCAAAATAAATAGATATTCTAACATGAATCATATAAATAGAAGAACATATTAATATATAATGATCAAAGCAGTTTAAATGAGTTTCATCTTGATGATCTTGGACTACTGGACATTCATACAGCGGACTAAATGTAATGAGCTTTGCAGCAGAACAAACTGCACAAAAGGCTGAATTAAGTAAACTGCGTCGCTGCAATCGTGTCAAATCTTGGTAACTGAGTCTCCATTGAGAAATGAGGTCCATATTATCCAGGTGTTTAAAAGTCAGAATGCTAATATGAGATTGGCTTTAGCCTTTTAACATCTTTACAATGAATCCAGTTATTTTAAGCACTGTGATGAGCGCTCTTTCTTTGCACTGCTTGATGAATGTGGTTTCAAGACCATGCAAGTGGGAAACTGCTGACTTAGAGAACGACCTCTGGCTGTTGTCTATTTACTAGTATTAATCCTGAGACTGTGTGTTCTGCAGGACTGTTTGGCCTTGGTAAGAAAAATGTTGAACAGAAAAACTGTGATGTGTCATGCCTTGAGCGTTCATCTCTTCTATTTTTTTCAGTCCTAAGTTTGTTCTGCATCTTTGGCTGCCGAATCCTTGCGGCTGTTACGGCCTTTTAAGAACTTGAACATTGTAAGGCTACTTTTGAATAAAAGCTTTGGGTTGTCATAGTCCATGAAGGATAGCAATCCAGCTTATAGAAGAATGCAAAAAGCAATACACAAATATTGTTGAATATTCAAACACTGAATAGATTGGTTGACCACTGTGTTTCAAAATCTCTCTCTCTCTCTCTCTCTCTCTCTCTCTCTCTCTCTCTCTCTCTTTCTCTCTCTCTCTCTCTCTCTCTCTTTCTCTCTCTTTTTCTCACACACACTCACTCACACACACACACACACACACAATAAATGGAGGATTGATCAACTCATTCACACACACACACACAAACATGCACACACACACACACACACACACACACACACACACTCACACACACACACAGACACAGACACACACCCCTCAAAAGCCACTTTAAGGAATGCACTAAAGCAATAGACTGCCACCCATTGCTAATTCCTGATATTACACCCAGTGCTTCTGTTAATACCTCTTCTCAAAAGCTTCATATAGTCACTGACTTTTCAAACATTAATATTCATTCACATAAAGTGATGTGATTAAATGTGAAGACCATCAGGGAATGCTGTCAGCATGTATTTGAGTTAAGGCTGCACCATGGGGTAGTGGTATAGGTACTAGGTTGGGGAGTTCTCAAGTAGAGTAATCTGTGCGCTATTGAGTATGACTGTAAAAGAGAAAGAGTGAGAAAAGAAGATTATTTTTTCAGACGTTCAGTTCATCAAAAGAATATGCGCTGGGGGGCAGTAACATCAAACCTTCTGGGCCTACGTATATACCGTTACTGGGAAATCATGGTTACGCCATGTCTTTAAAGAGATGCTGAACTAAAAATGTAACCAACACTGTGTCTCTTGGAAATATGCACACAGTCTCCAGAGTAAGATTTTATGGTAAATGGGAAACAACCTTCAGATGATATATCCTGAAGGTGGAAGGAAATCTTGAGAAACGAGTATTGCTTTGGGGTAAAATTAGATTTTGGGGTAGATTTTAGATTAAGGGGGTTGAGGGGACACATTACAGGATGCTGTATAACATGATATATAGCATTTAAATGTTTTATTTATTTAGAAACTACAACGGGGAAAAAGGTGTCAATATTAACCAAACTGGCAAAAGCATGCTGGTGTAGACAGTTACACTGTATTTTTTCTTTTGTCTATTTTTTTTTCATTTATTTCTCCTCCTCCCTGATTTCTTTACCATGTTTTCCCTCTCACTTCCCCTACCCTGTTATCTAAGACCAACACTGTTACATAAATGTGACATGCAATGTATGTGTGCAGAAGGGACAAGTGGTGACAGTTATGCTGCTTGAATGTTCCATCTTGGCATGACACCACTCTTTTCTTGCACCACAAACTAGAGCTCTTTTTGAGAAACTGTAATTCAGACACGGGCACTATAACAAAATGCTGAGGCAAAATTTGGCAGCAAAATATTGTTAATACTTCAACAATGTTCATAGCAACATCCAATACTACATTACAATAACACATTGTAATAAGTGCTGCTTGAATGCTTGAGCAGAAATGTAAAGATTTATTTAGATAAAAAATAACACTTTAAGCCATTATTCCCATCTGAGGCTGTGGGAAAACTCATTAATTCATTTACATATTATGCATGCTACACATCACATGACACCCTTCTTCTTTTTCTTTTATACACTCTCTAACATTGACCCTTGTTCTAGTGTGCGCACAACTGAAAAAGAGGAATAGGATTGATGTGTGCTATTATATAAAACCTGAATATAAAATGCCTCCAGCAAACAAAAGAGACAAGCTTCTCAGTCTCCATGCCATCTTATTTGCCGATGGCTGGAGCAGAGTTTGAAACATCCTAGCCCCTTCCTTAAAATGTCAATCACAAGCCAACAGTGAGCTTGATTGATGGTAACATTGCCATTCCCGCTTTCCCCTGTTCACACGCAGTGCATGGCTTACGAGGATGCTCAGCTAATGCATCTGTCGACCTCAGGGAAAGCTATGGAACTGGAAGACACTTGGTTGGACACTTCATAGCAGTGTCACGCTTGCAAGTGGGCTAGATGACCTGGGCCTGCACATGAGGGGAGAGGACAGAAGAGAAAAGGAAGGGGCAGCGTCGGTCATGAATCACAGCCCAGTGTGTGTGTGTGTGTGTGTGTGTGTGTGTGTGTGTGTGTGTGTGTGTATGTTCATTTGTGCACAAGACTTGAGAGTAAAAGACTGACTGTGCTTGTTTGCCAGCAGGGTCAGCAATCTACTAATGTGACACGAAGCATCTGTCAAAGATAGTCTGTACAAGACAAAGCACTGCTGTGGCCAGAGTCAGGGACGTTTCTCCATTTTTAATGGAAGTACTAGTATTAGCACGAGTAAACAAGATTTGAAAGACACATTTAGCACTCTTCTGTTATGTCAAAGCAAAGACTTTCATTAATCACTGAAAGTGAAAGTGACCATTCGCCATTGTGAAACACAGCACCGCACACAGTGAACCACAATGTGCTTCTCTGCATTCAATCCATTCCCACAGTGCAGCAGTGGGCAGCCATACATCCTGCGCCCAGGGAGCAGTGCTTGCTTAAGGATGCCTCATGGTGAACCAACCCTCAGCCCTATTGATCATGGAGTCACTGCTGTTGGTGTGGACCTATCTGATTTAACATAAAATAAATAACTGGATGTAGCCCACTGCATAGTTTTATTTGTGTTTTATTATTAAATTACTTTAGAAGTCCTTTTACTAAAATTCTACAAGGCTTCTAAAGTCAGATTGTGAAAGTGGTCGCAGATAACTCAAGGGACTAAGCAGGCACTCAAGGGACTTTAGATTTTCTCAATTCTGCTTCAACAAACCTTTTCTGCTATGCCCCCCTTCGGAAGCAGTTGACCTTTCCATCAAGTGGATATTCAAACCTTTACATATGTCTGGGAGGCACACAACACAGGTCATCTTTCACTTCCTCTGTCAACCTTCATTTAAATGGCAGTAATGTCAAACATATCTTAGTTTCCTAGTGACCCCACAGTATTTTCCCTGTTTATGCTAATTTCACATGAATCCTAAGAAAGTTTTAGCTGTTGAACTCTCTTTGGCTCGTAAGCAGACTATTGAGCAGACAAACCGTGATATGTGATGGTCTGGACATGTTTGCTTTATAGTTATCATGTTAAAGTGACACCCATTTGTTCTTGTAGTTGTGTTCTGTGGTTTGCCATCTGGGACGTGGGTGCCTTCATGCAAGTCAGTGTAGCGTATCAGACAGCCTCAATAAAGTGTTTGCCATTAAATGAACTTTGATTAACGCACACATTTAAAAGCATCATTTTTTTTTTTCTTTTTCTTTTTTGGAACCAGTTTGGAGGCTTTGATGCAATGGTTTTGATGGTTTAATAGTTTACTGCTGACACTCAGTGGACAAAAAGAGAAGTGCAACATGTTTGTTTCAGTGGAAAGCAAAGGTGTGCTCTCCTCCAAGAATTCTGTTACCCTGCAGAGTGGAGCTCTGATCATAATCAAACCCACCTGATCCAACTAATCAAGATCATCAGAAGCATCAGAACAGCAGAGCTGCACTGCATGCGTAGATTGGGAGCTGGAGGGTGGGAACTCCTGATGAAGAGCAACTATGTACGTACCTCAGAATTTAAAAGTACATAGAATTCTGGATGGAAGCCATTTTCTGTCAGCTTGAATTAAGCCTCACAATTGTCTAAGGGTCAAAGTTGAAATTCATATTTTCCTCCCCTAATTGAACAAGACACTGGGACTCCTAGCACCTCTCAATAGATCTCTTTGTTGGAGTGCTGGACTGTTGGATACTGAGACTTGGCATAGCATTGTGGTTCATTACATGATGCACTACTGTGAGTAGAAAACAATGGCTTGGATTAGCGTTTTTTCCATGCTTGCTGACTCGCAATTGTTCTGAAAATATTGTTTTGATGATGCAAGTTTACTACATATTATTCTGCAACCCTAAGCCTGAGCTAAATCTATTCATTTTAAACAATAACTAAGTAAGATTCTCAAGCGCTTTAACGAGCGTTTGCTTTAACTCAGCATTAGCACAAGTCAATGTGAATTGTATAGATCTGAAACAAAATTGTAGTGATGCAGATAACTATAGACATAGATTCAAAGCTGCTTTTGGCCACCTGGCCTATTATTATCTGTGAGAGATCTGTCAGTGTAATGGCTAATAATGCAAGTGAATGAACAAAAGAGAAATCTAAATCAAATCAATATTTGGTGTGACCACCCTTTGCCTTCAAAACAGCATCAGTTATTCTAGGTACACTTGCACACAGTGTTTGAAGGAACTCGGCTGGTAGGTTGTTCCAAACATGATTGTGTTTTTGATATGAGCATGCAATAAAGCTGTCATGGTCTTTGTCTTATGCTTTCATAATCTGTCCTAATATCCAAAAGTATACAGTTACAATTATCCATCATTGCTGCGACAGGCTCTACAATGCATTGTGTTTGTGTCTTATATATCCTATGGGGCAGCGGTGGCCTAGTGGTGAGGGAGTTGGCCCCGCATCGGAAGATTGTGGGTTGGATTCTCTCACAAGTAGGTTGGCCTGAAGTACCCTTGAGCAAGGTGCCATCCCCATCACTGCTTCCCGGGCAGTTTCAATAGCTGCCCGGTGTTTGTGTGCATGGGTTAAATGCAGAGGTCCAATTTCATTGTGGTTCATGTGTGCTGTGCTGCGACCTTGCAAGGACTTTCACTTCACTTATACTATACATAAGATAATGAAATGAAACATTATACCATGAGAATTAGCATAACATTTTTAGGGGCATAATCTGTCAGGTGCTATTATATATTTGCCCCTATATGACCTGCTAAGATTGCAAATTCACTTAAAGCGCTGCACCATTAGTGAGGTCAGTTTTTCGTGTTGTTATTGGACTATTTGCAGTTAGTCTACAAGACAACAGCAGTACTTGTGTAAACCTTGTTTCAACAAGCATCTTTTGTCATAGCACTAAGGTATGATAAAGGATGAAATGAGGAGGCTTTTTAGGAGCCCTGTAAAAAGGTGTCTATCTGCACTGTCTGATCTACTTTGAAGAATCAAAAAAATCCACACAATAAAAGACTTCACAACAGTCCTGTAATAGTTAACATATCTCTATTTATTTCTCCTTAGAACAGAACTTTCATAAATGTAGATGAATTTTCATCTTACGTTCAAAAAAGGTCATGACCTGTGAGACCAATTTATAAATATTTAATCAAAGTCTTTGTGTAAAAAAAATCAAAAGAGAATCAGCGAACTAAAGCATCTATTGTATGACAATATGACACTGTGTAATAATAATTGTAATATCTATATATTATATGTCCATTTCCTTATCAGTGTTTAGAACTCCGTGGAACCACAATTTTAGAATCCATCCCAGAAGAGGAGAACATCTACTTTGTAAGCAGCTCACACTTCTTTTTTGACACGCGTTGAACAAATTGCAGCCAAAACATCTTACATGTGACAAAACAAAAGGGTAAGAGGACAGGGGTTTGTGTGAGAAAACACACTGGAATCTCAAAGAAATACAGGCAACAGTGAGACTGCATTACCACAAATCTACAATATACTGACAGAGGCACATCTGCATAGATCAACAGGATTTTAGATCAGCGGTTCAAACAGATATGAGAAAGATAAAGACGGAATCATAGGAACATCTGATGAAAGATGTGGAAAACACTGATGATGTGAGACGTGCAACCAGGGACTGAGGAAATATGAGGGCATCAGCAGAAACAAGTGCCTTCTTTATAAGGTAAGCAGGTACAGGAGTCCACCTGTGAGAACGATCAGCTGCTTATCTTGTTATAAATAAAGATCAAAAATGACAGCACATGAAAACAAGTGGCAAGATTTGCAGCAGTGCACACGCTTGCCTATAAAGACTATAGAATGTTAGATGTGATGTCTACAAAAAACATGTTAGGCTCCCTAAAGAAATTTTAATTGAGTTATTTTCAGCTTTGAGCAAACAACAAGACCAGATTCTTGCGTAATTCCATAAAACCATTTTGACATCTGTATTTTGAAAGTGTACTTCGAGCAGCATGCTTGATGATATAGCAGGCAATATATAGGCTGAGAATGTTTTGACTAGGAAGGACCATTTTTAAACAGGCAATTTTGTAAAACTGTAATGAATTTAAATGTTTTGTTGATTTAAATGAGCGAAATAAGTACATGTCCTCTACAGAGAGCACAATACATAATTATTGACGGTTTGTTCACTTTATCATTTTATGGGGGGGAAATTCTGCATAAAATGTAGCCTGTGCAAAAGTTTCTGCATTTGTTTCATTTTATGCTTTTAATTTTTACATATTTAAATAAATAAAAAAAGAAACCGAGCCAATCAATTTTGTTATATTTAAGTGTGTACTTATTTTCACTTAGGAAAAAAAAAAATTGATTCAGTGTGGGGTGATCAAACTGTTGCATGCAACCGTCAACTGTCTTGAGAAACTTCAAAATAAAACGTTTTGAAACAATATTAATTGGGTCTTATAAGAGTGCTTCTCAATCCAGTTGTCAAGGAACTGCTGCAAGTCACTTTTTTAGTTGTTTACAATAACAGAAAGCCAAGTAATCAACATGCAATTACCCGTGCCCAGGCATGCCAGAGAGTTAAAGTGAAAAACAGTTGCTGGCTTGAGTTCTGAGTAAATAGTTAATAAGACTAATAATACTTAATAACAGTATGGCCTCCAGTGGAAAGTAAAATGATTATACCTGTTGTTACCATGTTAGTCTCAGTCTCTCTTTTATAAACATGAACGAAACCAGCACTTAGGATGGTTAAATATGCTTGAAAAATAAAAAAGGTATGATTGTCACCTTTGAACTAAAAGACCTTGGCTGGCTGCTTTAAACAGCACATTGCTGTGAACATAACATACAACAAGACTAAAGCATTAAAGCATATCCTCGTGGTCACTTAATAAAACCATCACAAAGCTACAATACATTACTAGTCTGACCTCTATTACATTCGTTGCGCATTCACCTGTTACTGCTGCCAGTTCTCTGATTATACCTTGTAGTATTTTTTTATTCATTTATTTATCACCTTTTTTAAAGAGGTAAATAATTACAAATGGATGATGGCCGCTTATACCTTTGGGGCACCCAGACCTGGTGGGATGACTACTGATGTTACCATAAGATAAAACGTGCACACAATGTTCTCCGGCCGAAATTGGCTTGCAAAGACAAGGGAAGGTACAGCAAATGCTGAGCCTAAAAATAAGCCTTCTTAAACTAAGGGACCATGATGAAACACCAGGTAAAAACAGACGAAACAGCACATCAGCAACTAGCCACTCGTACGGTCGGACACCAAAAACGACAGTCCTACACACAGAAGGAGAAGTATATGAGCCCCTTGAGGAACTCCTTCCTCACACACTATCTGCAAGCCCTTTTCACGATGGTTAGTGATGTATTTAGACAAAAACGATAAGTAAAAATGACAGTGTAATTACAAATGATTACTATGAAACTCGCTGTTTGTTTTTTCTTGCCGCCCCTGCAAGCCGCAGCACTGGAACGCAGAGGAGTTGAGCAAGAACGGCCTTTGAGGAAGTTGTCAAACACAGTGTCTTTTGAATAGATCCTTCATAAGAGTGTGAAAGTTCATTTCAAACTACAGAGGTATAACAACCACAATCTTAACAAAAGCAGTACAATCGCTTGCCTTGTTTAGGGAAAAGAAATTGTAATTTTGCCTATATATATATATATATATATATATATATATATATATATATATATATATATATATATATATATATATATATATATATATTATGTAATTTGACTGGTCCAGGCACTGTTACCATGTTATTGCAGCCTGGTGATGATAAGATTTCATTGTAATAGCAAGCTAGGGACAATGTAATGGCTTGCCACTCTAAATAAAAACTCAATAAATCACCTGCCTCAAATCGAGAGCGAACACACATGTTAACCCACAAGCTTATTCGATCAAAAGGTTAAATAAGGAGATTCTGAAGTTTCTTTCAGGCCTTGGTTTAAACCACCACTGAAAACTGCCATTCAGTCAGTCTGTCCTGCCAATAGGTGTCACTAGTCAGTAACAACTATGTTTACCTTTTTGTTTAGATGGCATAAGAGGACAATCGGGATATATAATGGAGCCTGCAAAGCAGCAGTGCAAATCTGAGAGGCAATAGGGAAGCTGAGTGATAGCACTATAAAAGTGACAGATGGTGTCAAAAGAAATAAATTTACTATCTTACCAATATCACATGCTACTTTGCTCTTGTTTTTTTTTGAGGCTCCGTTGACATATAGCCCTGTCTACGTCAATAAGATTTTTTACATTTTTTTTTCTGACAAAAGGCAAAGACAGAGCATGTATAAATCTGGGAAGCAAGAAAGGAGGCAAATAAGTACTGAGGATAATTGGGGCCCATAACCAGTCAACCTCGTGTTCTGCAGCTAAGTGGATGTAGGAGTGGAGAACTTCTGAAATACAGAACAATGGGGCACAAAACATAGAAACCAGGACTGAGACATGACACATATAATCGTTGCTCTTTTTTTGCCTCTACCATGCAATTTTTCCATTTTGATCTGAAGCAAGTGAAGTGCAGAGAAACTATCTTGGTCAGCTGAAGCTCGAAATGAAAAAGTCAGATCTTCTAGTGCAAAGAGAAATAAAACGTGCGTGCATGTGTGTGTGTGTGTGTGTGTGTGTCAGTGCATATGTGTGTGTCAGGGCTTTCAAAACATGTTCCAGAACAGTGTGAGAGCTGACGTCTTGGTAGGACATGGCCTGGACCTTCTCCTGGACCATCCTCCTCTTTTATTCTCCTCATGTCCAATCTTGTCTTTCCTTCTACTAGCTGGGGCCTAAAGAGCACTGAACATATAAAGCGCAGTTAGGAACACAGGCGTGACAACCGATGGCCTGCGCACCTGGGTTCTGCCCGGTTTGACCCTGCTGGCTCCTCACTGGTGGAGGGATGCCTTCCTTTTTTGGCGGCATGCTAAAAGCCCTCCCAACCACTATTGTCTGAATCACTCCTCCCTGGGAGTGTTGTCTTCCAGAGGGAAGATTCCGGCCAGGCAGGTGGAGTTCTGGCTGGCCGTCATGGTGGCCATTGTATGGAGAAGGACCAGGACCAGCAGACAGAGTTTGAGCCTGCCTTGACCCAGCCGCGGTGCACCTGAGGTGGCTGCGGCAGCAGTGGTGGCGGTGGAGCCATGCTGGCACGAGGGGTGAGTCCTTTTGAAAGTGCCATGAGCGTTGCCAGACTCAGCTCCCACCGCACGTCACAACACTGTGGCTCCTGCTCAGCGTTCGCCTTCTCTGAAAACCCTAGAAGGTGGACAAGAAGTCAAGAAAACAAGCTGATGATTTCCAAATATAGTTCAAATAGAAAAAGTATGTGCATAGTCCCTGTCCACACAATATGATTTGTTTATCAGACCAGGGACACGTATAATTCACACATGCAAGATGTGGCAAATTTGCTGTGCTTGGACAGGTTGATAATTATGGCAAGAAACTAGATGTCATTTATTAAAACAGTAGATATCACAATGAATTTTGTAACGGTATGTAAATATTGGGACAAAAACTTCTTAAACTCTTGATACCATGACCAGAACTATACCTTTTATAATTTTAGAAACTTTTATGGGAGAGTATAGCTTGTATAAGAAAAGTGTGAGGATCAGTGAACAGCAGTATGGTTTTATGTCGAAAAGTGCACCACAGATGCAATGTCATTCTGAGGGTGCTGATGGAGAAGTACAGAGAAGTTCAGAAGGGGTTGCATGAAGAAAGCATATGACACAGGTGCCTAGAGATATTGTGGGTTTTGTATGAGGAAGTCTGGTGCCATAGAGAAGTATGTAGAGTAGTTCAGGATATGTATGATGACAGTGTAACAGTGGTGAGATCTGCAGGAGGACGGATGCATTTGCTGTGATGTTGATTACATCAAGGATCAGCACTGAGCCCATTCTGTTTGCAGTAGTAATGACAGGTTGGATTTGGATCTAGGTTAGACAGGAGTCTCCATGGACGATGATGTTTGCTGATGATATTGTGATCTGCAGAGAGAGTAAAGAGCAGCTTCAGGAAAACCTGGAGAAAATGAGATATGCTCTGAGAGGAGAGGAATGAAAAGTGAGTAGGGCAGACACAGAATACATGAGTGTGAATGAAAGGGAGGAAAGTGGAGTGGTTAGGATGCAGGGAGTGGAGATAACAAAGGTGGAGGAGTTTAAATACTTGGGATCAACAGTTCAGTGTAATGGCGAGTGTGGAAGAGAGGTGAAGAAGAGAGTGCAGGCTGGTTGGAATGGGTGGAGAAGAGTGGCTGGAGTGATTTGCATGGACGTTGGCATCAGCCAGAGCAAAAGGGAAGGTTTACAGGACAGCAGTGAGACCAGCTATGCTGAAGGGCTGGAGACAGTGGCACTTGATGAAAAGGCAGGAGGCGGAGCTGAGGTGTCAGAGTTAATGACAGATTTTCATGGTGACGAGGATGGACATGATTAGAAATGAGCATATTAGAGGGACAGCTCAGGTTAGACGCCTTGAGACAAAAGTATGGGCTGCTGCGCTTATTTGGACATGTGCAGTGAGAGATGAGGATTATATTGGAAGGAGGATGCTGAAGATGGAGCCGCTGGGAAAGAGGAGAAGAGGAAGACCAAAGAGGAGGTTTATGGATGTGGTGAGAGGACAGGTGGTCGGTTTGAAGCTAAGGGAAGATGCAAAAAGACAGAAGAAATGAGACCTCAAACGGAGCAGCCGAAAGAAAAAGAAGAAGATACTTGTGAAACATCGCGTATAAATAATTCAGCAGTTCAACAATCTAGAAGTTCAACAATCTAGAAGTTCTAAGAGAAAGATATTGCAAATCATACACTAATAACGTGTTAAGATGATATTTCTGAACATCTTACCAGTAACTACTAAGGCCACTAGATGTATTCCTAGTACATGTCATACTAAAGATTCCAGAGTGAGGAAATCCACTCTTTTCATTAAAAATACCAAGATATTAAACAGAAAGTATTCTTTAGGATAAATCACTATCCAATTAAACATAAATTAGTTTGAGGGTATTTCATGCATCACATAATTACATCTTCAATAACCTTCTTTTTTAATAAGACGTATGAGCAGATGTCTTGCTACTCAGCAGGACGTGTAATATGTTGTTCAAACTACATTTTTGCCCCAAACTTAATATTTATTTTATTCATGTGTCCACACTGGAGCCAAGTCAACTCTTTTCTTTTGTCAGTGCATAAATAAAAATCTGCAAGTCTTCCAACATGTTCCACAACACCTGGAAAAAGTTTCCAGTATGGAACACATATCACCTGCAAAGCTTACCAACATGTCACATACATATTTATAATGAGTTTTTCCACCTTCCTGCACTTTTTAACACCCTGACATGAGTGTAGCAAAAGAGTGTCTCGAAGTGACATGAAAGCAAGTCCATCTCTAGAACAGAAGTCGATGGTGGACAACACTAGGCAAAAGCAGGCAAGTAATCCCACAACCCGCTTTTGATTAATATTAGAAATGTTTAATGAATTAATGATTAACAGAAATGTAATAAAGCATATACAGTATAGCATTTGCAGAGATTTAGATGAATCAATATGCAATAAATCAATGATCCATTCCTAATCCATTCATGATTAATTGTGACTAAATGTAAAATAAATAAATTACCTTAAACTTAAAATATGTAACATTTTGATGAAAGCAAGATTTTAACACCAGGCTATTTAGAGTACATATGGGATGAGGAACACCTGACAGGTGGAGACATGAACAGGACTTAGGTGATAAAGATAAACACAGGGTTAAGAGGTTGCAAAGACTAAAGCCTAAACAAAAGCACACGGCAAACATAAATAAAGATATAAATAATAGAGAATTGTTTAAGAAAATACATATTAAGAATTTTTAAAAATCAAGTTTAATCTAAGATAATCGTAATATCTTGCACAAAACATAGCAGAATGGTTTTCCACTAAAGGGGCTTAATACCATGCCCATCTGGCATCAGTGATGAGCTTTTATTAATTACATCAGTCATTTTTATCGACTATAAGATCAAATATAATTATTATGATAGTTGTTACGGTATAGTGCTGCATTTTTCATATAATCCTATTTCTTACTGTGCACTTTTGTGGTTTTTCATCACTGCAGCTCTAAAACCTAACTTTACAGGTGAATAAAAATCTATTGTTTCTGTTCAATGTCATAAAAGCCATTTAGACAATTTCTTTATCCTTAAGTACAAAGTGCATGGCATTTCCAAATGAATAAGTTTTTGATATAACAGTGACAACATGCCTTCATCTACCAAAAACCCAGCATTATTTCATGCTTTTTTCACAGATTTTTTAGAAACACCCTGATTGAAGCAGCATGAACCATCCACATTATGTAAATCTATGAAGCAGTGTGTTGCAATCTAACTACTTGCCCAGAGACGACATTAGCGTGTCATCTTTCACAGATTAGGATGTAATAAAAAGAAAGAAAAAAGTGATTAAATAGCCTGGCTAGGAAGGAATTAAAGGACATAAAAGAGATTTTAGTGACTGCTTTAAGCCTGGTAGCATTTGACTCACTTCTGTTCATAAAAAAGGCCAATTTGCCCCCAACTGAATCACTAAATCCTTTTTAATATGAGGCCAAGTGAAGAATTATTAAGTGCCGAGAAATAATGGCATCAATTAACAGCATGGTGGCCAAAAGTTGTAAATACATTTACATTTCAATTCTAAAAAACGTTAACATTTTAGCTCTTTTTGTTTAAAAAGAGTGTGTTATTTGTCTGTCTGCTGGGTACTTTTGATGTTAACTCTTAATTTTTATGACAGTATAGTACTGTTACTTATTACTTGTTTCCATAACACCATTGCATGTTTAAACTTACCATTGATTAAAATGAGATCAGGAGATCTCCACCATGGTCCTATGTCTAATGTAACACTGGGATCTTCTACAAAAGTGTGGGCACCCTGGTCAGTTAACATTTTGGTGAAGAAATTCTGCGAGGCGTGATCTGTGACATGTGTATACCAGCAAGAGAGAAAGAAACGGTTTACAGGATGGTTGTGTTGCCAGCTATTTTATATGTGTTGGAGATGGTGCTGAGCAAAAAAAAGCAGCGGAGACAAAGTAAGAGTAAAGTAGATACCAAGGATTTGGACATAAAAGGAGTGAGGAAGAGTATATTGTGAGATGGATTTGAAAAGGAAGCCGCCAGACAAGAGGAGAGGAGGAAGGCCAAAGGAGGAGGCTTATGGATGTGGTGAATTGCCTGCAAACCCTCCATCTTTACTTTAAAAACATCCGTCACTCCTTCTCCAGACATCACCGCTATCACACTATCCATACAA
Organism: Hepsetus odoe; assembly: GCA_017165825.1. Classification (NCBI taxonomy): domain Eukaryota; kingdom Metazoa; phylum Chordata; class Actinopteri; order Characiformes; family Hepsetidae; genus Hepsetus; species Hepsetus odoe. The sequence continues at coordinate 11,651,526 of CM029386.1, forward strand.
ATATTCTGTCCCACTCTGACATACTTCTTTGAAACACCTGACCGCCTCAGTTCAATATCATAAAGCCCTCTCTAGACAGCCTGCCTTATTCCCTCTCTGAGTCCCAAAGGACACAATGCAATTTCTAATCTATACTTGTCCAAACTTGTCAAAACCCTCAGGACAAAAGTTGCATCTGTAATGCTCACTAATCAACACATCCCTTCTTGACCTAGCTGAAAAGAAAAAGAATATGAGTTTTACATAAGCAACTGAGTGTATAGCTCATGACATATGAGCAGTGGATGGAAGATTTTTAACTAGGCTGTGTACAGAGTTAGACTGCAGCACTGGCTGTTTGGAATGTGCTATGGTATTCTGTTCTGGATCGATATTAAAGCAACACATCCATCAGAAAAAAGACCAACCTGTTCTGATTCTTTGCTGCAATGCATCTAAATACATCTAGATTCACATGTTACCTATTTTTCCCTGTTAACCCCTCAATATAGTTGGCTATCCTTTACATATTTACTGTCCAAAATATCTCTTAAATAGTTCCTTTGCACTCTGGAGCCATTAGGGACTAATGGAATCTGGTCAAGTACAACTACAACAAACTACATGCCTGTCACCACACATTTACCCTACACTGCTTTCAAATAACTGCTATTTGTGATCGTGTTTGACTTAATGTATTCTATAAAAATGGACAAAAATGTAAAAATAAAAACAATAAATTATTTAAAAATACCAGAATACTGTATATGCTTTTGCATTTGCATCAACCATAATGTGACATAATGTGAGGGGGCAGTGGTGGCCTAGTGTTTAGGGTGTTGGCCACATGATCGGCAGATGGGGTTCAAGCCCCTTCCCAATGGGTTGCCCTCTGAGGTACTTGAGCAAGGGGTGCCGCCCCGTCCTGCTCCTCCCCGCATGGGCGACCTGTCCAGGATGCTGCCTCTGCTCCTCGCCTGTGTGCGCTGGGTTGTACACTCAGCACTCCCATGACCCCCATTTGGGACAAGCGGTAGAAAATGGATGGATGGCATAATGTGACACATAAAGCAAACAGTTATCAAATGTTTTTGTTGATCAACATTCAAACCATGAGCAACTCTACCTACCTGAACATATAAAATTGGTGCCGCCATGTATAAGATCATCATTGTCAGGCAATATGAATGATCTCTGCTGACCTCGAGACAGTACTGCTCACAGGGGACTTTGCGGCTACAGCTGGACTGATTGCTCTGGAAGTACTGAGCACAGAGCCAAGGCTTGTACACCATCTGTAGAAAGAGCAAGACATAACAAAAAGATCTGAAACTCCCCTCATTGTATCTACTGTGAACAGTTTCATTATATGCACCAATTATATGTGTTCATACAAAAAATTCTCTTCATCGATCTTCAACCAAATCCATTCCTCACTTTTTTGCTTCTTTATCAAGCAGACATGGTAAGGCCAAAATCCACTGAATGATATCTTTCTCAGGTATGACCACCTGTGCATATCATTTATTAAACCAATCAATGAGTAAATAGTAAATAATAAAATAAAACTTTGACAAGCAACTGTTAGGTCAATTAACTAGAACAGAAATTAAAATTAAATAATACCAATAGCTCTCTGCTATACTCAAAATAACCAGAGGGTGGCACATTGGCTCCTTATGCCCCTTATGCACAAGCCTTTTTTCCTCATTGCATCAATCTTACTCAGGTTAGCCCTGTTGCTTTTGTCACCTCACGGTGAGTCACAGAGTGGCCATATGTCAAGTAGTCATGGCACGAAAACAGCTGCTTTTAGTTCATGATCTACTAGCTTGTTGCTGCATCATTACGACATCAGGTCCCCAATCGGTCCCTAATCTACCCCTCCCCCAACCATGAGCTTGCATTACATTAGTGCATTTCTTTCATGGTCCTTTGTCCCAGGCCTGCGTGTCTGTATATAAGATGAGCAAAGTGGGCAGCAGGGATGGGGTCGCTAGTGAGGGTGACAGCACCAAGAATAGCTTCAGTCATTTATTTTGCCCTACATAGTGCACCCAGCGCAGGCCACTGTTGAGAAAAGGGAAAGCAGGCAGTGCATCCTCAAATTGCAATGTGTGTGTGTGTGTGTGTGTGTGTGTGTGTGTGTGTGTGTGTGTGTGTGTGTGTGTGTGTGTGTGTGTGTGTGTGTGTGTGTGTGCATGCATGTGTATGTGAGTGTGTGTGAAAAGAGAACAGGAGACGTTAAAAAGCAGGTCATCATTAGCACTGTCTGGCTGTCAGAAAATCCGGAGATGCAGACTCATTTGTGAGGCTCCGTTTCTCTCTCTTTGCTCTCCTGCTCTCTGTCTTTCTGCCCCTCTCTCTGTCTCTCTCAGTCTCATGCGTACATGCACACTTTCCTCTGAATACCTCAGGAAACAAGCTGGCACAGGCTGAGAACAAGAAGCATCTCTCCAAAAGGGGAGGGCCCTCTCATCTACCAATCACCATCCCAGAAGTAAACTGGTGGAGAGTGAGAAGTCAGATTTCATTGGAAGCGCCTATTACTTTAGTCTTTCATGTACACCTCAGGCAAAGTTCTGTTCAAGGTCCAAGGTTTGACCAGACCAACATATACAAACTGCATAAAGACTTGAATCTTGTTCACGGTAAAGAAACGTACTTCCATATTGCGAAGGCCTCACAACACTGTAATGCTTAATAAAACATCTCTATAAAGGCCTGCAAGATCTACAGCTACATCTGAATACATTTGAATCCTTCCACATCCCACATAGCTGTAGAGGAAGTTCAAAAGGTTAAAGCTTGCAATGCCTTCTGGGAATTGGGGTGAAACAGGTGGGCGAAGGCCAGAGAGCGCTGCGATCATCAACCACAGGGCCTCTTGGGATTGCTCATGATTGCTTAGCCTCAAGCCGAGGGCAAAAGTTATGGAAACCGTTTTCAGCAAAGAGCACAGACACGCATGATGCCCGTAGCATCAATCGGACATGGGCCGAGATAGACAGGGAGGAACGTGAAACAGGAATTACAGGGAAACGGAGCGAAGCTCAGCAAGCAGTTTTGCTAAGTATGATTGTGGCAGAAAATTTAATGAAAGTTACCTGGGACAAGCATAGAACACTGAGAAACCAGGCTCGATGAGCTTTAATTGACTCTGCCATCAGTGCAATATATGTGTGTATCCAGTGTACTTGTGTGGTCACATTTCTTTTGGCTACAATTCACCATTAACCCTGAACCATTAGAACAGAATTATATTTGAGCGACATTTCAAGATGAAGCATATTATGTCAAATGTACGCTTTAAGGAATATGTTGTCACTGTCAACCTCAAAAATGTGTTTATTATTATTATTATTATTAGAAGAAGAACTTTTACATATTTTTACATGTACCTGTTGCCCATTAAAACTTAATGGTAAAAATTAAATTTCTTTAATTTGGTCACATTTCATGATTAACAGACCAACTGAAAACCTCCAAAATGACACACAATAAAACCTTTACATGAGCATATACTGAAAGTATTTATTTATCTTCTTCTCTTGTAAAATTACATTTTTAGAGAAACAATGTTATTCTCTAACAGCAAAACATGAGGCACTAATTGACATTTTGAAGAACCTTTAAGCAGAAGTTTAAGTACATCTGCCAAAGCCTCTACTGCAGAACTGAGAAACTGAAACCTTTGAGTTGCCTTTAGCAGTAGGTTCAAAATCCTTATCTTGCTGCAGGATGAAGTGTTGTCCAAAGAGTTTGGAGGCATTCACTGGAACTTGAGCAGATGTTTCTATACATCTCAGAATGCAGTGCGTAACTGCCGTCAGCAGTTACATCATCATGAATCTTGGGCAGCTCTTTCCTCTCAACTGTTTCCTCTGCTGTCACTCTGGCAATAGGCTCATCTTGGTCTTGCTGTATGTAACACCTTTTTAGAATTCTGCAGGACTTTTAAGTACTTTTTTCCACAAACTGTAATCTAGCCATCCTGTTTTTGTGGCTAGCTAGTGGTTTGCATCTTGCAGCGTAACCTCTGATTTTTCTCTGTTCAACAAGTCTCCTGCAAATAGTTGTCTCTGATAAAGACACCTCTGCCTCGTGAAGATTCGTTTCGGATCTGTTGGACAGGCCTTTGGGGACTATCCTTCTGTCATCAGCAGTCAAGGTCTACATTGACCTATCAGTTCCTTTGTGATTACAGAGCTCAGCACTGCATTCTTTTTTCTTCAAGATATTACAGATCACTGATTTTGGAAATCCTAAGGTTTAACTGATGTCTCTTATTAATTTATTCTTGTTTTTCAGCCTCATAATATATTCCATGACTTTCTCCTCATGTGGAACAACGGCAACTACAAGCTCCAAATGGTAGAAGAAGGCCAAGGTATCTTATCCCTGCACTAATAAAGAAAGGAAACTCACCTGAGTTTCCAAAAACAGCTGTGAAGCCAATTGTCCCAAAACATTATGGTGCCCTGAAATGAGTTATGCATTACGTTATTAAAAACTAGCATGCCAAAACAAATATTATATAATATGCTTAATCATAGCTCAATTTAAATACACTAAAGTAAAGAGTAAAATTTTACCAAAGGGGAGCATTTCTGCATTACATATACATAAGCCTATTATGACAACTGACAAAAACCCTACATAGATATTAAACAAGGCTTTTTCCAAGAAACATCCCTTGTTGTTGCAATTTCTGTGGTGAAATTGATGAAAGTAGCATTTATGAGAAAGTGAACAGAAAAAAGTCTATTATGTATTATTAAATGTTAAGTGATATAAAATGATAAAATTTACTCATGAAGAGTCTATTAAGCCATCAGTAAAATAAATATATAAAAGGTATTAAAGCATAGATTAATGAAACAAATTGGCAATCTGAACTTTTACAACACATACTTTCATTTCCCTTTTTACACTTTAGGTACACTTAAAAACATTTGTCTTGCACAAAGATTATCAGTAACACTGAGTGATTCAACATGCTTATGTGTAGTGCTTAGGGGAATTGAGATTGAGGCATCAGATAAGCAAGGTCACAAACAGACTCAGTCTGTTCTTGATCAGTAAGGATCACGCTATCCCTAATGGCTAATGATGCTGCCATAAAGAAGACACTCAATGGACATTGAGGAGCAGAGAGAGTTAGTCGTGACAGATGGATGGATAGGAGGAGATTATGTGGACGAAGTGTACTTTGGCTTCCTACCAATGCTACAGACATATCTGTTGTTGACATGCATATGCACACACATAACCACAAGCATGCACTCACACTATGGTCTCCCTTACCAAGAAGCATTACATAAAGTAGAAATCTTCTACAGCATCAGTTAAGTTTGACGGTTTCTCTTAGACACTTAAGGGTAGTTATGTGTGTGTGGGATGGTGAGGCTGTGTGCACGAACATATCTCACATGCTCAATGAAACTTCATTAACCATACGTTTCTCATTAATGATTTAAATCTAATTAGACTGCTTCCGAAGAACATTACAATGCATCAGTGGTAACTAATTATATGAAAAAAGACTTGCCACATTATTACGAAACACGATTAGATTACGAAACCTGGAGTTTGTGCAATGCTGACTGTAATTGCGAGCCACAATGAGTACATGCACTGGGGACAAATGCCACCTGGGAGGCAATTGGACCTAACACAACTATCAACTCCAGGCTGGGGGAGTGCATAACATTGTTTAGGGCTGAGTTACAGACTAGAGGATGAAACTAGAGGAACCCTATGTTCTAAGGGCATCAGTTAATGGATTAATGTTGTTGGCCCTGAGATCCAGGACACACATCGGATGCAACGGTTTAGAATTACATTTTCACTTTAATAGTTATTGTACTTTATAAACACGGCTTAACAAATTTGCCATCTCTTTTAGAGCCTCTTATACCACGCTAACCTTTCACATGATCAAGTGACAATCTGTTGAGAAATATCAAGAAAGCATAACACACAAATGCGTAATAACAGTTATAGCAATGGGTTTGTTTATCAACCACTAATGTTCTACTGCTGCTGTGATTGCTTGTGGCCCAAATAAGCTCAGTGACAATCAACCAAATATGGCCTTGTAACTTTGATTTATTAAACGCCTGCAATAGCAGCTGTTTATTTAGTTTTAAGAAATACTCATATGAGAGATGCCGGATTAAAACCTGTTAACACACTCCATTAACAAGATAAATGTTGTATTCCCACACTGAGCTGGGTTCCTGAAGCACTTTTGTAAAGATCTACTCCTTTTTATGTACTCTTGCACTCAACAGACATAATCCTTATAGTTTTCTATATTTCATGGCTATTTCCGTTCCCATATTCCCTTACCATTCAATGTACTGTGTTTATAGCTCCACAGACCTAGTTAATGTATTGTGTTACTATACGTTTTGTAGACATAGTCCCTGATCGTTTAAATATGTCTTTTAGGATTTATTCCATTTTCTTCACTTTTCAAGTTCAATGGACACAGTGTCTTATGTCACCTTTTCATGAACCTTGCTGTAGAAGAATAAAATTAAAACAGGAACTCTATTGTGGAGGAAAAAAAAAACACACCAAGAAGAATTCAAATGGTTGTGCTGCTTCCATGTATATCTATGTTTATCTGAAAAACATCCGCATAAACGCCCTTTCAATAGGGGTTTGTATAAGACCTCTCCATCTAACCCTTTTCTTGCACCTTTATTTTCACTTCCTCCTTTACCCTTGACTATTTCCACAGCACAATGGCCTAGAAATGTAATTAGAATTCAGATTAATACAGTATTATTCAAACTGTTATTCCATGGGATCGTGAGAGAGAGAGAGAGAGAGGAGAGAGAGAGAGAGAGAGAGAGAGAGAGAGAGAGAGAGAGAGAGAGAGAGAGAGAGATACGATCTTCTCACTCAAGCCACGGTGTTGAAAACAAGGGAAGGAAGGGGCGCTTTGATCTTCTGTATTAATTATGGCCTAATTGAGGGAATTCTCCCTCGCACACCTCTCTAAGCCCTTTGAAGCTCACCACCATTTACTTCTTTGAATTCCCATCATCCCCTTTTCTCTTTCCCCTCCCTCTACTTGTAGTATGCGAGCACAATGATTGGAAAGAGTCTGATTTCTATCTTTCCATAAACTATAAACAGCTGTGAGAGAAACGGCAGCAGGTCATCACCAATGTCTTTTGGGTCTTTTGAGAGAGTTATTGGATGTGACATTTCAGTGACCTCTGTGCTCCACCATGTGGGTTGTGCTTGAGTTAGAGCAAGGGAGGTGCCTGTTGCAAGGACATGCAATTTTTTTTTTAGCTTAGAAAACTTTGCCTTGGAGCGTTGAATATTCAGCAGGAGGAGAGGGATGCATGTTTGGCAGGCGATTTTTGATGGCATCCAGAGATGACAAGTTGATCGTGCGATGCAGATGTCTGCTGCTAGCTCGGCTCCCATCTGGAGAGGCAAGGACTCAGAACGAGCGCAATCAACATTCAGCTTCTCCTGTCTCTGAGGTGAAGAAGGAAAAAAAAGCTTCTTCCTCTTTGAAAAGGGTCATAACTGTGGAATGATAGTGACTTGTGTTGACAAGGATACATTTAAATGATCTAACCTTTAGAAGGAAACGAGTGACCATATGATGTTGGCAGATTTGCCTTCATCTAAAAAAAAGTCCCTTTTTTCTTGTAACTATGTATATTTGTAACCATTTCTAACCATTTGTAATCGTTTTATCTTCAGTTACAACTGATGTCAATTTGTTCCTCTGCATCTTTTGTTAGATGATACAAAAGAGTAATTTATCAATCCCAATGGGAAATTGCAATGTTACAGCAGCCACTTAACAGAACACAAACACAGTGAGCTACATAAAGATAAATTTTTTTTAAATATATATAGTAATAATTATAACATCATTATAATAATTAAAAGTTTAGCCCCCTTTCTCACATTCATCAATGGTCAGGCTTTTCACAGTACAGTGAATAGATATTATTTGAGCTGTGTATCATTCTTAGCATAGTGTTTTGTGTGTGTGTGTGTGTGTGTGTGTGTGTGTGTGTGTGTGTGTGTGTGTGTGTGTGTGTGTTTGTATGTAAAGCACTGTGTCTACTTAAAGTCCACTTTATCTTGCCTGTAGATCCACCTTGCAGATGTAGTTGCAGTTAATAATGCAATTTTTTTTTCTTTGCAATCATCCCATTTACCCATCCAAAGGAGGTTCTTCAAGGTTCTTTAATAAAGATAATTAGTATATATAAATCCATTACAATTCAACCGTGATGAAGCTGTTGTATACGGCTCTGCTATATAATGTCAGCACCACTTTTGTGCTGAGAAAGATCAATTACCCAAATGATTCTTGCTCCCAGTTGGTCCTTTGGGAGTTCTTACTATTGATTAAAGGGCTAAAGTTGGCTAGCAAATGATGCCACCATCTGTAATTGTAAACTTCACAGTGCTCCTTTATGGTAAGTGGTGATATGAAACAAAAATTGTCTGATTCAAAGACATTAGGAGAGGATAGAACATTAATTAGAACTCAAACACATTAAATCTAATTAGTGGAGGACATAACATTGGTCCCTTGATGATCTGAGAGTCTATACAGACTTTGTTTTTAATGCACTTGCACCTTTCTCTCGTAGCCAGCATAACCCAGACGAGATGGGCTAGCCTTCACTTTTCTATTTTTCTATGTCATTAATGAGCCAGTGGCATCCATGACTCTGTTGCTCATTCAATGGATGTCTTTTCTTGGACCACTTGTGGAACTAACCAGTGCATAATGGGAAAACTCCATAAGACTTTAAGACTGTTAAAAAGATGAGGGGTAGACTCTGATCTACCCCCCTCACTGTAACCCATTTGGCCCTTGTAAAACTGGCTCATATCCATACACTTTTACATTTTTGGCATTTAAGAGATGCTCTTATCCAGAGGATAAGAGCACCTTCCATGTTCTGTTTACAGGGACAGTTCCCCTGGAGCAACTCAGGGTTAATGGTCTTGCTCAGGAACCCAATGGTGGTAGAGCTAGAGGTGAGATTCAAACCTGGGACCTTTTGATCCATAGGCAAGTATCCTACCACTAGACCACCCCACTTGTAGATCAAATTACAGAACGGTTTATTTTCTGCCCAGTATATCAAATCCCTTACCAGATGTTACTGCAATGAAAGTCACTGTTATTCACCTGTCAGTGATTTTATTTGTACTTTCTTCACTTGTCAGTGGTTTTAATCTTATGGCAGATAAGTGTTTCAAGATGCCAAGTCCTAATGCTCATTATACATGTTTATCAACTGTTATTTGTTGATGTGTGATTTAAAATCAGGTCTGTACCCAGTGGCATAGCCTGGCTTTAATTTTAGAGGGTTAGAAAATAAACTAAATATAATCACTGTGTGATCTCTGACCCTAATTTGATAAATGTGACACACTCAGGCATTTTGGGAGAATGCCAGGCAGTAGGTAAATTCTTTGTAGCAAAGCACAAGTGGCTGGAGTGGTGGTATTTAATTAAAAAGTTATTTAAAGGGCCATTTCAGCCTAAAGCTCTCGTTTAATTTTATTTGTTGTGTTATTTCAGTGGGTGGCGTATCCAACAGGCTTTGTTGGTTTGACAAAATGTATAATTTCATGCCGTTTTCATGTTGTTCTCCAGTGTTTTTTCACTACATTAACCCGCATGCACCACACAAAACGTCAGCATCAGCGCAAGTCTTTAATTGAACAATATTAAAGATAACAGTGAATCTCTTTTATTTAGCACAGAACAGGCCATATGAACATGTTTGAACCTTTCAACCAGGGAAAAAATCCAGAACAAGCTTACTAACTTTAGCCTATAGCTTGTCATCCTCCCCAACTCTACCTCTTCCTACTCATCCCTTCCTCCACAAGCAATATCTGTATTACACTGCTCAGAAAATTAAATGAATACTATTTAATCAGAGTATAGTATCAAGTCAGTTAAACTTCTGGGATATCGTTCTGATCTAAGCAGCAGAGGGGGTTGTTAATCAGTGTCGGCTGTTTTGGTGTTAAAGAAATTAAGAACAGCTGCACTAAAGGGGCAAAAATGAGATGACCCCAAAAACAGGAATGGTTTCACAGGTGGAGGCCACAGACATTTTTTTTTGCTCATCTTTTTTTGACTCCTTTTCAGTTGTTCTGCATGTGACTAGGGTCAGTGTCACTACTGGTAGCATGAGGCAATACCTGGACTCTACAGAGGTTGCACAGGCAGTCCAACTCCACCAGGGTGGCACATCAATACGTGCCATTGCCAGAAGGTTTGCTGTGTCTCCCAGTACAGTCTCAAGAGCATGGAGGAGATTCCAGGAGACAGGCAGTTACTCTATGACAGCTGGACAGGACCATCAGTGGTCTATAACTCATCTGCAGGACTGGTATCTGCTCCTTTGTGCAAGGAGGAACAGAATAAGTACTGCCTGAGCCCTGCAAAGTGACCTCCAGCAGGCCACTGGCGTGAATGTCTCTGACCAAAGCATTAGAAGCAGACTTCATGGGGGAGGCCTGAGGGCTTGACGTCCTTTAGTGGGCCCTGTGCTCCCTGCCCGGCACTGTGGAGCTCGACTCGCATTTGCCAGAGAATACCAGAATTGGCAGGTCCTGCACTGGTGCCCTGTGCTCTTCACAGATGAGTGCAGGTTTGCTCTGAGCTCATGTGACAGACGTGAAAGGGTCTGGAGAAGCCGCTGTGAACGTTATGCTGCCTGCAACATTGTTCAGCATGATCGGTTTGGTGGTGGGTCAGTGGACAAACAGACCTGTACAGGAAAAACAAAGGTACCCTGACTGGTATCGGGATGAAATCCTTAGACCCATTGTTAGACCCTTCGCTGGTGCATGATAATGCCCGGCCTCATGTGGAAAGAGTATGCAGGCAGTTCCTGGAGGATGAAGAAATTGAAACCATTGACTGGCCTCCATGCTCGCCTGGCCTAAATTCAATAGAACATCTCTGGATCTGGGAGGAGATACCCCAGGACACCATCTTCATCTCATAAGGAGCCCCAACATTGTCAGGCATGCATACAAGCACATGGGGGCCATACAAACTACTGAGTACCATTTTGAGTTGCTGCAATGACATTTCAGCAAGTTGGATTTGCCTGCCGCAATCAGTTTTCAGTTTAAATTTCTTGGTAACTTCAAATTAAGCCCTCTGTAAGTTGATCATTTTCATTTTTTCATCAAATGATGTGGCATGATGTGGCACCCATTACATATTAGCATTGATGCATGATTTTTTTTCCAATTGAGATCTGATGTGTTCTCACAGTGTTCCTGAGTACTGTAATTAGGTCATCCAAGTTATACAGCTGGATATTTTACTTCTACTAATAATGTTTCTTAATTGAATTAATTCCTTGTGCTGGCACTCACATGCTATGAACAGTGAGCAGTGAATCTGGCCTCTGCATTTAACCAATTCAAACACATTGAAAGTGAACACACACCAGGAGCAGAAGCCGTGTGCTGCAATGCCTGTGCCTGCAGGGCAGTGACGGGGAGGGTACTTTGCTCAAGGGTAACTCAGGGCAACCTATTGTTCTGGGACATGAACTCACTACTGTTCATGGGTCCTTGTTCCTAACCATTAGACCACCAATGCCCTAGCGCTGCCCTAGTGGTTAGCGGGAACATTAGCTCTCTGCCTTTCTTTTATATTTAACTAGAAACATTTCCTGAAAATTTAACCCCCAAACAAACTATCTAGAACTGGCTATCCCAGTTCTAACAGGGCAAAACTCTTCTAACGGAGAAACACTGGATAGATACATTCACACCCAGGGGCAAATTTTCTACTCCAATCCTTCTGATGTGCAAGTCCATGAATGTTGGGAGGAAACTGGAACACACAGAGGAACCCATGCTGACAACCTGAGAACACACCCAGAACTGTGTTGTTACTGTGTTGCTAACTAGCTTCTATATTTCGACATGTATTACCTTTATGTGAACACTGCATAAGTCTGGCTGGGTAATACTGATTCTCAACACAGCAGATGATATCTTATGACTTGAAATCAAACAGGCTAACAAATATCTGGGTAACACATTGCAGCAGGGACACATTCATAGGGCTGGGGGTGGTGGCCTGGTGGTAGGATACTTGTCTATGGGCCAAGAGATCATATCCCACCTCTAACACTTCCATCATTGGGTTCCTGAGCAAGACCCTTAACCCTGAGTTGATCCAGGGGGACAGTCCCTGTAATCTGGAAATGGAAGTTGCTCTGGGCAAGAACTCCTGCTAAATTCCATAAATGTAAGACTACATTACATTTAGATAAACCTTTAATGAAAATTGAAAATGTGTGATATTGGGTGCTTGTTGGAGTAAGACTTTATAAATGTAACCAATTATCAAAAATAATGATAAGACCAAACCAAAGAAAAAGTTGAATTAGTCAGCAGCCTATCCTTTATTGTTTAGTGCAAAAAATAGGCCTATGAGATTATTTACTGTGAAATTTCAGAGTGATGATAATTATAATAAAAAGAAATCTCAAGTGACACTCAACTGCTGTGCATATATCTCACCCAAAATTGCTAATGCATCCAACAATGACATATATTGGCATAATACTCACTGCCTTGTCTTCCATGTGCTCCTTCATTGCTAGGAACATTAGCATTTTTGGCTAAAGTCTTCCCTCAAGTCACTCAGGCATGTTCAACCCCCCACTCATTAAGTGGCCCCAGGTGGACTCACTGGCACTTAGGGGTTCTTACCGCCACTGTTTAACTTGCTCGTACAAAGCACTCAAGGCCCCTATTTAGAATAGAGAAATGAATAGAGACTAGGAAGCTATTGTTTTTTGCACAATATTGGCATTTAGCGCTTGAGTTTTTTGTTAATGCATAATGAGCTGAATGTCAGGCGTTTAAAGACTGTGGGCATTTCATGGATCCTTGCTTTGCCAACATATACATACAGGGAACGAGTCAATATTAGGTGTCAAGACTTCAGTCGATTGAGAATTTCTGTCAATATTCTATTCAAAGCAAAAACAAGAGGTGACTACAAACCATAAATAACCGAACATATATTCAGGCAAGAAGGAATGGACACCTGAGGATAAGTTCAGTATAAAGCTGCTTTATACAAGTTGCTTTAGCTCACACCTGATCCCCCATCCCTTAGGTGGCAACGGAAAGATATATTAATAGCTCCGTAAGCACAGAGCAGTCACACTATGGCACACGGTGTCAACAAGTCAGTGACTTTCATCAAAGCTCGTACGTATAGGGGCAGTGGTGGCCTAGTGGGAGTTTACCACAGGCTTGGAAGATTGTGGGTTCAAACCCCTTACCAGTAGGTTGCCCTTAGGTACCCTTGAGCAAGGTACAGTCTGTGTCACTGCTCCCTGGGCAGCTTCTGTAGCTGCTCCCTGTTGCACGGTGTGTGTTTGTGCATGGGCTAAATGCAGAAGTCCAATTTTGTTGTGCTGTGCGTTCTCAATGACAACAATGACAAGAATAGTCACTTTTACTTATATGTTACTGGCTTTGCAACCTTTAGTTTGCTAGGCAGCTAACCGAGTTCAAGAAGCAAACTTCAAGAGTATTCATTCATAACAGGCAGAGAATTTTCATCCATAGTTTCATCCAAAGTTCTGTCTGAATGTAACAAATGTAATTTTTTAGCTGTGAAGTAGTAAATGTTTAACTTCTTAGACCTTTAACAGCATTAAACAGTGTTTAGTTTCCAGTTGCATATGCATAGGTAGCCAAATAACCAATAGTCCAATAGCCATTGACCTTATAAAAAAGATAACCTTTGTTCATGACTCCTATGTAGAGCTTATCAATCACAGCAAGTCGCAGGAAAAGATCTGGTGAAACTTGGCAAGTGCTCTCAAAATCCCCTCAAATGAGATCACATGCTGTTTCATACTGCAGCTTAATACCTCAATTTGTAGCTCCAGCATTTCTCTGTAAACAACTGCTGCATTTCAATATTTAATTGGCGGCAATTATTCGCCTGTTTATTTATTAATCTGGCAACTGCTTATGTGTGTCGCAAGGCTCACGACAGGAGGGGGGAAAGATGGGGTCTCTGCCAAAGAGCATTTCTCCTAAAACACACCCACACATGCACACACAAACACACTCACACACACTAGGCAAGAAATGGGAGAACTGATGGTACTCACTGAATATTGACTTGTCTTTGCTAAGGTGACTGTGTGTGTGTGTGTGTGTGTGCGTGTGCGTGTGTGTGTGTGTGTGTGTGTGTGTGTGTGTGTGTGTGTGTGTGTGTGTGTGTGTGTGCAGACATGAGTGAGTGGGAGGGTGTAGTGGAGAGTGAGAAGGGAGAGAGAAAGAGAGACATCGATGGAGACAAGCGAGAAAGAACAGTTTTCACTACACCTGAAGTTCTGTTCAAGGTGTGTGGTCTTTTATGTAATACCCTTGGTGGTGGGTTGTTGTTTTTTTTTTCAGCACTGCGCTTCAAACTCTCTTGTCAAGAAAAAACATCGAGGGAATGATGGCACAAAGTCAACAGCTACTCAACAACTTGCTCATGCCTGGCTTTCTAAAGAGAGCAAAGTGCATTGCATGTGTTTCTGACAGAAGCACTAAATGCCGTTACTGCTGGCTGTGAAAGAACATTATTACATCAGGCCCAACCCTTCTGATGAGCAAGAAGGAAATAAACAGAGTGAAATACCCACAGCATAACAGCATGTCTGCTTCTCTCCCAGTCTGACACTGTGATAAGAGCTTTATAAGGAATGCTCAACCTAATCTCTATCCAATGCATGCATAATGTACATTATATTGAAATGGGAAATAATTTTGATGTGCTTTCTTCTATTAGAAATCCATTGACTCAAAGCACACTTGTAACCTAGTTGCTGAATTGTTTTTTTTTCCCCTAGATTTGTTTATGCAAAACAGTTTTATGAATTCATCCCTCCGAGGTATTTGTAAATTTAGCCATAGATCAGCATAATTCAGTCTTTCTGAGATGGGACTTGTTTCCCCAGGAAAGAATTTGTGGTAATTCATTCATTGAGTAGTGCTGAGGTGAGTTTTTACCAGCTGCCGTGGATACCAGTGAAGAAGCAAAGTAATCAGACCTGTATGAGTGTGGCTGTAGTTTTAAACAATAAATTAAACAATAATCACTAATAATAATTTACATGTGTATTCAGCGAATTGGACAAATACCCAATGGCATCTTTAATAAGTGAGTTTTAAGTAAGGTTTCCTTGTGTAAATACAGAAAAGTGTCAAATTTGATGTCTGTGGCAATCGACAGTATGATACCGATATACTAAGGAATTTGTTTGGTGGTTTGTGTGAATGAGGAAGATGCAGAGGACCGTAATTAGGTTCAACACACCAACAGTGGGATTTATTATGTTTGATACATTCAGTGTCATTGTGTATTTCTTACACAGGATGCTAGAAATTGTCCAAAATGATGTATTCATCCTTTATCTAAGCAACTTATCCTAACCATTGCTGAGGTGGTAAGTTAATGGAGTTCATCCCAGCACATATAGGGCGAAAAATGAAAAAATGAAAAAACATCCTGGACAGGTCAGCAGTCCAGCGCAGACAAACACACAAACATACAGTCACACCATGGGGGCAATTTAGCATCACCAATCCACATGACCTGCATGTCAATAGACTGTGAGAGGAAACCAGAGCACCGTGAAAACTCATACAGACTTTGGGAGAACATGTAAACATCACACAGAAAGGATCCAAATTCCCCCCGACTGGGAATCAAATACAGAAGCTCCTGCCGCAACACTACCCACTGCGCCACCTAGTCTCCATGCAAAAATCCATATACATAAGAAGCTAAAAAAATATTTTGTACAAGCAATAAGGTCTTCATGTGTTAAAAAACTCTTTTCTACTCTAATGTTTTTTTCAGTAAAAAGCCTGGCCGTGTTTTCCATTTATAACAAGGAACTGACACCTGGTTAGACTGAGGCTACCATTCAGTGTCAGTGTTATTCAGAGTCAGTGTCAGTGGTCAGTGTTATTTATGGTCATTCTGGCATTTTAGGCAAGACCTCAACCCTGCACCCTGTCCAACTGACATGGACTTTCTGTTTCCAGGTCCAAGCCTCTGCATACATTGTCATTTCATCATTCTCTTACAAGCATCATGTCATGTTTTTCAAAGCCATCAAATGTCTCTCTGCAGCGTGTTTAAGGGTCTGTGCTGGAGTTAAATGAAGAACTGGCCTCCAATGTCAACACACCTTCTATAGACGAGAACCTTAAGTCTTAAGTCTGAAGCTGAGCAATGTCCAAAACTTTAGTTTTTAGTAGTTAAGTTTAGGTTGTGTTAAATTTAGACATGTTTGGTAAGTTCAGCCACAAATAACTTCAGTGCATAAAAGAAGTGATGCGGCTCACCTTATATAGACCATATAGACAGATGTTTTTGTTTTTTGATGGCTTGAATTCTTAGTCAGTGGTGTCTATGAAGTTTGAATTTTACCACCTTAAATGTAGCATCAGTTAAGCTCACAACTGCACTCACACACACACACACACACACACACACACACACACGCACGCACATACAAGCACACCCACAAACATTTATATATGAGTGTACAACCTAAAAACAAAGCTAGTTAGCCAGTCATAAGACTTTTTCTGTTTTATGTATAACCAAAGAGCGTAATGTAATAGAAACAGAAGAGTTAAGCCAGACTTAGCAAAACTATCTATGGCTGTATGTACATCATCTTGATGTACAGCCATGATGTTACCTTATCACCATATGCTTAAATTTAGGCAGCAATGGGCATCATGGTCTTTGTCAGTCAGTGACCCTGGGAAAGGCATACATGTCATACTGATGACATCAGCAGCTCATTAAAGAAAAATTAGTCACATTCCTAGTGCTTCAGGTGCACTGCTTAAGCCTGGCACTGAGCTCAATAACACTAGCCATTTGCTAACCTCACATTTAAATTATTCACACACACACACACATCTGCGCGCGTGCACACACACACACACACACACACACACACACACACACACGCCACCGCACACACACAGACACACGCACACATACACTCATTCGCAAAAGCAACATACATGAAACAAGTGTTCTCAAATCTCGCCCTTTGTTTGCTCTCGTCTCTTGTATTCATCTCTTTTGTTCATGAGCTCCTGTTCCAAGCATTTGCATTTAGATTGAAAAGCAGAACCAATGATTCCCCATGTGTGTGTGTGTGTGTGTGTGTGTGTAAGCGAGCACTTGCTTCACTTGTCCCGGGCATGCTCACACCCATTGCTTCCCTCGAGAGCTTTCTTCCAGGAATGAGCTCATGCGTACATCACTAAGCCTCATATTCTCATTCTCTCTCTCTCTCTCTCTCTCTCTCTCTCTCTCTCTCTCTCTCTCTCTCTCTCTGCAGATACACGGAACCGGAAGTATGCACACCACACGTAAACTTCCTTTGAGAACAGCTGTAATGATGTGGTGCAAAGCCGTCATTTTTACATGGCTGACTACGATGAACAAGGCAGTGACAGAATGTGCTAAAAAGGTTTCCTTGCTTCACTTCCTTGCTACTCCAAAAATGCCATTTGCATCATTTTATGTAACAAAAAACAGTCACAGCCCTATTCTTACATGACCATTTTCAACCTTCCCTTTATTTCCTAAAAAGGATGTTTTCTGTGCCTTTAAGACTGACATGTGTAAATGACCTTTGTGCCTCATTCAGAAAGTGGTCTCAGCTCAAATGATCTGAACCAAATGTTCCATTCTGATGGAAAATCCTTAGAGAATCAGAAAGAGCCACATTAAGCCACATTGATTCACTGTGTTTATCCTTTAGATGGCAACAGTGATTTGTTTGCTTCCTGAAACACAAGAACAGCACAACGTTTAATCGTTTTCCTGTTACATACTGCAGGGAATGAGCTAATCAGCTGCTCTGGGCAGTCATATTTAAATGTTTTAATAAGTTTAGAATAATGCCCAAACAAAATGAATATTCAAAAATATTAGTTAAAGCAGAATATGACCTTAATTTTAGACTAGTTATTCAGTTATACCATTTTTTCCTATTAAATACCATTTTTGTTTCATTTCTTTCATGATCTAATTACACCCATATTTTTTTTTAGCAGCTTTATACTTGGCATGGAGCATTGATCATGCTGAGGCACATAACTGTGTCAGGTCCATATGCATGGTTCTATTGCCTGATAAATTGCTGAGATCAATTATTTAGTCTGTGACAAAATTCTCTATGTCTCATCATCAAAAATCTGTAAAAACACATTAACAGACACTAATAGTACCAAATAGAAACCCGGTTAAACATTTACTGTTTGTAATAAATTTATACCATAAAAACTCAAAAAGAGAAACAAGTAGCAGTGGTGGCCACTGGTTAGGACTAGGCCCGAGGTTTGGAAGGTCGTGGGTTTGAATCCCAGACCAGGTGGTTGACCTGAGGTACTCTTGAGCAAAGAAACGTCTCCATCACTGCTCACAGGGCTCTTGAAATGGCTGCCCCCTGCTGCATGTGTGTGTATGAGTATGAGCATCTCGTTGTGTTTCACTGAGTGCTGTACTGCGTTTCACAATGAGAAATAGTCACTTTCACTTCAAGTATATTAAAGGGACAGCTCAGGTTGGAGAATTTGGAGACAAAGTTAGAAAAGCAGGATTGTATTGGTATGTACAGAGGAGAGACAAGGATTATATTGGGTGAAGGATGTTGAGGATGGAGCTGCCAGAAAAGAGAAGAGGAAGGACAAAGAGGAGATATATGGATGTGGTGAGAGAGGACATGCAGGCAGTTGGTTTGGGGTGGTGGTGGTCTAGTGGTAGGCTATTTGCCTATGGACCTATGGCTCAAGAGGTCCCAGGTTCAAATCCCACCTCTGGCAGTACCACCACTGGGTCCCTGAGCAAGACCCTTAACCCTGAGTTGCTCCAGGGGGACTGTCCCTGTAAATAGGACATGGAAGTTGCTCTGGATAAGAGTGTCTGCTAAATGCCATAAATGTAAATGGATTGAAGGTAGAAGATTCAGAGGAACAGAAGAAGATGAAATGGACGATCTGCTGTGGTGACCCCTAAATAGGAGTAGCCAAAAGAAAAAAATCAAAAAGACTTGCTACTGCTGTTGCTATGGCTGTTTAGCGGTGGGCTATGAGAGTCAGATGTAAATCATTGCTGGCTTTAAAAGAACCTTACACATATTCGATGAAAACTTTATTTTAAAGACAAAAACCCTAAACATTATGCTTATTTATGCCTTGGTTAATCATTTTTAATTATACAGTCTTGATTAAAAATTATGGAGGTGTTTTTAAAGAAAATGGGCAAAAACCGTTCCTTTTAATGGTAACAAAGTGCATGGAATGTGTATAAATCAAATAAGTGAGGATTAGCAGGGGATGCCCAGTTGCCCAACTAGCTAACATCAATTTGAGCATATCTTTGGTCTTGGCAGAGCACAAGGCACCGGTAATTAAATCTCAGTTATGTACAGCGTATCCTCTGTGATGGCAGGTCCATTTACTCTCCCCAAAACCAATGAGGAGAGAAACAAAGACAGAGTGGAGGAAATGAACAAACAGTCTTGTGAGGACAGAAAGGAGCAAGTGACGACCATGCTAAGGTGCTGGGAGACAGCCAAAGTAGACTGGCTCCTGCTGGTAGATCAGTCATGGCTATTTAGGATGAACAATTGAGTCTCCTTCAAGCAGGCCCACACAGAGACCATACTGGCATCCACAGACAACACATATACAGTAAACATTAGCACACCGGGGTAAATAGCAGTGCTTCTCACTCCCAGTCACACACTCTTCTGATTTCCCTGTTTCTAACACAGATGACTCAGCCTTTAAAGGGCTTGATAATTACCTGCTTAATTCTTCTCTAACATAACTGCTATAACTGCCAGGACACAGCTCACTTTGTGCAAATAAAAGAGAATAAATGTTTTAAATGCAAACAAAGTGTGCCCTGACTTGACAGCATTCACTTAGCAATGTCAAGAGCTTTGAAAAATACACTGCCATATTTCAACCCCAAGCCTAAGCACCATTTCCATTCCTTATTTATAACCCTTGCTTTTCGAGTGTCTCCTTGCCCTTTGGAACAGGGATGATGTTTGATACATTCCCCTTTAAAATGAGACAAACATTCAAGAACACAGTATGTCATCAGCCTTTTACATACTGAGTGCAACTGATGCAACAAGGAAACATTTCCAATATGCCGTTCACAGCTTCTTTCACAAGTGTCTAATGTCAGCTGATTTAACAAGTCACCTAATCAAAAAGAACATACTACTACCGATGCTACTGTGGGTGCTCTAAAGGCACCTCGGCCATGCATCCATTTTCTGCCGCTTGTCCCAAACGGGGTCGCGGAGGAGTGCTGGTGTCCAACCCAGCGCACACAGGGCGAGGACGGGGGACGCACCCTGGACAGGTCGCCAGCCCATCGCAGGGAGGAGCAGGACAGGGACGGCACCTTGCTCAAGGGTACCTCAGGGCAACCTATTGGGAAGGGGTTCGAACCCCCCATCCTCCGATCATGTGGCAGACGCCCTAACCACTAGGCCACCGCTGCCCCGCACCTTGGCCAGTGTGCATATATTTGGTTCGTAAGGCATTCTAAGCATTCAAAGTGTGCTTCTGAAAAATCTACATTTTGAGGGTCATCTAGCCCTACCCCTCGATCAAGAAATGGGACACCTAACCCCTAGCTTTGAAAGCATAAAAACAAGGAGGAGTCTCTGGGCAAGGGGTGCAATAGGAATGGGCTTTAGTGGTGTAAAAAAAGTCACTGCTACACTACCTGCCCAATGGCTCATATCTAAATTATTAGTGTGCGAGGTAATAGTAAAGTAGAGTACAGTCATTTTAAATGCATTTTACGGAATCTGTAGTTCCTCAAATTCTCAAAATTATATTGACTGTAATCAACAGTATGATGAACATGCAACAGACAGAGATTATGCTGAAACACAGCAATATACTGTCAGTCGAAATGACCTTCTCACAGTTACTGGTTGGTGAGGCTTGTTTAAGGCATTATATCATAGCACTTGTTGTTTCCAGGCTGGCAAAATCATCAGAAAATGGAGACTAGTAGTGCATTGACTTGACTTGACAGGAGATCTCCGCTTGCAGACACACACACACACACACACACACACACACACACACACACACACACATACACATACACCCAAGCAAGCGTGAGGCGAGAGAGATCTATGAAGTACATGTCCAATTACCATGGTTACCCAAAGCTCATTTAGAGGGTGACTGTTTGGTCCAGCAGTTCTGCAGAAACACGCTTCCCTACAAAAAAGTGTTAAAAAAAGCATATTAACTAAAACAATGCCAGTGCTTGGTAGAGGACAAGGTACAGAAAGGCAACATGACATGTTTGGATGGCTAGGAAATTGAACATCATATTAGATGTTCTGTTTTTCGTTAAACATAGAAGTTTTCTCTTCCTGCACATACACATTTAGCCTAAAACTGTAAGTGGTAGCTCTGTATCTTGCAGGAAGAAGGGCATCTATACATTTTGATACTTAAGGTGATTTGACATGGACTCCAAATTAGGGGCAGCGGGGGCCTAGTTAGGGAACTAGGGTGGTTAGGGCGTTGGCCCCGGATCAGAATATTGTGCGTTCGATTTCCTCACCAGTAGGTTGCCCTGAGGTACTGAGGTTTTTTTTACATATTTTTAAACATTACACTAAGCTTGCAGTTGTTTCACTTCAAAACAGAAGTGAGCTACACATCACAGTAATGAAGCCACCAATATGCAGCAAAGGAAAAAATCTAATTCAATGATGAAAAAAGTGAAAGTGAAGTGAAAATGATGATCTGTCATAGTGAACACACAGCACAGCACAAATTGTACCACAAGGAAATGCTTTCTCTGCATTTAACAACCGTGGTGGATCTAATGAGTGGAAAAAATTAGGCTGCTTACAGAAAGAACGGTACAATAGCTCAAGGACTTGTACAGAACCAATAACATTGAGTCTATTTTGCTGACAAAGCTAAAGAAATGCTTGTTTACTTCAGGATTCCACATTGTGATCACTTTCCAAAAAGCATCAACAGCTCCCCTGTGGAGGATATCCAGAGCATCAAGTACCTTGGTGTTTACATTTCAAAGAACCACACATGGACCATCAACACTGTGTCTACTCTATTTACTCATCTTCACCACTTTAAACAGAAGGACCATAGAGAGCATCCAGAGCAGCAATATTACAGTCTGGTACAGGAAATGCAAAGCCTGAGTCGCAAGTCCTTACAACAGGTAGTGAAGACAGCTGATAAGATCGTTAGGGTCTCTCTCCCCTCTTTCCAGAGTATCTTTACCACGTTGCATCCACACAGCCACCAGCACTGTGGAAGACCCCACACACCCCTCCCGCACTCCTTCTCCCTCTAGCCATCTAGAAAAGTATTCTGTAGAATTCAGGCTTTCTCTACCAGGATGTAAAATAAGACAGAAAACTGAACCAGAACGGATCATTATATCCCAAAGCCAAGCCCATGTTCATATTTATATAATGTGTCAAATTTATTGAATGTTGTTGCCATTTCTGCATTTTTTAATTCAAAAGCATTCTGCCATTTCAATTATTTATTACAGTCACCCCTGATCTCTTTTACACTTTTTAATCACCGGCAGATAGTTAAAGATAATTTTGCACCATTTCATGGTTAAGGTACTTGACTGGCTCATGAGTGTGTGTTTTCATCACAAGAGTTTTATGTCAGTGGTGATTCATCTTTGTAAATATGTTTAAAAATGTTTGAAATAAACCTCCATGGCAACTGTATGCTGCAGATTTGGTTCCTTGAATGTTCCTTTTGAATGCGGAACCCCGGTCAGATCTGAGATTTCAATCTTCCACATCATAATTCTTCATGCAGGGATAGTATTTTCAAAGAAGACCATGTATAATGTATAATATATGCTTCAGCTTCAACTTGATGAACAGATGTACTTCTAGCCACATGATTATTGCTATACACAAAAGCAAGATCCATCAGGCTTCAAAGAGCAACATCAGAGGAGCAGGGACAAACATCACATCTTACGTAATGCTCAGTGCGCTCACTGTATTCAACAAAAGCCTAGGGGGAAAAATCAGAGGGCTCATGGCTAGATGAGAACTGTGGAGCTCCAGACCTCCAGCTGAGAAGAGAACTGACTTGCACAGTGACAGTGGAGCACCAGGCTAAGGGAATAATTACAGGGAGCTAATTATTTATGCAGTAAACAAGGCCTATCTTGTCCAGACTCGACTGTGAGGGCTAATGTCCAGAAGCCAGGATGATTCACAGTCACATGATTTGTATCAACCACATGATTTCATAAAATTCTGACTAGAACATTTATGCAATTTAATGATAAAACTTTGATTAAACACTGTGGCATTTGGAAAACTGTCAGAAATGACCTCATGTCTCAAACTGCTATGTGGGCAGCATCTTCTATGCAACTATTTTGGCATTTCAGTAGCACTAGCGGTTGAAAACCAGAGGATAATGCAAATAGCAGTTATATAGTTTTCAAATGCCTCAACTTGCAGTACAAAAAGACATCCTTTAAATAAAATATGATCTTAAAGTAAATCTTTTATATTTTTCACAAGAAAAAAAATAGATGTTTCAGTTTTTTAGCACAATCTCATAATTTTTTTTTACCTCTACACTTTGTTTCACTCTTTCCTTTGGAACTGAATAAAAAAATGGGACCACTCTTCCAGAACCCAGGTTGTCAATAGCTTTTGTCATAGTTTGCAGCACTCTGCCCTGACTGGGCCACCTGGTGCCTCAATGGATCTCTAAAGACTGGCCACGTTCCATCTGCCTTCAAGACAGCCGTAGTCACTCCTATTCTGAAGAAACCCTCTCTGGACTGCACAGACTTGAACAACTACAGACCGGTATCTCTTCTCCCCTTTCTCTCCAAAATCTTATAATCAACTCAATGTTTTCTTATCTCAAAACAGGTTCCAGGATCCCTACCAGTCTGGATTCAAACTAGCACACTCCAATGAAAGTGCTCTACTGGCTGTCTCTCAAGAACTCAATGCTGCAAGATCAAACAACCTGTCCTCAATCCTGATTCTCCTGGAACTCTCGGCAGCCTTCGACACCGTGAACCACCAGATCCTCCTGACCACTCTCTCCAACTTAGGGATTGCTGGTACTGCCTGGCAGTGGTTTTCCTCTTTCCTACAGGATCGGCAGTGCCAAGTGTCATGGCAGAGCCGTCGATCTACACCACGAAATTTGACAACTGGCATTCCCCAAGGATCTGTCCTTGGTCCTCTTCTATTTTCTCTATATACTGGCTCTCTGGGGGAGGTCATAGACTTTCATGGCAACTCATAGCATTCTTATACAGATGACACTCAACTAATCTTCTCTTTTCCCTCCTATGATCAACAGGTCTCTACGCGAATCACTAACTGCCTGGCTGACATCTCTACATGGATGACATCACATCACCTCAAGCTCAGTCCTAACAAGACTGAGCTTCTCTACTTGGAAGGCCATCAGTCACTCCGACTGGATCTCCATATCTCCTTTGGTGGTTCACTTCCGGTCCCATCTAGAACTGCTAGGAATCTTGATGTCACTTTCAATAATGAGCTCTCCTTCTCCTCTCATATCATTAATCTTTCTAGGTCCTGCAGACATCTTCTTTTCAACATTAGCAGAATCCGTTTTTTTCCTCACCACCCAGGCAACCCAGATACTGGTCCAGTCCCTGGTCATCGCTAAGATGGATTACTGTAACTCTCTTCTGCCAGGGCTTCCATTGAAGGCAACAAGACCACTACAACAGATTCAAAATGCAATCTTCAACTACCCCAAGTTCTCTTCTTCCACACCTCTGCTGCAGGACCTATACTGGCTCCCAGTGGCTGCTTGTATCAGGTTTAAATCTCTAACTCTTGCTTACAAGGCTTCTAACAGTCTTGCACCCTCCTACTTGACTGCTCTTGTCAAACAACGTGTCTCTTCTCGTCCTCTCAGACCATCAAGCACTACTCGCCTTGAACTCCCACCGTTGAAGAAAAGAGGAAGACACGCATCAAGACCCTTCTCAGTTCTGGCTCCTCAGTGGTGGAATGAACTCGCCCTGATGGTCAGAACTGCTGAGTCTCTTGCGGTCTTTAAGCTTCAATTAAAGATTCACCTGTTCAAGGAATTTCTCAGGGAATAATCTTCCCAAACTATCCTACTCTTTTTACCTCTGCTCTTTCTTTTCCCTTCCTCAAGAAACCTCTGCTCTTTCTTTCCTCTTATATTTAAAAAAGAAAAAAAAAAAACAAGCAAGCAGGCACTTGTCACAGGGTTACTAAGTTTGTTGCATAGGTTGTAATAGTTAAACAGCAGTAGCTGATCTGAGCTGGTTACTAATATGATGATCAAATTTGTAAACAAAGCACTGTTGTAAGTCGCTCTGGATAAGAGCATCTGCTAAATGCTGTAAATGTAAATGTGAATGTAAATGTGCCTCATTAGAATGTTAGGTGTGCTTCGTTGGCTAAATTATATAAAGACACAAAGTCAGAGTCAGTGCAGCGCATCGGTCATTCTGGATTCCATGTTTGGTGCCTGTGTAAGTAACACTTTAAGTTCAGTGTTTGTGTTAGTGCATGTTTATGTTCATGTTTAATTAAACTTAGTTCCAGATTCCCAGCTTTGCACTTATGTTTGGTCAAACCCACCAAGCCGTTACAGCTTTTCTCTTTACCATCAAATTTTTTAGCAATATCTCCAGCATCCCATACTCAGCTTTATTCACACTTCAGTTACCAGCATCCTTAACTTCTTTGCACAACATCAATTTATCTATATTTTTATTTTCTCTACATAAAAAAGTGCATGATCCAGGCTACTAGTGGCCCTGTCAGTCTGCACTGTTGTTGGAAAAGTTCAGCAACCTTTAGGGATTTAACTGCCATCACAAGATATCTCACATCACCATATGCGGAGTGTATCTCTGAAATTTCAGAATAGAAAGTCAAGTAGCCCCAATACTTCAGCCTACCCTTTAGCCCCAACAAAAAATGTGACACCCTACCATTACCCATGAATCTGCAAAAATGTTGCACCAAGGGTGCTGTAGAACTGAGGCTAACATGTCCACACATTGCATTTACAGCTTACATTCTTTTCAGGAAATTTGCTTTTGTTTTTCATAGATTCAATTGTTCAGACCACATTGGGAGAAGATATGGGCCACATATGACCACATTTTTATAGCAGTGTGTATGTGAATATATCTTAGGTCACACTGAACAACTACCTACTTAACCAACGTTCTCTGTATAAGTGAAACTCCATAGTAATTTGTGAGACAAACGTAAAGTGCATAATTAAAGGGCGACAGCAGGTAACAATACTCTGAAAAGGTATTACTGTTTATCTGACAGTGACACTTTTGGTGGTCTGCCAGGTCTTTAACAGTTGTCCCATTTTCATTGATTATTGCTTTTTTAATCTGAATTTTTTTGAAACTGCTGTCTTTCACTTGATTATTACAGTTTCATTGAAAGAACATAACACCAGTAACTGCTCAGAGTGAAGCTTATGTCAGAAGGATTTAGCTGTTACTGGTTAGGTTGGTAAACAATTTAGGCTGCAAATTAAATAAACTAAAGGGTTGCTCTCATACTAGGGAAAAGTGTTGTGAATCTTAATAACATATTAGTTAGATCACTAAAGAGATAAAAATGTAGTGATGGTGCAGAATTATTAAGAATATCTGTCACTTTTGAACAATACTGGGATTGCCAACCAAACAGGTTTCAGGATCTCTGGTCAAATTTACATTGAAATCTTATTTGATGATACAAATCTTATTTGATGATACAACCGTGGTGGGTCTGATCAGCGGTGGAGACGAGGCAGCTTACAGAGAGGAGATACAAGAGCTGACGGACTGGTGCAGCAACCTGTCTCTGAACGTCGAAAAGACTAAAGAGATGGTTGTTGACTTCAGGAGACCACGTCGGGACCACGCTCCATTTATTATCAACACCTCACCTGTGGAGATGGTCCAGAGCACCAAGTTTCTTGGTGTTCATATAACTGACAACCTCACGTGGACCCTCAACACCAACTCTATCGCTAAGAAAGCCCAGCAGTGTCTCTACTTCCTGCGCAGACTGAGGAAAGCCCATCTCCCACCTTCCATCCTCACCATCTTTTACAGAGGAACCATCGAGAGCATCCTGAGCAGCTGCATTACTGCCTGGTATGTGAACTGCAACATCTTAGACTGCAAGTCCCTACAACGGGTAGTGAGAACAACTGAGAAGATCATCAGGGTCTCTCTGCCCTCTGTACCACCCGCTGCATCCAAAGCAACCAGCATTGTGGATGATCCCTCCCATCCATCCCACACAATCTTCTCCCTCCGGCCATCCGGGAAAAGGTTCCGCAGCATACGGGCCTCTACTTCCAGGATGGGAAATAGTTTCTTCCCCCTGGCCATCAGACTCTTAAACTCCTAAACCGCTAATGTCTACTCATTCCATCATTATCATTACCATCATCTATTTATTTATCTCTTGTAAAAAATAAAAAAAAATTGCACTCTGCACTTTAACAATAACACTGCTCCGCCACATTGTTGCACTGCAATCAACCTGGGCTGCTTTGTTCTAGAACACTGCGGCCCTCTTACGGATGAATCTACTGTCTGCTGTGCTGTCTATTGTTGTCTGTCTTGTCTGCACTTGTTGCCCTGTTTTGTGTATTATGTTGTGTCTTGTCTTGTGTGTAGCACCAGGGTCCTGGAGGAACGTTATTTCGTTTCACTGTGTACTGTGTATATGGCTGAAATGACAATAAAATCCTACTTGACTTGACTTGACTTGACTTGACTATTGTTTCCAAAAGCAAACAAAGCACTTTCAAGCAAGTCCAAAAGTTCCCCAAAGATTCATTTCTTTAAGTAGCATATATGAGTGCTAAGAATATGTATGCAATGTTAATGTTCTTTATTAATCAAAGTGATCTTCCCATAATGTAATGTTGAGTTATTCTAATATTTACAATGGTTTAAAAAAGCATGTCATCAATTTTAGCAGTCATAGTTCAATAATCCTGAAATTATCCACTATATGATCCAGTCATTATATGATGATGCAGCTAGTGACTCATCCAAAATGTGACATGCAACCATTGAACAACAGGATCCTGTAGCATAAAAAAGCATATGTGTGTGAAACACTGCTCACACACAGCTAGTTATCTTCTGAGCCAGTGATCTCTAAACTCGGTTGTGATTATGCCATTTGGAGGGCAACATCCCTAAACAAAACACACACACGCACAGACACTAATTATGGGGACGGGGAAAACGGGCGCCGCAAATGACTTCTCCGCCCCCTCGAGCCCTGAGTTGAGTCACTGCTTCCCCTAATGAAGTGACAGAGCACGTGCACACACACAGACACACACACACTGCTCTGCCGATCCAGGACCAAATCAAGCCCGACATTACCTCAGAAACATGTGACTGGCTCAGAAATAAACCAGTGATGCTGTATTTACCTCTGTTGGGATGACAAAAAACTGATGGGCTCCACAGTAACAATATCATGTTATTACCTGCATGATATGCTGAAATGTTACAACCATTATTATTTTAGGCATATTGGTTTTTAGCCATCTGTTTTTAAGCACTGGACCAAAACAAACCAAATATTGTACCATATTTTAGTGCCGCACCATATCAAACCAAGCATTACCAGAGAAAAATGTTATTACTTGTGCTATAATAAATACTAGACTATTTTGTTAGCTTTAGGCCAGCGGTGTTTCAGTGCTGGAGCATTTCAAACCAAGCATTACATTGCTTTTTTAGCACTGGATCAGATCAAACCAACCATCTCAGAAATGTGTGATTACCTTTGATGATGACATTGTTGTTTAGATTAATCTAGCAGCCTTATGAAATTTTACAGAATACAGATTCCAGCACTAATTTGTAGAAAAGAGTATACAAGAATGACAAAATATAAAACAAAACATCTCTAATTAGTGCCTCAAAGGCTTGCCAAAAGAAAAAAGTTAACAATGATGCTCAGTGCAGTTATCATGCGTTACTCTAGATCAAAGCCTTTATTGAGTTTTTACATGACAAATCTGTATGAACATTAGCTTTCAGGAGACCAGGTCATTTTTGGAGCTGTGCTCCTTTCAGGGTTGGTCTTTAGGCCAAATGCTACTGACAACTATCTCGCTCATGCTGCTGTCGAGTTATTCTTATCTCCTTCAGTCTTTTGCTTTTCTCTCTTTTTCTTCTTTCTGCTGCTCCCGTTTAGAGGACACCACAGCAGATCCTCCGTTTCCATTTCTTTCTGTCCACTGCATCTTCCGCATTCAAACCGACCACCTGCATGTCCTCTCTCAAGTTAAACAAAGTTCCTCCAGGACCATGGTGCTACACATAAGATGACATCAAACACGACACAGAACACAAGACAAGAGTAACAGTGCAGACAAGATTACAAAGAACAATTGAAAACACAGGACATCCAACAGGAGACAGACACTATGTGTATAAATGAGTGGAACAGAGCAGCAGTGTTGTAACTAGCCTGTACAGACCAGCAGTGCAATGAGCAGTATTGTTGAAGAAATGCGCATTGCAAATTAAGCAGTAATAATAATAATAATAACAATAAAGTGACTGTGCATGACCAGTGCATAAACAGGAAGATGTACGAAAGGAGCAGGTCATTGAAGTATCATATGTTGAAGAGTTTGATTGCCAGGGTGAAGAAACTGTTTCCCAACCTGGTAGTGGAGGCCCATATGCTACGGAACCTTTTCCCGGGTGGCAGGAGGAGGAAGAGTGTGTGGAAATGGTGTGTGGGAACATCTACAACGCTGTTTGCCTTGCAAATGCAGCAAGCGATGAAAATGTCCTGAACAGAAGGCAGAGAGACACCAATGATATTCTCAGCTGGTCTCACTACCCGTTGCAGGGACTTGCAGTTAGAGACGTTGCAGTTCCCGTACCAGGCAGTGATGCAGCTACTCAGGATGCTCTCAGTGGTTCTTCTGTAGAACATGGTGAGGATGGGTGAAGGAAGATAGTCTCTCCTCAGTCTCGTCAGTCGGAGGAAGCAGAGACGCTACTGGGCTTTCTTTGTGATGGAGCTGGTGTTGAGGGTCTATGTGAAGTTGACAGTTATGTGAACACCAAGAACACCAGACATCATCTCACTTTCCAAGATTTTGCTTTTCTTGGATTTTCTTTCTATCAGCATTGTTTTGATGTTATATTATGATGTTTATATTATCTGTTAAATTATCTGTTATGTGTTATGTGTATCTGTTTTCTAGCAAGTGTATTGCTAATGTAATTCTGTATTCTGTAGCATGTTCTTGAAAAGGTCAAGTAAATCCCAATGATCATCAATGTCACACGGAGGTTGAACAAGCTACCAGCCGAGTTCCTTCAAAAACTGTGTGCAAGTGTACCTAGAAGAATTTATGCTGTTTTGAAGGCAAAGGGTGGTCACACCAAATATTGATTTGATTTAGATTTCTCTTTTGTTCATTCACTGCATTTTGTTGATTGATGAAAATAAATGGACACTTCCATTTTTTAAAGCATTCTTTATTTACAGCATTTTTTTCACACTTTTGCACAGTACTGTATATATAGTAAAGTTCAAGATGTTGAACTGTGCTGATATTCCCATTACCTTGTCTGTTTCATTTCGTTTACATTGAGAGCCTTACAGTTAGAGCTGTAAGCAAGTCATTAAATGGAATATCTGACATTAAGATGCTTTAAGATTTATTTATCTAATTTCTAAGACTGCATAATGATCATTTTTAATTAGGCCTGTGCCACGATGCTTTTTGCTGTTTAGTCTGCATACTGAAAGAGTGCATGAACACAAATAACCGGAGCTCATAATATTAACAATGGACACTTCTAATGCTTGTTACAGAAATTCAAATAAGATATTGCAGCTTTACACAGCCTCTGGTAATGATCAAATGGTCCCATGTCCTGTTCCTGTTGAAGTTTAAAATGGTCAAATCTAGTTCATCTGTAAACAATGAAATAGTTTAGTGTGACCGGTTGTTATCTAAACAGCTCTTTTTTTTTTTTTTTGTGACAACCCTTGTCATTGCGAGGTCACAGCACAGCATACAGTGACCCACAACAAAATTGGACCTCTGCATTTAACCCATGCACTCAAACACCGTGCAGCAGTGGGCAGCTATTGAAAGCGCCCGGGGAGCAGTGACGGGGACGGTACCTTGCTCAAGGGTACCTCAGGGCAACCTACTGGTAAGGGGTTTGAACCCACAATCTTCCGATCCTGTGCCATTAATTCATTACTGTAGTTGGAAAGGGGCAATGCAACAATACATATACAAATGTACTAATTATATTCTAATTGTTTTTGGTCTAGTATAAATATATATATAAATAAATATATTATTATAAAATCTTATATAAAAAACAGACAATAAGCACTTTTATGACCATTGTTGCTTACTGGAATAATCATTTATAAATATTTATGTATTTTCACATTGTTTTAAAAGGCTCATCTACCCTGACTGACCTGGAAACAGGTATTCCCTCAGCATCCAGTTCCTGTCAGAAGTGCCTGTTTGCATGACTGTAAAATGAAAGATTGTAAAATGAGATTGTTTAATTAACTAAACATTAGAAAAAAATCATTTGGCTAGCATGTGTTTTGACTGTGATAAAGTCGCTTGGTTTGACACTCAATGATAGGAGCGTATAATTAGGTTTCCCAGTTTATTATACAAGTTTATTCTAGTTTATTATATATCGCAATATAAAAACCCTAGGGAGTCGTTGGAGTTCTCATTCTGAGTGTGTGTGTATTTGTGTGTGGTGGTGCCTATCCAAACATAGCCCATAAATTTGATGTTATTAATTTAGCTCAAACAAAAGATATATATATAAAGTAGTAGTTGTGTAATCATTTATGACAGCTGAAAATCATTCCAGACACTAAAGCACCACATCCTCTTTAAAGCTTGTTCATTTGTGGCATAAACAGTCAAAACAGTTCATATATGAAATAATTCATCTGTATGCCTTAATTAAGCTGTATGACTGCATGATCGTATTTGTGATGTCAAAGAAACCAATGCACTTACATAAATCAACTTCCTTCTTCAGCCTACAGCACTCTGGCTCCAACCGTTCTCACTCCATTTTTTATAAATGGGCAAATTACAGTGCAGCCAATCAGAATTGATACTATTGACATTAGGCACAGAAACAAAAACACCCTTATAAAGAGGCGAGAAAATGGTGTTGCCAAAATGAATAATTTTTTGGTACATAAAACTACACAGACAACAAAGAAGAAAACACAAGAGAAATCTAGTGTGTATGGCCTTTAAAATCTGCTTTCAGCCACAGAATATCCTTTTCATTCTGAGTAACGTGTCCCTTTTAGCCAGTTCAGTTTGGTGTACTGTATATAGTCTCCGAGAGGTGTGTGAGGCCACAGCACACCAACATGCTCGCAGACAGAGGGGATACCTCCATTTGAGCACCCTCGTCTGCATCGCCACGCAACCCACTTCAAAGGGCCTCCACTTTCGGCAGCTGACAGCCTGAAGATCTAAGCCTCTTTCACAGATCCAATTCTTCAAAAGCAACTCCTTCCCAATTCTGTTTTACACGTTTATTCAGCGGGGTGTTTTTCTTTTCTCTTCCTTCAGCCCATTTCAAATGCACACCAGTCACGTGTCAAAGTAAAAAGCTGAAGTGCGGTGTGAAAAGTGCAGTTTGGAGTCTGGGGGTTGGGGGAACTCATTTCCAGACACAGCCAGGTACAGGAAGAGAAGTATATATTCTTAATCAAAGGAAATAAAGAATTGAACAGTCTGCTTCTTTCGTCTGGTCTAATTCTTAAATAAAGGCGGTGTAATAATAAAGTTGCTTAATTATTCAGCAGCTTGAATCTACTGCATAATAAATGGTGGCATTTAGCACTTCAAACTAGTTTCGAAGACTTTGCCTAATAGAGGGTGCGTTAAAGCATAAAGTAAATAACTTTTCTAAAAAATATGGGGTGGGTTTTGGTTTTGGTTTCTTCACTCCAAGCTTATTATTTAATTCAGTTGATTACATAATAGGTTATAGTAAACTAATGTTTGTGCTACTTCTGTTTTACAGGAAAAAAAAGGAAACAAATGTGCTCATGGGAAAATACACATAATTTATAGCTCATGTAATGCTCACAAGGTGCAGTCTTAAGGACAACACCTTTGTGGGTACATTTACATTGTTTGTATCATGGAGAACTGAAGTATAATTATAGGATCATCTTTTTTCTCTTTTCTGTTAGAAACATCAGTGTGGCTACGGCTGAATTTGATAACTTTACTTATAGCTCCTTAAGACAACATAACTCAGCAGGCAGCGGTGGCCTTGTGGGTTCAAACCCCAGTACCAGTATGTTGCCCTGAGGTACCCTTGAGCAAGTTACAGTCCCTGCTTTCATAGCTGCCCTTTGCTGCATGGGTTAAATCCAGAGCTCCAATTTTGTCGTGGTTCACTGTGTACTCACAATGACAAGAATAGTCACTTTCTAACTCTAGATTATAATATTTGTTCATGCTTACAATTTGTTTGCTTAAATTGCACAACTTTGCTCAATGATTTCAATACACTCTAAAAAGGGATTTGAGTGTGAGTGAAAGGGAGGAAAGTGGAGTGGTCAGGATGCAGGGAGCAGAGGTGACAAAGGTGGAGGAATTTAAATACTTGGCAGGAGTGATCAGGGACAGACAGGTACCAGTGAGAATGAAAGGGAAGCTTTACAGGACGGTAGTGAGACCAGCTATGCTATACAGGTTATAGATGGTAGCGCTTACAAAAAGACAGGCAGTGCTGGAGGTGTCAGTTAAAGTTAGAGATGCTGAGGTTTTGTAGTTGGGTGTGCCGAGGATGGACAGGATTAATTTGTTTATTAGAGGGACAACTCAGATGTGCATTTTGGAAATAAAGTAAGAGAAGGTTGTGTTGGTTTGGACATGTCCAGAGAAGAGACAAGCATTATATTGGGAGAGGGAAGTTGAGGATGTAACTGGCAAGAAAGAGGAAAAGAGGAAGACCAAAGAGGAGGTTTATGGATGTGGTGAGAGAGGACATGAAGGTGGTCAGTTTGAATGTGGAAGATGCAGAGGATCGGAAGAAATGGAAACGAATGCTCAGCTGTAGCAGCCCCTACCGGGAGCAGCCAAAAGATGTAGAAGAAGAAGAAAACTCTTAAAATAAGGATCGATTCCTTAAAGCAGGGTTTTGATTCCACCAAGAAACTGTTCTCATACTTTTTCCAATCAGTGACTAGTATGGAAAAACATTATAAATCCCAGCACTCAAATTCCAAAAATACTAACGATTTGACACAACTGCTACATTTGTAGCCATGAAAGTTATTGTCTGCCATTGTTACATAGTTAGCATACTCAGGTGAGTGATTAATTGAGCAAAAGCTGGGTAATATCATGAAGTTTGTTTATAGTGATAAAGCTTGTTCCAATATGCTTTTCTGAGCATAATAGGAATATTACATAATGCAATTACATTTAGCGCAGAATGTAAAAAGCTGAAAAAATGTGGCCCTTATTTTTTAAGCATTAAAAAAAAGTATTTTTAAGTGTCAAGAACAACACCTCTTTAACCTTTAAGTTAAATCTAATTTATAAAAATGTCACAGACCATTTATACCATTTTGTGAAATGTTTTGCTACATAACCTCTAGGTAATTTTACAAAAAGGTTTTTTTTCTTATATATATATATATACTTAACCACAAGGTTAATTTGTATGTCTGAGATTGTCATTCTCAAAGAAGTTGCTCTGTGTCACTTTTTATCCATAATATTATATATTTTTGTATACCTAAGCCAAACATAAAAAATTAACACAGCCTTATTCCATTGGTCCTCATTAGGCGGCATTAAAGGACATTAACGCACAAAGAAATG
Source organism: Hepsetus odoe (assembly GCA_017165825.1). NCBI lineage: Eukaryota > Metazoa > Chordata > Actinopteri > Characiformes > Hepsetidae > Hepsetus > Hepsetus odoe. The sequence goes on from CM029386.1 coordinate 11,686,587, forward strand.
ACCCTCCATGTGTAATAGAATAAAAGGTGTTAACCACTGGCAGCTCAAGACAAAAAAAAACCATCACTGAACTGCTTTTAGCTTAATATCTAGCTCTCAATTTAGCTTTCAAGCTGCCTTTTAAAGCTCCCCAGAGGAACAATGGATTTAACTCCATTTAACAGTATGTTCCACGTGCAGCTGTGGTTTAAATAAAGATGCCCGATGAGTCAACATCACCACTTTAGAAAGGATTCAGGTGTATTTAATTATAGGAATCTTTTCACGCACATTAAGAGAGCTTACCTCGCCCTAGTTTAGCTAGTGCGAAAACACATTTACAGGTTTCTATTCTGGGACGGAGATCACATCATCATTCTTAAAGTACGCTTTTGTATTTGTCTGTGAATCGTTCCAAACTCTCAAAGCATTCTAGGAAACCTAGAAAGGAGATGTGCAGGGAAATATTCATCACAGCAGAGGGCACTTGTAGAGCCATTTACGTGTTTGGCAGATGCATTTATTTTCATTACAGATACAGATGACCTTTAATGTTTATGAGCTTCTGAATGCCCCATTGCATATATTCTGGAATAAAGATCCAAAACTCAACCTCTCCCTGCTCTTTCACAAAGGCATTATTTTGCACACTGAGGAGCAGAGAGGGGTCGGTGTTGTCTGTGTCTGATTGTGTCGTGTTGTTCCCTCAATGGGGTTAAAAAATACTTTGCACACTTTTCATCATAATAGTCAAAAATGGACATCATTCATATTGTGTCACACTGTTATTACATTATGACTTAAAATTCTTGAAACAATGTTTTAGACATAATTTTACAGAAAAGAAGAAAGTTGCTTTTGGTATCCTAGAAAAATATATTTAAAATATATATATATTTAAAATATATTTTATAGATATTTTTTAGATTTTATAGTTTTCTTGTAAGAGTCGATGCTGTTAGCAAGGTCAGTGTGGGGGTTTTTAAGCCACATAGTCTAAAGATGATTAATTCTGTCATATTTCAAAGTAAGAATATATTAAGTTGGAACAGTCAGACCCAGTTACAATAAAAACTAAGAGTGCAAACAGTTTCTACAAACAGCACTGCTTTGTCTGTGCACACATACACACAATGTGGTGGTCCAGCAGGAGACCTGACCTTTGATTGCTGGGCTTAAGGGGGCTAACAGAGAAACACATACAGATATCTTTAATACAGAGAAACAGATGGACTACTGTAACTGCAAAACTATAAGTGGACCTGATCAAATGAACAAGTACCGATACAAGGTAGATGTACCTAATCTATATGGCAAGTACAAGAACTGTGAAAATTCCATAGAGTAGCTGGGTACTATTTAACAGTAACCATTGGTGAACATTGACTTAGCTAACTTTATACATGCAGCCGATGACATTTCTGCTTATCTTATAAATTCAATGTTTATAAAGAGAAAACGTGATGACATGCCAAAGATAATAATAATAATACACCAAGGCTATATTAACATAAAAATGCATAATAAATTTGAACTTTTTACTGTTTTTGTATTTTGAACAAAACAGCTGTATTGTTCTTTAGGCATCACACTAGACGTCTGCAGTTTCCTTGTGAAATTGATCAAACAAAACGGAACAGAAGATTTTATTTCTGCATACTAACCAACCATGAACAGTAAAAACACAAAATCAGTACAGTTAAACCATATAATCATAATTATGCTGCATAAGTATATATCCGCGCTGCACACCGTGCCGGTAATTTGCATGGAGTGACTTATGTATGACGGCAGGGCTAAGCAGGGCAGTGGTGGCCTAGTGGTTAGGGTGTTGGCCACATGATTGGAGGATCAGGGGTCTGAACCCTTTCCCAATAGGTTGCCCTGAGGTACCCTTGAGAAAGGTGCTGTCCCCATCACGCTCCTCCCTGCGATGGCCTGGCAACCTGTCCAGGGTGTGTCCCCCGTCCTTCGCCCTGTGTGAGCTGAGTTGGACTCCAGCACGACCCTTCTTGGTACAAGTGGCAGAAAATGACTGACTGGCTGTGCTAAGCTGAGGAGTGTACATCTTTCTTTAATGTGTTTATTAATAGACACTGCGGAAACTGTTTAAAAGCCTTACAAACTGCTAACTGTAATAGATTTCCCACTATATAGCTTTATTGGACCTATTGGTCTCATTTCTCCAAAGCTGATGGACACAAGATCTTATTCATCAGGAAGCGTAAAATTTGAAAATGCTTACTGCAGCAAATTTCACTTAAATGCATGTAATTCCTCTGAAAACATACTGGTTTCATTGGTTGAACTGTGTCTCTGCCAGCATCCTGTAAAGCTTGTCCAAACTGGCAAAAGTTGCTAGAATAGAACGTATTTAAACACAGCGCAAAGCCAGGTCAAATGTCAAGGTTTTGTCAACATAATATACAGGAACCTGCAGTGAGGCTGGGATTCACAAATGTGTATGAGGGAACCAGCACAACCATATTTTACACACAGGATAAATCGAACGATACAAGAGCATTGAAAATACTACTCAGGTAAACACATTCAGGGATTGAGAGCTAAGATCATCTATAAGTCAATAGTTGACATTTCATATATGTCATTAATACCAGCCAAGCACAGAGGCACAACACACTCTTCAAAGGCCAGGATAAATACACCTCTTCACTGTGCGTCATGGAAAGCACCAAGTGCTTGCAAACACAGTGTCTTCATAATCGAGGAGTGTCAAAAGAGAAATAGGGTAATGGCATAAACAGTTATTGGCAAAATTGCAAATAATACTCATTAAGCAATCATATTATGGCTGTCATGTGAAACACCTTAGTTTTGTATTTTCTTTTTTTTTTCCATAAAGTGTGTGCAACAAAAGCTTTATGAACATACAACTTTACCAATATTTCTTCAAGGGTCCCATGATTGAATGCAGCAACGGTCTTTGCTTAGTTGAATGTCTTTTGAATGCGGTGGGCCAGTGGCGCAAGGACTACAGATCAGAAGATTCTAGGTTTGACACGATTGGCTCAATTGTGAAGCCTGTTGTAAACAAATCTTTTTTGTTATAGAAAGATAGAAGTCCATAAATATAGACCTGGCTGCCAAAAAATAGAAGCTTAAAAATAATAAAGCATATTCAAATAAATATATGAATGAAAGTGTAATAAGGTTATATAAGATATGAAAATAAGATGCGCTTCATAAATAATACCATAGTCAGACATTGTTATCGTCTCTCTCTCTCTCTCTCTTTCTCTCTCTCTCTCTCTCTCTCTCTCTCTCTCTCTCTCTCTCTCTCTCTCTTTCATACATAAACTTTTTTAATATCAAACATTCAATTATTCTCCCAGTTTCTTGATTCCAGTCTGGTGATCAAGAGGGGGTGAGTGATTCGCCTGCTGTCCCACTTTTCTTATGTTGTGACAAAAGATATCAGATCAAACATGCTGTAGAGGCCAATTTAGTTTGCCCAGGCTGCTTCATTAAGACTTTGACGCAAGTAGCCAGGAAATTAAGCAATGAGGCAATGTGTGTGTGTGTGTGTGTGTGTATATGTGTGTGTGTGTGTCTGTGTGTGTGTGTGTGTGTGTATGTAACTGGTATGTAACAACATGACTGGAAAAAGCTGAAAACAGGTCATTACTTTGTGCCCATGAGTTGCAAGGCCAAAAAGAAATCACCTACCCTGGCAAATCCTCAATACCAAACATAGAAAGAGCCACATAAACAATACAAAGCACAAAAATATTGACTGTTTATTACACTATACAGAATGTTGTTAATTAGATACACCTACCTCGTACAAGCTTCTAACTTGTACAATATTTTTTTAGAAAAAGCACACAATATACAGTAGGTGCACTTTGCATGCTTACTATTACTGACGAGTCCATCTGTTTCTGAATAGTCAATCAGGCCCCCACCCCCTACTTTTTCAGCACAGCTGTGGCAGTGACATGTCAGTTGCACTTGGAGTGTTTCAGCTCTTTTTTAAAGGCTCCATATCCACCAGCTTATGACATGTATGTGGCTTTATTTACTAAAAGCAGTGTTATTTATAAGATTCTTTGCATGGCATTATGGAAACAGTGAATTCAAAATGTGCTGTTTTTGCATATATATATATATATATATGTATAAAGCTAGTTCAAGTGTTGATGCACACTTTTTGTTAATCATACTCTAGCACTTTAACAATATTCATGTTGTCGCACTTTTTATTTTAGCTCAACACACACTGCTGTGCTGAGAATGGAATGGTTCACCACTCGAACTCGAAAGTCTGGTCCAGCAGTGGTCCAGCATGATAAAAACATAGATAGCCTTGAATGTTCAATAGAGCACTGAAGAACATGAAATAGAATAGAAAATAAATCCTCTTAACAGCTGGGTTCCGTTAAGAACAATGCTATAACTCCAAGTTAGAAATCCTAAATTACTCTTTGAACCTCCCTTTTTCAAAAGGGATTCCTGTAGGCTTTACAAACTACTCCAATCTGGAAAGCTGAAAAAAAAAAATAAATAAAAGCCTTGACTATTCATTTCGGAATGTATGCTGATCCTATTCAACTGGACAGGGTAGAAGGTGGGTAATCAATAGTGCATTAACAGCTGGGCTATAGTCATCTATGGGTAATCTCTGTTAACCCATACGGCAAACGTTTCTGACAAACTAGCCAATGAGGTGGGCATACCTAATAAATTGGAGAAACTGAAATATAGCCACAATATATTTCATTTTCGTCTGAGCTCATTCATCATGCAGTCACAGTAAATACATTTCCTGCAGTCTCACCCCCTCTAAAATGGAGAAACAGGTCTTTCTCTATGCAGCAGGCAGCTCCCCTGCACTCTCCTGTGAACTGTGATCCACATATCAATCCATCAATCAGGGCATACCCAGCTCTGCTTCACAAGAACCAGTCCTTCCTGATTCAATTTCCTCAGCACCACAAACATTAGCCGCAACCAATCACAAAGCTTCTTTCTTAGCCCTCCCCAGTCGAGAAAAGCACTGCTGGAAGGGGGCACTTATGAGAAGACTAAGAATTATCAATAGTGATATTGATCTTAGAAAAAAACATACTAATTCCTTGCTAGACTTTATTTACATGTGTACATTATTAGTATATGTGTACATTATTTGTAGTGTGTGAAATGTTTCATTCTTAATCATGAGGAAATGATTTTCACTGTGGAGAAATCAGGAACCTTTGAAGTCTAAAAGATTCCGCTCTTCGTGAAGGAAAGCAGTACATTTGGGATGCTCTCTTTCTGCTGCTCAGGCACAGTCAAACTCTGATTCAGTAAATTGTCTGTGAGGTCAGAAAGATTTTCTGCTGTGTGCCTTATCTCTCCAAAAAAAAAGGAAACTTTAAATGTGCGACAATATCTTATTTGTAAGTCATTTTAATTTGCATGTTTGTCATTAAATTTGGACAGCAATTGAATTTTGTTAATAATCTGACAAAAAAAAAAGGTAACAGCCTTTGCAGGCTCTTCATATTTTTGTCATCTTGACAAGGCCGAAATTCTAAACTAGACATTAGCAAACTGGCTTTTAAAAACTTGTTTGTACAAAAATGTTTGGTTTTTTTGGGTTTTATACAGCTTTCCTGTGGTTTGGTACAACATTACTTGTGCCAAAATGGATTACTGCAAAAAAAGAAGTTCTGCTGAAGTTCTGTCAGCATTAAGAGAAGGCTCAGTCAGTGTTTGCAGCTCCTGTTTTCTGTGTGCACTGAAAGCATGCACAGACAGTTATCTGGTGATGAGAAACCATTGTTGTTTTTTTTTAAGTGACACCTGCAACCATAATCAAATGCAATCACATTGCGTGCAATTTTACAGGCTTAACACAAGCCTAACTCAAAGCTGTCCATACAGAATGCAAATGAAATTCAATGGATAAACTAACAATGCAATAACAGCATTACATTTGAGCCATAAAGGACCTTAATAACTCAAGGTAAGGAACAGAGGGAGTAATAAAGTGCTTGCAGAAAGATGTGAGGAAAGAAGAGCTTTTATCTTATCTTTGTTTTCATCAGTATCCTTTTTTTCCTTCTCCATTTTTCATATTTTATCTGTCATTTAGATTTTGAAAAATTGCAGATAGGTTATGCTTAGCTGATCTGGGTTTATGTATGGGTGTAAGAAGACTCAAGTGCTCAGCCTCAGAAGAACATTTTACATTTTCATATCTACACTCTTTCACAAATTGATGTTTGTAGAAAGAACCTTTGTGAACTGGGCACTTGGCAATGAACTGGGATCAAGGGGAAACTGAAAGTTCTTCAAACCATTCATAAACAATGTTGCGACATGGCAGGGCAACTGTTGAACCAGCCACAAGGTTGTGGGCATGTAAATACACTCATGTGCAGAGAAGCAAAGGCTAGTTTCATCTCGCCCAGTTCCATATATTAACTTCTTCTTCTTTCAGCTGTTCCCATTTAGGGGTCACGAATCATCCATTTCCATTTCTTCCTGTCCTCTGCATCTTCCTCCTTCAAACCAACCACCTGCATGTCCTCACTGTACATGTCTAAACCAACACTGCCTAGATCCTCTAACTTTGTCTCCCAAATGTCTAACCTGAGCTGTCCCGTTAATATACTCATATCTTATCCTGTCCATCCTCGTCACACCCAACGAAAATCTCCACATCTTTAAGTCTCACACCTCCAGCTCCACCTCCTGTCTTTTCGTCAGTGTCACTTTCTACAACCCATACAACATAGCTGGTCTCACTATTGTCCTGTAAACCTTCCCTTTTACTCTTGCTGGTACCCTCAAGCTGCTCACTACTCTTGCTACAGGTCACAATATCATCAGCAAACATCATCGCCCATGGGAACTCTAACCCATGTCTAACCTCGTCCATCAACCTGTCCATTACTATTGCAAACAAGAATGGGCTCAGCGTTGCTCCTTGATGTAATCCCACCTCTACCTTAAATGCATCCGTTACTCCTACTGCATCTCACCACTGTCACACTACCCTCATACATATCCTGAACTGCTCCCACATACTTCTCTGTAACACCTGACTTCCTCATACAAAACCACAGCTCCTCTCTAGGCACCCTATCATGTGCTTTCTCAAAGTCCAGAAAGGCACAATGCAACTCCTTCTGACCTTCTCTGTACTTCTCCATCAACACCCTCGGAGCAAATATTGCATCTGTAGCGCTCTTTCTTGGCATGAAACCATACTGCGTTTCACTAATCATCACCTCTTTTCCCCCTAGCTTCCACTCTTTCCCATAATTTCATGCTGTGGCTGATCAGCTGTATCCCTCTATAGTTAGTACAGCTCTGTGCATCACCCTTATTCTTGAATATTGATACCAGTACACTTCGTCTCCACTCCTCAGGCATCCTCTCACTGTCCCTTGCTCTTTCCAATGGAACTCCACTGCCATCTCTCCTAAACTCCTCCATGCTTCCAATGGAATGCCATCCGGACCAAAAGCCTTTCCATTCTAATACTACATATAAACTCCTGCTGTAAAAATATCTGAAAAGGTTGGTTAAAAAACTGGCTATGATAGAGGCATGTCAGAACACAGAGTGCATTACATGCTTAGCATGCCCATCCTGACCCCTGTCCACCACCGAAGGCACCTACAATAGACACCTGAGTATCAGAACTGGAGCAGTCTGAAAAACAACCGAATAAAGAGTCAAGGCGTCTGGAGGGAACTTCAGAGAACGCTGTGCACCTTCAACACACCCCAGGAGGCTTAATAAGTAGAAACAGAGAGAGAGAGAGAGAGAGAGAGAGAGAGAGAGAGAGGGGGAGAGAGAGACTCTGCAGGAGCAGTACTCTCAACAGGCTAAATCTAGTTCACCTAATGCTCTGAACTGTAGCCAACTTACCACCACAAGACATGTCTGTTTTTAATAATCTTTCAGTTCAAATGAACTAAATCTAATATGTGACCAGTTTAGCAACAATTCATCATTTCAGGGAAAAGAATCACTGTCTGATAATATATTGCCCCTCAGTACATACACACACATGCACAAACACTCACACACACATGCAAAAATATACAGCAAACTTGTGTGAGCAAGCTTCTCATAAATATCTGCTGGTCTGTGAAACACAAATATGTAAATGCAAGGGTTTTAGTGACTGGGATCCTCATCAAGGCTCATGTTTATGAAAAAAGATTTTTAAAAAAAAGGATTTAATAAAAAAAAATTTTTATGGGTCCACTTTGTACCAGACAGAACATGCTCTATGACATTTTTTCTACTACAGGTTACAGCTTATGTCTTATCTAATGTATATACAGTACTGTGCAAAAGTTTTTTGAAAGAATGCTTTCAGAAATATAAATAATGATTCTCTGGTTTTATCAATTTACAAAATGCAAAGTGAGCAAACAAAAGAAAAATCTAAATCAAATCAATATTTGGTGTTACTACCTTTTGCCTTCAAACCAGCATCAGTTCTTCTGGCCCCCACAGAGCCCTGATCTCAACATCATCCAGTGTGTCTGGATTACATGAAGAGACAGAAGGATGTGAGGAAGCCTACATCCACAGAAGATCTGTGGTTAGTTCTCCAAGATGTTTGGAACAACCTACCAGCCGAGTTCCTTCAAAAACTGTGTGCAAGTGTACCTAGAAGAACTGATGCTGTTTTGAAGGCAAAGGGTGGTCACACCAAATATTGATTTGATTTAGATTTCTCTTTTGTTCATTCACTGCGGATGGATGAAAATAAATGATTAACACTTCCATTTTTGAAAGCGTTCACTTTTTATGAGCCTTGAGCTATTGGGTAGAGACACAAAGTTATCCTGGCCAAAACAACTGAAACCATCAGCTGATAGTACTAAGCGGTAACATCAGCAATATGTGAACTGAATAAAACTGCTACATTTAACAAACTAGGACAATCTACTCAAGTCACAAGAAGAACCTAACTAACCAAACTAACTTTGTACTGTTAGTATACCCAAGGGGGTTGGGTAGCCGGTTGACCTTGGACCCTCAGAGGTTTTTTTTTTCTCCACATAGTGGAGTTTTTGGTTCCTCTCCTCCGTAGTCGTCCGGCTTTAACATCTATTACTGTAACCTGTTCCATCATCGACCATCAATGTAAAGTGCCTTGGGGCAACTTTGTTGTAAAAGGCGCTATACAAGAATAAATTGAATTGAATTGAATTGAATTGAACCTGTATGAAAATCAATGGCAATCAGTTACTAATAAGGATTTGAGAAAAGACCATTGTGGTCACTTAACTGAACAAGTTAGCAAGATATTTAAAGTAAAGTGAAGTTTTGAGCAGTACTGCGTTGATGAAATGCATTGAAGTGTTTGGGCAATGACCTTTGTTTTGTTGTTTTATTTAAGTGCACTGAAATTTTGAAATGCAACAACTGGGACAAAAAAAAAGAAACCGTCATCTTTAATTTATAAGAGTGTTGTAACGTGTCTGATTATCTAAGGAGTACCAAAGCCAGGAAAGCAGGCCCTTATCTAGCAGCAGTCCAGTTTAAATCAATCAAATGGGACAATTTAAACATACCTCAGCTAGTGCACTTTTAAGAAAAAAGCACTAATGAGCTTATAAATGATTTAAAAAATAGACTTTCTTTAAATTGAAGAAAACAACAAAGAATGTGAAACATGAACTGGAAAAAATCAAATCCAGAACACTGTTTGAAAATGAAGGCATATCCTCAGGAACAATGGACATGTAATAATTTGTAATAACATTGCATTACATTACATACATTTTGAAGCCTGTGGAATTCTGTGATGATGTCTAATGGATAGGTAGGTGGACCACAGATGCAGCACAGTAGTGACCTCAAAACACTAAAGCTGTTTTAGTGCCAAGACAGGTTCGCTAGCCAAGCCAATTTTCCAACATGGTCCCCAGTGAAGTTTAAAAAATGCATTATGGGAGGCGAATAAATATCACATGAGAAAATGTCAAGGGCATGTGGAAATAAAGCTAAAAACTGCAATCTGCAAACAGCTACAGCTGTAGAAAGTTCAACCATGATAATAAGTTAAACAATTTCTCACTGAAACTACATGTACACTTGATCAGGTGTTTTATATTGAAATCAGGTGGTTTTTATTTCTTAAATCAGTTCTCGGTTCATTGAAATGGACCGTTTACAACAATGCCTGGTTCTTAAATTCGCTTATTAAATCATTGCTTCTTTAATGAATGTAGATAATAATGACAAAAACAACGACTGATTCTAAAATTACTTCATTTCCTTTTCAGTCCAGTTATGTACACATGGCCAGACAGTCTAGCTGCGTTTAGAGAACATTGTATTTCATATATCTCATGTTTTGAATATACTCAGATGTAGAATATATTTCTCTTTATATAAATACACAATATTATTTGAGTTGAGTTTTTCTAACAGTGTAATGCTCTAATCAGTGTGCCACAGGTCTTTCCTGGCAATAAGGCACAAGAGCAAAACATGCAAGAAGCCCAGCCATAGAGCTTCGTGGGTACTAAGCAAACTGTTCTCTCCCCCTGCCCAAGTGGTGGGCATAAAGCATTTCACCAATGTGCCATACGTTCAGCTGAGGGGGTGCCAGGCTCCAGAAGGCTATGTGCCAATTTGGTAGGAACACCACTCCCATAGGACGAAAAAGTCACACTATTATAAAGAAGGGGTATTGTGATTGATTGAAATGGATAGTTCCCAGAGCAAGAATGCACATCATAAAACAGTTTATTATTTTACTCATAAAGCAGTTTCTTCTTTTCTTTTGTTTATTCTTTTGTTTCTTGTGGATTACATAACCATGGCAGAAAATTCTAACCTAGCATGGCTTTAATGAGGACTGTAATTTAGGTTCAAACCACTCTGCATGACTCTGAGACGCACAACGCAATTAAAATCTGAACCTGATCCCTAAAGTTCTAAGTTGGGACCCAGGTTACAGCAGAGAATGCAACTGACAAGGCATGCCTAATAAAATCAGAAAGGAAGGAAAAGGCAGGGAAGAAAATACTGCTGTCATAGCACCATCTATGATCTGTTTACTGCGCTCCTGGTACCCGGACTAATAAGCCAGGATTACGCACCCACCATTCCACTCATCATTCCCTTCACCCATTTCCCCTCAACCCTTCACCTGTTGTGACCCTAACTTAAGATCTACCAGTCTGACCCACAGTCTTTGTTTGTTTCTAAGGATGTGTTGGTGCAAAAAGAGTTTAAATAGAAGTTTTTGGTTAACACTGTGCACTTGTGCTTCCATGTCTCTTTCACTTTCCCACACACCGACATGAAAACTGCAGGCCAACATCTTCAATGTGAGAAATCCAAACCTAACATTTGTACCCGATCCCAAATCTGACCTGTGAGAAATGATTTCAGAAACCAACCTCATCCAAGAATATGGTCCCCTTGAGTTCAGATAACGAGTTCAAGATCTACAAGCTAGTATTCAGTCTGGCTATGATTGTTTGACATGGGGTCATACTGTAAATTGTGAACCCATTTTATAATGACCTTTGCATCACAACAATTGCAGAACCTGCCTTACAGATAGATTCAAAGCTGCAAGAAAGCAACAGATGCTTGATCCTCTCCACATGGGTACACCTGCAGAGTCAGACATTGATCCTCCATTGATCTTATTCAAGGTTCCCTGGAGAAAAGCCACAAAGCCAGGAGGACCAAAGAATCAATTAATCAGTGTAATAAATAGCACCTGTTTTCCTCTGTCTGAACTAATGTAGTAGCTATAAATGTGTCAGTGCTGCTATGCTCTTTCCTAAAGATTATAGATGTATTGAGGAAAGAGGAGAAAAACACCCCAAAATATGAAATGTAATATATTCCTGTACTTGCTGGCTTTTTTTTTTTTTTTTTGGAAAACATAGTGCCAGCAACATTTTAGAACTGACACCTACTCTCCAACCAGACTTCTGGCTATCATCACTGAGCATTGCACAACTTGCCCAATCAACACCTCCGTCTTTGAAATGTAGGAGCCGTTTAACTGACCTGCAAGAAGCCCAGTCATAGAGCTTTGTGGGGACTGAGCAAACTGTTCTAAAAACGATGCTTAACACTACCCCACGTTGAGCAAAGTGACATGCATTGATTCAGTAGGTACAAGAAAATATAAAAGTGCCAGTAACCTCAAATAAAGCATACCATAACCGTATTTTTAATTCCAGCAGCTATATCTTGCTTCCCCAGCAGCACATGCACTGTCAAAGCTCACTGTAAAACTCAATCATAAATTGTTCTATTGGAAAGTTTGCAGTTCATATCACAATCGTTTCACATTAAAACTGCGAACTGTTCAGGCATTCTGAGAGTATTGTTTTAAGTGTATTGTTCTACTGTAAACACAATGAAAGAACATAATTGTACATACAAATTTCATTGTGAAATTTTACAGTGTATTTTTGTCCTGCCAATAGGCTCATTGTGCTCATGGTATCTAGAGAAACTGCCAGAACATGGAAGTGACACAGGAAAAACATGTGCTGAGCAGAACCTGGGACTGGAAATTAGTAATAATTTAGCTCAAACTGACAATCAAGCTTATATTTTAATAACAAATCACCTGCACTGAAAAATTGGCTGGATTATCTGTTATAATAACTGTGCAGCACACTTGATATACAAAAAGCACATACAAAATAGAAAAACCAACTGTCTTGAGTTGTTTGCCCTTTGCATTTCAGCATATAAGGAAACAAACTGAGTATTCACATTACTTAGAGCCTAACTGTGCCTCCTAGAGCTTCACCCACCTTATGCTTACTCAGCTGGTCACTAAAAAGTAGGTATTCAAAAAGCATTTGATCATCTCTGATATCAACAGCAAGGACAGTCTACAAAATGACTGATGGTTATCAATCCGGGTGAACATAAGAATCTTTTATGTGGTCGCAAGATTTCAAACAAAGGGTAATCGCTCGGTTATGTGACAGTTGTCGAACTTGCATCATGCAGTTCATGTACCTCTTTAGGTGGAGTTTGCAATGCTGAGACATTGGAGAACTTGTACTGGTTTCTGAAATGAATGCAGAACACATAGGCAGAAATCAAGGCACTTGTGCTTATAGAATTGCCAGGTCTGTTGCCTTTTTGAAGGAAGTCTTCTCTTGCAGGTTCTTCCACCTAAGAATTCTCCAAAGACACCCTTATAGCTTTTGACATATGTAGGACTGAGTCTAGGTGTAAGAGCTGATGTGGTTTTTCCAGCTTTTTCCATTAGTTATCAAGTATTACAGAGCAAACATAAATGACACATTTGACTGAGGTGAAATTACACCTGTAAGTGTGAGCAGTATGAGTAGCCTGCAGTTTTCTGCACGGTGGGGAGCTATGGTCATAATCTCAATGGTTGCCTCCACTTTGCTTGTCTGGGGTAGGCCAAACCGACCATCGAGGGAGTGATTACCATCATTAACACCTCTTACCGGACATGTAATGGACAGGTGAATTAGCTGTAGCTAGAGTAACGCTTCCTGCTCTCTCCCTCGCTCTCTCTGTCTCTCTTTGTCTTGTTCACACACACTCTTTCATGCTTCACTCCGCATCAGCACTAGAGCTGTCACACAGTTGGAGTACCATGCTTCAGGGCATATTTACATTCATTCAAATTACTTAAGTTCACACAGAGCACTGATTCAGGGCTCCTTTGGGCTTTGGTTTGTTTTCACAAAACAGAATTACTACCAAACTAATGGTCAGTTGCACAGTTCAGCAAATCACATGTATCTGTGTTGTTTTTGCAAAATGATAAATAACATGTTTGCTGCTGTTTTATACAATAATGAGACAGCATTTTGCAATGGACCACATTGATTTTAGGAAGATCTGGAAGATTTTTAGCCATGTAGGTGACAGGATTTGTGAGAAATCTCACGAACTCGCGATACAATGCTTTTTCTTCCCCCATTATAGTACGTGAATTCTGAATTAACATGACAAAATAAACCAATCACACCGCTTAAAACTGGTATTAAGCACAACACATATGGCCAAATACAAACAGCTTTTACAGCTATGGACTGCACCAGCTGTTTGCAGGTCAGTATATATATATATATATATATATATATATATATATATATACATCTATATATATATATATATATATATATATATGAATGAATATGAAGTGAAAGTGACTGTTTGTCATTGTGAAACACAGCACAGCCAACAGGGAACCACAACAAAAAACATTCTCTGCCTTTCATCCATACACACACGCACAGGGGGCAGCTACGTATGTCCAGCTCCTGGGGAGCAGTTACGAGGTTCCTTGCTGAAGGGTACCTCAGGGCAACCTACACGTCCAGGATTCAAGCCCTATTCCTATTCCCAAACCACCAGGCTACTGCTGCTATATATATGTATATATGCTGCCCAATTGAGATCAATTATATATATATATATATATATATATATATATATATATATATNGGTTCATGAGGTTTTGACCAGAAATGAAGGCTCTTGCCATTTCAGACTGCGTTAAATTTGATTATTTTAATCATGCTCTCAGAGAATTATTAGGTTAGTTTAAAAAATAAAAATATTTTTATTGCTTTATTTCATTTTTTTAAATAGTTGCTGAAAAAAATGTCTGGATAGTATTTCACACTTAATACAAAATCTAAAGTGGAATCTAGTAGGAATGGATGAATTGTGCTGCATTAACACCTAAGTCACTGTTTTTAACTATCAATGTTTTAGGCAGACTTTTCGGAAGGTTGTGGGTTTGATTCCCAGAACAGTAGTTAGTTATCCTTGAGCATGTAAAGGAAATAATAATATGGTTTATCCACGACATACAAATATTTGAATATGTTACTTTAAATATATATATATATATATATATACAGTACTGTGCAAAAGTTTTAGGCAGGTGTGAAAAAATGCTGTAAACAAAGAATGCTTTCAGAAATGGAAGTGTTGATCATTTATTTTCATCATTCAACAAAATGCAGTGAATGAACAAAAGAGAAATCTAAATCAAATCAATATTTGGTGTTACTATCTTTTGCCTTCAAAACAGCATCAGTTCTTCTAGGTACACTTGCACACAGTTTTTGAAGGAACTCGGCTGGTCGGTTGTTCCAAACATGACTGTGTTTCAACCTCCGTGTGACATTGATGATCATCAGCACCTGTTTGGTAAAACTGGTTGATCATACACCGACTATAATCCTACAAAATCCCTGACTTTGTGCAAGTGTGCCTAGAAGAACTGATGCTGGTTTGATGGCAAAAGGTAGTAACACCAAATATTTTTTTTTATTTAGATTTTTCTTTTGTTCACTCACTTTGCATTTTGTAAATGGATAAAAATAAACAATCATTATTTATTTTCTGAAAGCATTCTTTGTTTACAGCATTTTTTCACACCTGCCTAAAACCTTTGCACAGTACTGCTAATCTATCTGTCTCATGAGTGAAAATCATAATAAAATCATTGCATTTGAGTATGAGCATGTTCATGTTTTCTCCTGGCCGCTGTATATTTTCTCTCTATAGGCAGATGTTGGATGGCTGCACAGCAGTTAGGGATTTGAATAACCTTGTTAAACAGTGAGGAGTGGAAGAATGGTGTGAAGTTTTTTAATGCAAGGAGCGGCTCCCCTACTGGTGTGCTGGCAGCCATGGAAAGATCTATAAGGCTACTTTAAAGACTTATGGCAGCTGCCATTGTAAATAGTGGTGATATTTACATAGGATGTTGGTTTATATTTCACATATTTACTTATCATTTATGTTACAAACATATTTTCTTAAAACTATCTGAACTGTTTGATTTCTGAAATGTATTTCTTTAGTTTTGTAATGACACTTTGGGGTTAACAAGAAATATTAACTAATCTTAAATTGACATTCAAGGCGACCAGGGGTCCTTTCTGTGTTTTTATTGGGTTTCCTCCAACTTTTCTCCAGTTTCCTCTCACAGCCCAGAGACATGCTTATCAGGTGGACTGGAGATTTTTTTTTTGTGACCGACTATCCAGGGAATTTCTCCAGCTTTCACCTACTAACACTGCAACAGGCACAAGCAATACCCCTATTAGATTAATATTATATTATTTTACAATCTAACTTAATGCCTCTTGGTCAACCAGTGTGTTTAACAGGGAAATAGTGTGTCAGTGTGGGAAAATGTACACACAGCGATTCTATCAAAGGGATTAAATCCAAAACTGAATTAAAGTAAATTTAACTGTTAACATTGTATAATGAATCCACATGTAACTCTTGATCTTGTTCATTAAGTTAAATTTTGCACATTTTGAATGTTAACACCGAATCAAAGTGTCACGGTTGGCGGTGCTCTGCTCTGACTAGACACACCTGCTGTATCATCTAGGACGTCAGTGTATCATGGGCCAAGGGTTTAAAGGTCCCAAGGAGTCAGAGAAGAGCATCGGTCATTCTAGGTGTAATTCTCACAAGTACGGATGTTAGTTGTCATGCATGCCATGAACTGAGGAGGTTATTTTTTGTCTGTTCAGTACTGCGGAAAAGTTTTAGGCACCTAATATAGTACCTTATATTAAAAAAAAAACTAAAACCTCCAAAAATATCAATAAAATATGAAGATAAATAAAATGAATACATACATATATTAATTAAAATAAGATAATAATAAATGTATTATAATAAGCAGTGATTTTATTCAGGCCTGTGTGTTCAATAAACCTCTACTCATTCATCTTTTTCTTTCGGCTGCTCCCGTAAGGTGTCACCACAGCAGATCAACCTTCTCCATTTCTCCCGGTCTTCTGCATCTTCCTCCTTCAAACCAACTGCCTGCATGTCCTCTCACCACATCCATAAACCTGCTCTTTGGTCTTCCAGGCAGCTCCATCTTCAACATTCTTCTCCCAATATAATCATCATCTCTCCTCACTGAAGCCTAGTATTAGCTGTTAGTTACCATGAAATTCCTGATTTGGCTCCATAAGTCCTTCATTTCTTTACATTATGGGCTGCACTTAAGGAGAAATTAGGCATTAAGGAGAAATCTGGAACCAAATGTAAGTTAACCTTAACAACAGAATACCAACTACTTTTCACAAATTAAACAACAGAAAATGTATATTATTATATAATCATAAGGTGGTTAACATTCACATGGTGTGTTAATGTTTTAGTAAGTATAACAACAGAGTGCCTCAAAATTACTTTTGATTACTTTTTTATTACATTACATTAATTAATGACATTACATTAATTAATTACATGATTTTACATTAACATTCATCAGGTTAAGGGCCTTTTTCATGTTTTGTAGAGGTTAGTCACTATTGTAGAGGTTAGTTTTTTTGACTCATGTTTTAATAGTTATGTCTTGAACCAAAGGTCGAGCAGTCACACCGCCCCAGTGAATAATGGGATTAAAAGGAATTGGATAGGCTCACTTAAGCTGGTTTATATGATAACTCTGGCTTGACTTCATCACTGAAGAATGCGCTTTCACAACTGGTTCAAGAGTGGATATTGGGTTTTGAGAGATCCTGGTTGGTAGTGACATGAGTTTATATATGTTTTATTTAAGAGTAACATTAGCTCTGCTGGTGTTGCCATTCAATTGTTTTTAAGGGACCGGACCCAGAAGGTCTACATATGGTGCCTGGGGATGACTTCTTACACCACTGTCAACGTTGATTCATTGGTCTTTGCTATCTTGGCAGCGAGACAAGGTGAATGAAGATTGACGTCAGGCTCCCTGTGGCTGATTAATTTGCTGTACTGTTTCCTTGGTGACACAGCGACTCAAAGGCAACCTGACCCATTGGAGTGGTGTGGTGACCTTCATCTAGAAAACTCAAGTTACCAGAATAACCTTGTGTTAATGCTTACAACTGCAACTAGCCACAAGCCAAATGTCAGAAGTTGCATTCAGATTGAACCAGAACGAATTTCAACATTCATTTTTGCTTTTACCTCATGTATGTGCTGATTATCTATTTGGAAGAATAGAAACATAAGACATAATGTCCCGGACTTATGATAATTTCATAACTCTAGCTGTATTTCCTATTTTCCTTAGTATTGTTAAACTCATACATGTGCATGATGTTAAGAATGTGCCTTCCTTCTCCTATAAAGAAAATATGAAACTTTATCAGGACTATGATGACATCTGGTTTATACATTAATTGTAGCTTCTTTGGAGAGATCGATCGATGCAGATATGCCTGTCTGTTTTGTGCATTTGTGTGCAAGCACCCATCTCACTGTAGCAGAAACTCCACTGCAGCAGTGGCAGCAGAAGCCGAGCTCAGGGACATTGACCTTGGCGCGCTTGTGTTCCACATTGCGAAGCTGCAGCAGCAGCAGCAGCCTGTGGCAGAGGCTTTTATGAATGAGCAAACATGCTCCGCATTTTAATGCTGCCATGGAGACCTGACCCCAGCCTCAGCCTCAGCAAACAGTCCTGCCTCCTTATACAAGAGCTAGCCAATGAAAACCTCTGCCTTAATAAAGGGGGAAGGGAGGAAATACAATAGAACATAGGCCCTACTCACAAGTCCTAGCCAATGGAAAACTCAGCTTTGGTGATGATGGTGTCAATGACTGGCTATCCGCAAGCTTATCTAGATGTTAGCATGGGTCCATGCGGCCTTTTAAATTAAAAAAATACATCACAATCTGTGTGTCATGATATAATAACAGCATGTTAAGGCCCCACATGCTACATATTATTCAGTCATTCATTTTAAGTATTCATTTGTTATGTGCTAGGAAGGAAATGCAAGTTCATGCAAAAGTGTGGCAAAAGCATCTCTGCCCAAATTACATATTTTTAATTTTATAAACTAAGTAAATGCAACCTCTGTAGCATTTATTTAACATTCTTTATAATTCATAATATTTAACAATTTAAAATATTAGTTTTGATAGTGGTGTGAGATGTTAATAAAATTTTCAGGCCTTTTTTGACCCACCAGGACCGCTTGAGCAGATCAATAATTGCATTTAGTAATAGGAACATTTTCAGAGCATATAAAATGAGCTATTTGCTAACAGTTAACAATCAACAATTGCTCTAATCAACAGAAGATGTGAAAATGAAACTGAGTGATGCCAAACCCAGCTCTTAAATCTCTAAATTATACCAAACAGCATCTGTGAACCTTTAGGGTAATCCCAAAAGTGCCTTGGACATTCTGGCCACAGCGATCAAAGGTATGTTTGAAGCAGTATCTTATGTAAAGAGCCCCAACTGTTAAGCAGAGAGGTGGGTCTGTTATGCTGTAGACCTGTGTGAATGGAGGGAAGAATATGTTTAACTAAATATAAGCAAATTCCTGAAGCACATGTGAAACATTATGTCAAAATTGAAGCTACAAAGAGATGGGCATAACAAGACAATTACCCAAAACAGCTCTCACAATCCAGCATGAACTACTTGAGGAACAGCTCAGGTTAGATGAATTGGGGACAAAGTCAGAGAAGTGGATTGGAGAAGAAATAAAGAGTATATAAAGCATGTTGAGAATGGAGCTGCCAGGCAAGAGAAAAGGATGAAGGCCAAAGAGAAGGTTTATGGATGTGGTGAGAGAAGACGTGCAGGCAGTGTGAAAGAGGAAGATGCAGAGAGCAGAAAGAAATGGAGATGGATGGTACGCTGTGGCCAAACCTAACAGGAGCAGCTGAAAGAAAAAAAAAAACCAAGAAAAAGAGGAAACTGCTACACACTTTATAAAGAGTCACCATGAAATGTTTAAACACTAAGCTACTGATCCAGCCTGTTTTTGTAGCTAATTGAACAAATTTGCCATTATGTTTACATTAGCTGGATTATACACCACATTCATATGAAGAGGAATTTTTGTCAAAGTTCTTTAATGTTTGCCCAACCTAGCAACAGTTGCTACAAAGGAAATCATCTGGATCACAATATTCACTTATATCATATTTTCTTTCAATATTGTTTTTACTGACGAGGACGTTCTAAGTTGCAGGGGCCATTTATAACACAATTGAACAGCATACATTATACAACATCATACATTATACAACAAATTGTTGTTTATGAAATGCTGGAGGTGTATGAGGTGTCAGAAAATAATTATACCTCCCACTACTCACTAATCTGGACACTTGCCATTAGAATAATTAAAAAGAGAACCAGATTTTGCCACTACTAACAAACTTGCTAGTTATTCAGACTGTGGTCATTATGTTATTTCAGATGCCAACCAATATACATTCTTTCTCTACCTTTCAACACCTCAATCAATCTATTGACAACCCATTCACTTTTTCACAAACACATACACAAAGTTGTCAAACTATGCCCACACATAACTGCCCTTTTCCTTGGAGGACGTTTTAATAGGTAGTACTTTACAATTTTTTTTTTATTATTTAAATGGAATTAGCAAGTGTAAAGAACAATAGCGAGTTTAAAGTGAGAGTTTAGAGTTTAATGGTTCCTAAAACTGCAGACAAGCCAAGATTGTCTCTTATAAGCAGTGATTCACAATATAAGATGATACTGGATAACCTTTCAATAAATAATATTTGATAACACTTATCAACAACACGCACTGCAGCGCAACATTTGAGAACCTCTTCTCAGCTAAAGGGAAGTAACAACAGTTTTGAAACAGAGCTCAACACACAGTGAGACCACAATGAAATACAGCCTCTGCAGTTTGCCCATACACTCACATGCAGCAATGGTGCAGTGAAGGGATCTTGCTCAAGGGCACCTCAGGGCAACATACTGGTCTGGGATTCAAACCCACAACCTTCTGATCCTTGGGCTAGTTCCCTAACCACTAGGCCACCGATGCACCAGCTAGAACACAAGCTGCATACTTAACAAATGACAATTAACCCTCCACTTATCTTTAAACGTCTTCTGTTGTAGGGCTAATGTTGACCCCAGCCATTTAAACCTCCAGAAAATGATTATAATGAAATTTGCTCAAGTTGTAATTTATGCTTCTTTGCTGAATCCATAAATGACATTAGCAGCCCTGAGCTTACTCTGTCATTCAAGTAGAGAGAGGGATCATAATAAGTTTCCATTTTTGGAAAGCAACAAGCCTGCAGGTGGTTCAGAGACCAGAAGATTTTTGTTAAACTGACCTCAAAGTCACAGAAAACAAATATGTGTACAATGTTTCTATTTTTGCGCTTTAAAACACTGATGCGTACCACATATAGGGCACTGAAAATATCGTGTTTGTTTTATGTTTACCCAGTTTTCCGAATTAACCCTTAAACTATTAAGTTTAATAGTTACATTGACATGTGCATGATGTTAAGAATGTGCTTTCCTTCTCCTATAAAGAAAATATGAAACGTTATCAAGACTATGACTACATCTGGTTCATACATTAATTGTAGCTTCTTTGGAGAGCTCGATCGATGCAGATATGCCTGTCTGTTTTGTGCATTTGTGTGCAAGCACCCATCTCACTGTAGCAAAACTCCACTGCAGCAGTGGCAGTAGTAGCCGAGCTCAGGGACATTTAATAAATATTAAGCAAAATTTGAGGCCTGTGATTCAGGGGGTTACATTTTTACAGTTTAAGGTAAACTGTAAACTGAGACATAGCAAGCAAACACAAGCAACACAAGTATATGTATTTGCTATTTCACCCCAATACTATGCGTTTTACCAACTGCATCTTAAGCAAAACAGGAAAAATCATTACCGAAGTTTGTGTAAAACGTATACAAAGTAAAAATCTCACAAATATATCTGCAATATGCAGTTATACACGTCAAACGTCAGTGTCAGAAGCTTTACATGGCTGCTTACAGCTGCAATATCACCAAAATTAATAACGCGAACATAAATGCTGAATCCTTAACAATTCTTTCAAATGGTTGTGCAGTAAACATTGCTGCATAATCAAATGCTCACAGTTTGACTGTGTCTGATTCTCAGTGCAAACAAGTTAAATGTTGATGTTTGTGTGTGTATATGCAACAGTGGCCTTAACCGGACAGTCAGATTCACCCCTGCTAGTACTATTCAGAGGTGGAGCTGAATTTTACAGAAAATTGACAAAAACTTTTTCAGAGCGTCACAGCACATTTGAAAAACAGACTGACAATCTACAGCTTGGGGTAGAGGTGAACCAGGCTCACTTAAGCCCGTTTTTGTCTTTATTATGACCTGTTTATGTTGCTGCCTTTTTTATGTTGTGTTGTGAGTCCACAGAAGTTTATGTTGTGAGTCCACAGAAAGAATTTGTTTATAACAAGTCAAATTATGTGGATTTCAAGTCTTGTTTTAAGGCATTTTTATTTGAGAGAGGGAGAGTTTAGCTCTACTTGCCTATTTAAGCCAGCTGTCCATAGTGGTAAGTCAACACAAAAAGCAATGTCCAGAAGGAATTTGTTGCTGAAGGTATATTTTGTGACAACATAACAAGACCTTGTTGTTTGATTTTCAATAAGGGAATGAATCTGAAGGCTCTTGATTAAAGAACAAACAGTTAATATCCTGAAGAACCATTCTGGTAGCTGCGCTGTTCATGCTGTTATAGGCTGTGAACAATGAAATGAGATACCTTTTCATACAGGCTCATTTGAAGTATAAAATATTTCTCTAAGCTTATGAGGCATAGAAAGGAACCAGTGTTTGAAAAGAAATGCATAAAGGATAATTGTTAGTTAATGGAAACCGAATGGCTTTGAAAATTATTTAAAATGACTCAAAATCACCTGGATGTTCCTGGAATTAAGGACATGTCTTCTGATGATTAACTTCAGCAAAGTCTGACTTTTGTTTTGCTACAAATATTATCAGTTCCATAAGTATGAGATTCATTTGTTGTCTAATTTGTCTACATTTCAGGCTATTAACAAGTCCCAGGAGAAATGAGTTTCCTCCTTTTGCTTGCTGGTAGAAGCAAAAAACCTTTGATTGGTGATCTGAGATGAGTTTTACAGTTTCTATTGAAATGGTTCCACAGATTTAGAACTGAGGAAGCTGGCACTAAATAAGTGTGAAAGGCGGATTGAATTCCACACTAGTGCTAATAATAGCTGTCTTGTTTTGTCTAGCATAGCATTATGAAATCTTTTCATATTACACAGACTGTCAGTGTTATGTCTGCTTCATTTCAGTCTGTTTGGTGAGCTTCTTGCTTCTTCTAATGAGTCGGAAAGTTTCACTGCACTCATAAAGCACTCATCAGATTGCCAAGTGATTGTAACATTCCTTAAGGAACCAAAAGTGGTTCCTCTAAAGCAGGGAGTCAAATAATCCTTTTTTTTTACAGATTTGTTTTGAAGAGTGGAATAAAATATCTTCTAAAGTTCTGTTGTCAAGGTTTTTTGCATTCGCCAATAATTAGATGTGTGTTTATTAGCACTCTTGCACCACAATTGGTTCTTTGATTGATGCCATAGAAGAACCACCTTTGGTTTCCTGAAACCCATGTCTTAGAGAAGAGACTGTAAAAGTGCAGAACCTCTGCATAACATCAAAGCTCTTTACAAACTTTAGGGTTCTTTCCAAAACGTTTATGTTAAATGAAGAATTACTCTTTACAGAAAAACATGGTTATTTGCAAAATATCACAGAATGACCAACGCTAACCCTAACCCTAACCCTTGATTTCCCCAAAGAACCATATTTGTAAATAAAATGTTTGGGTATGAAGGATTTTCTAAAGGTATAAAGAGAACACTCACATAATTGTTCTTTACCATTTTAGGGGTTCTTACAAGAACCTTTATATTTTGTAGTTCTTTAAAATTCAAAGCTCACATTTCACACTCTGCTCTAAAGATCCATCCATTGGAAAGTTCTTACAGGAAAAAATTGGTTCTACTTTGGCATTTCTGGTTTGCTGAAGAACCTTTGAACTCCTGATTGTGTCAAAACAGTCCTTAAAAGAAACACCAAGTGCTATCTTTCTAAATCCCCAACCTTTTAAGCATGTAAGTTTAAAAAAAGATACAAGTAAGTAAATATCTTACTTAAATCTATCTAAACATAGATTTAACCCCTTAGACTCTAAGGACATTAAAGGCTAGCATTAAACTACATTGCACAGGTATTATAATATTTTTACATTTCAATATGGTTGCCAAAGAATTACATTAGTAGTTTTGTACAGCTACTAACAGGCCTTAGGAAAAGCCTTAATAACTACGTAAGATGGACTGTAGTATTAATAAATGCAGTTTATACTGACCTGCCACCATGCACCTGTGTGGATTTTACCTTCAAATTGCAACATGAGCAACACTTTATGGCCATTTCCCATCCAGAATACCTGGCCTCCACGCTCTCAACAATTTTTAGCTATGAATTTAATGAAGCAGTCATTTCATAGCAGGACAGTAAGTGTAACAGCAGCAATTTAGTAGCGATACATTGGTAATTAAGCGCTTCAGTGATACAGCCAACATTGCAAAAGCCTTATGACATCTGGAAAAAAAATTGATTGCAGAATACGAGACAGAATTGATTAAACTCTGGAACTTAACTGAGCATTTTTTTTAAACGTGTGCAAAATGCTATCCAGGTTCCCGTGAGAAAAAGTTCAAATATTTCTGTTTCATTTGTCTTAAAGACAATATTCACACAAATTCTGCATTCTGCAAAATCAACCTTTCTCTACAGTCAGAATCAAAATTTTATAGACTTCTAGAACTTCTAGAATAACTGCAATAAAGAAATGTAATTTTCATCCACATTCTGAATGTTTTTTTATGATACTTGATTATAGTGCTCATAACTGAATTCATAATTTTTTCCCTTTTGCTAATGTTTTACTAGAGAAAGTCTTTTCTTAATTCAAACAAAAAGACATTTCAGTAATGTAAAAGAGTGTTTGTTCCAAATACCCTTCCCCTGGAGTATGTCTTCACAATAAAATAAAAATTCTAACTCTAGCATGCATGCATATTCAACATGATGGTATTTTATTTGCACAACTAAATTTTTTTTTTTTTTTCAAAAGGTATTTTAGTCGTCAACCTGTAGCAACACACCTTGTGAGTGTATGTGATGAAACTGGTTGTTAACGGTGTTAGGCTAGGGTTAGGATAAGGCTTTGGCTAGAGGTCAGGATTAGAGTTAGAGTGTCGAACATCTGCAAAGTACTGAATGTGGACCATCAAAATTAAGTTAAGCCTTGCTTTACATCCAGGTCATCTTCATTTTTTTAATATAATTTGGAAGATATTTGCAAAAAAATAAAAAATTTAATTCTTGCATGTGCATTAAAGTGGAATGAGTAAACTTGGAGATGATGCAACCAATTAGATGTTACCCCCTATATCTTGCATGCTCCATTTACTCTGTGAAAGGTGAAATGAGCAGTTTGACTGCCTGCTCCATGCTCTAGCAAACACGAGTGACATAAAACATGTCTTGATGGACAGTACCCTGGCTTCCAATTTTCCACTTCAGACATGTAGTCTCCCCTCCTGAGAGCTTTTCAAGGAATGGTTGGAGATAGCAAGAAAGCATTAGCATGGACGGAGCACACCTAAAACTAAAGGCCACGGCATTGCCATGGTTGCAGTGAACACAGTGTGGTGTGGTGTTAGCTAAGAATAGCCCACTATTGAATGAAAACATGTCCTCCTGTATCCTCTCCACATTCACTGTGTTTTTCCCCTGTAAGCTGTCCCCCCTGCTGGAGTGCACATTCACATGTCTATCCACTATTTTTAGTCCCCCCTACCCTACCCCCAGAAAGCACAAACACACACAAACACACCAGCGACAGTTCCTGCCACACTTATCCAGTCATGGCGCAGAGACAGTGGCAGATTAAATCAACCTGAGGGCTGATCCGGCTGTCACAGTGATTACCTATTCTCTCTCACTCACTCACTCACTCACTCACTCACTCACTCGCCCTCTCTCTCTAGCTTTGCTCGCTTGCTGTCCTCTGCTTAATCACAGCTGCGACTGGCTATCTTACACAGCTGCCTGCCAGAAGCTCAGATTGACTCCTGCCACCTTCCTCCCCATCAGTGACTCCATTCAGATTCATTTGAGAGCATTGTCGCAGCAGTGCATGGAAAATAAACTGGGTACTTTAGTGATTCCTTATTGGATATATTATCAAAACATAGAAGTCATGAGAAGAAACTGTTTGTTCCCAGAACCAACACTATCAGATTAACTCTGCAGTGCATTGCTGTGTTGTATGGTCTTAGCAGGGTAACAGTACATCATGACACAATTGCTAAACAAAAAACTGACAATGTTGTGAAGCTGCGCAATCTAATATGACTAACCTACCAAGGGACCACCCACAAATGCTTTCTTAACAACAGTAGCAAAGAATAGCACAATGTTGAGTTTTTCGATTTAAAATGCCGCACTGGACTGTGCTGTATAAGATAATCTGATCTAGTCACGCTGGAAACAGCAATACATTTGCCAATATTAGTTATTATTATTATGCAACAATAGCAAGGTGCACACAGTGTACCTTACTTATGAAGCTCCAAAAGCTGCACAAGTTCCCCCTTGTAAAGAATCAGCAATCAGTGAATGAGTGAGTTACTTAATCACAGAGTGTGTTAGTTAGTTAGTTAGTTATAAGCCTAGTCCATGAGGCGTATTGCATCTAAAACAGCTGATTTATTATTACCAGTGCCTTTTATACACTTTCAGAAAAAATTTCATTTCAACTTCATTTGAAATTTTCATATTTCACCAAATAAACTGGGCAACATTCTGTAAGGATTGTTATAGCTCTGAATTTTCACAAAATAACACATTTATGTTGAGAGCATGAGCAGCTTGACAGCATTGTTTGACTACGAAAGGTCACAGTGAACTTTACCCACAACATCACGCTCATTGTCATACACCTCACTCTCAAAATAAGAGAATATCAACTTGTGTATCTAGTTTCATAAATCAAATTGGGAACCAAAGGTTAGGCTTTGTACAGTGGTATACAGCTGTGGCGAAAAGTTTTGAGATTTACATAACTATTCATTTTCACAAAGTTTTCGGCCTCAGTTTTTATGATGGCAACTTGCATGAACTCCAGAATGTTGTGAAGGGTGATCAGATGAATTGCAATTATATGCAAAGTCACACTTTGCCATGAAAAGGAACTTAATCCCAAAAAACCCATTTCCACTGCATTTCAGTCACAAAAGGACCTGCTGACATCATTTCACTGATCCTCCCATAAACATAGGCGAGAGTGTTGAGAAGGACCAGGTTGCAGATCACTCTGTCAGGCTGACTGAGTTAATATAGCAGACTGGATGCTTTAAAAAGAGGGTGGTTCTTCCTCTGTTAACCACGGTTACAGCAGTAACAGCAGCGGTGGCCTAGTGGTTGGGGAGTTGGCCACAGGATCAGAAGATTGTGGGTTCAAACCCCTTACCAGTAGGTTGCCCTAAGGTAGCCTTGAGCAAGGTACTGTCACTGCTCCCTGGATGCTTTCAATAGCTGCCCCCTGCTGCACGGTGTTTGAGTGCATGGGTTAAATCTAGAGGTCCAATTTCGTTGTGGTTCGCTGTGCTGTGACAAGGGTTGTCACTTCCACTTTTTTCACATGCAAGTTAAAAAATGCGCAATCATCACTGCTTTGCACAAAAAGGTCTTCACAGGCAAGAATATTGCTGCTAGTAAGACTGCACCTCAATCAACCATTTATTGGATCATCAAGAACATGAGAGGTTCAGTTGTTGTAAAGAAAACTTCAGGGTGGACAAGAAATTCCACCATCTTCTAAAGCTGATTGAGCTGCGGGATCTGGGTACCACCAGTGCAGAGCTTGCTCAGAAATGGCAGTAAGCAGGTGTGAGTGCACCTGTACGTACAGTGAGGGGAAGACTTTTGGAGGATGGTCTGGTGTCAGGAAGGGCAGCAAATAATCTGCTTCTTGCCCAGACTGATATTCTGCAAAAGGTACAGGGATTGAACTCTTGAGGACTGGGGTAAAGTCATTTTCTCTGATGAATACCCTTTCCAAATGTTTGGGGCATCCAGAAAAAAGATTGCCTGGAGAAGAAAAAGTGAGTGCTACCATCACTCCTGTGTCATGCCAACAGTGAAGCATCCTGAGAGCATTCATGTTGCTTCTCAGCCTAGAGATTGGGCTCACTCACAAATTTTGCCACACAACATGGAACCGAAATGTCCTACGAGAGCAACTTCTCCCAACCATCAAAGAACAGCTTGATGAAGAACAATGCCTTTTCCAGCATGATGGAGCACCATGCCCTAAGGCAAAAGTGATAAATAAGTGGCTTGGGGGACATCCTTCACCAGGAAACTCACCAGACCTTAAATCACACTGAGAACTTAAGGTCAATCCTCAAGAGATGGGAGGACGAACAAAAACCCACAAATTCTGACAAACTCCAAGCACTGATTATGCAAGGAAGGGCTCCAACAGTCAGGATTTGGCCCAGACGTTGATGGACACCATGCTAGGTCCAATTAAGAGGTCCTGAAAAAGAAGAGGCAACATTGCATATATTGACTCTTTACTTGAGGTACTTGTCAATAAAAGCTCGTAATTATAATTTCGTTACCATGGAAACATCTGACAAAATGATTCTAAAAACACTAAAGCAATATTATTAAACCAAGATTAATAAACCAATATTTCTCAACACTTTTTGTCATGGCTGTACATTGTTTACACAATGGTGTGGTCCACAAAACATCGTTGGTGAAAGTGCTTCAAAGATGAGACTCAAAAACAAATCCGACCATGGGTATGTCTTAAAATTGTGTCATACATTCACTTCAATTGTAATAGGGAATACTGCTGATTAATAATGTAATAGTAACATACTAATATTCTGATAGTTAATAGTACAGATTTCCACAACAGGCATAGCATTTTAATGTTTTAAAATCTCAGACTTATACCCTAAACCTTATTACTCACAAACCATTTAACTGTGATAGTGACCTAGAAACAGGGCAATCTTGCATACTGCTTCTTTATTTTGGTTTATATCATATTTAACCCAGATTGTCAGTGCTGTCTAAGACTTTTGGACACCACTGTACTAAGCTGTCATACTAAAACTAGTACCAAAAACACACTGATTCTCCATAGCTCCATCCGGGCACTTCCTCAAACTGCTTGCGC
The DNA here is from genome assembly GCA_017165825.1 of Hepsetus odoe. NCBI lineage: Eukaryota > Metazoa > Chordata > Actinopteri > Characiformes > Hepsetidae > Hepsetus > Hepsetus odoe. The sequence continues at coordinate 11,715,647 of CM029386.1, forward strand.
ATGTTTCCCAAAGCTCATGCAATGAGTCTAAAACCGTTGCCCCTGATATTGTTTCTCCTTAGATTTCCTTGCTATTTATTTTTGCATTTATTTGTAGGTCAAGTTCAGATCATGCAAAACCAAAAACTAAAATACAGTTTCCAATTGTGGTCATGCCAGATAAAGTAAACACACATGAGGTTTAGAAGGCTAATTCTAAGCAGTCCTTTTCAATGTTTGGTCTGTCATAATGCCAAAATTGGCAATTGCTACTTTGCACATCCTCCACTATATTATGACAAAGCTTTTAAAAGCTAGCCAGGCCTGAACACAGCCAATAATGACTTGGCCAAATGTTTGTGTCTGCTACAATATAGAGCCATTTTACAAAATATGTAGCAGTATCAACCCTGTCGCTGGCAGATTACCATAATATGACTGTTTGTCAATATGCTTTCATGATGTCTCATTTCATACGAGGTGCTGGAAATAGGTTTCTATTCCTATAAAAAAGTCAATATTCTGTTCACATCTGGTTGTGGAGATTAGCCTATCTATTCTGATAGTCTTGGAACAATACGTCTGTCTCTGTCACATCCCCTGTGTCGCCGTTTGCTCTGCAAGACATTGTGAATGGAATAACAGGTGGCAGTGTGTGCTGGCCTCTCTGCCCACTAGCATAACTCACCTGCAGGAGGGAGTCAGCCTTCATGTTACTCTCCACATGAAAAACCCTGAAGCTATTTCACCCTCAAGCAGAGACATATCGCTTCAAATTCCATCAGAATACAAGAAAAAATGTGTCCACTGAAACTGACTTCATGTGTAGCAGTAGGTGACCCATCTATTCTCCACCTCTATTGCAATAGCGAATGTTAGCGAAATCCCCCTCAACCGAATGACAATCTGTAGCATACAAACAAAGTTGTGGTCAACATACAGAACATAAAGGTAACAAATGAAATTACAAAAAATCGTGGCAAATTTGTTCCCGTGATCAGTGCTCAAAACAGAAGCAGAATCACATGCCGTGTTCTGTCCAGAATAAATGTGCTAGAGAGGGAGGGTCCTTTAAAGGTAAGCCATTCAAATATATATATATTTTTTTTACTTTCCACACTAGGTGGGATTCTTTCCAACGCACAGTTTCCCAGTTATGGATGCTTGGGCCCTGATGTGATTTGAATTCTTCATCTGTTGATGTGTGGGAAACATAAGATTCTTTGAACGCTGAAGCTACTATTCTATTCTATTCTATAGGGTCTCTGCAACTGATCTGCTGTGAGCGATGGGTAAACTTTTCTTCACCATTGTAAATCATTGTTTATTACCTCTATGGTTTGAAATCTCTCTGTCTGAATACACTGTAGAGTCATCTTTGCATGGAAATGGCATCTTTGAACTTTAAAAATAATCAAGTAGTGAAAATATTTGAAAAAACACGTAATCACCCATTGAGGAAACAGCAGAGTTTGAACCCTGGGTGATTTCTTAAATGTAACTGAAGTATTCAGACTGGGCATACACACGCATGATCTCAAAAATCAAGGTGTTAAAAAGGGTTATTTCAAGCAGTAATACAGAAGAACATTTCATTTTATAACGTTTCAGCTCTTTAAAGCCTCAATTAAAACTACTTTAATAAAACTTTCTTTTTGGCATCAATCCAAAAATTCTCTCCGCTACCTTTATTTTTAAGAGTGTGGTGAGATCACTGCAAAAGCCAATGGCATTCGCCTACGAGGAGCAGCCTACAGCCTGTTGCGAAATCTTTCCACTTATGCTAATGAAATACTAAAGTTAGAGGCATTCAAAACAGAATGTTTTGGTCCTATTTTGTTTAAATGAATTTAAAAAAAGGTCTGAGAGAAACACCTTACAGTTGCTCATGATTAGGCTGACATTGTCATTAATAATGACTTAAATATCATATCCTGCACATGCTTTGAAATGTAGTTAAGGAACCCAAGGTGCTTTTCTATGGAATTATTTTTAAAACACCAAATCATATCACAAGAAAGTCTTCTCCTGCTTTGTGTCTATCGATTGTTTCAAAGAAGGAAAAAGAAAAAAAAATCAAATGCCTCAGTGGATCAGCCTACATCCTGTTGCATAATATCTTTTTTTTTTCATACTATAAGTATTTATTTAGGTTAATATTATGTATAAAGGTTTATTTTACCATAATAAGGATTGTTGTCAATAATTATGTCCTAAAATCTTAAAAAGGTATCAGAAAGAGTTTTTTCAAAAGGAATAAATGTTCTATGAGTTATAGTAATAATGACAATGGTGATTTTTTATGGTGTGGTATAGAGCAGTTTTTTAAATGATTCTTTAAAGAACAGAAAGAGAAGAACCGTTTAACTGTTAAAACAACTAAAAATCAAGTATTCAAATGTTTCCTTTAAAAAGCATTCTGTAAAGCCCTTTTGTCAGGGGTGCAGAAGAAGCACTTTTGGTTCTCTAAAGAAAAACAGTTTAGAAGAACCCAGTCACTAAAGGTTTTCATAGCATTACTCTAGAGAACCCTTTTTGATGGTTTTATTTTTGATGCAATGACAAGAATGGTTAATTAATGGTTAATTGTAAATGGTGATTTTACTTTCGTCCCATACTACCATCCAGACTAATGTCTAACTCAGTGAGTGCAGAAACAACAGAAAGCATGCTGCTATCTATACTTAAGCTCTGATCACTGTTTGGTGAATGGCAAGAGCTTCAGCTCACGAACAGCCTAACACCCCCACCTACCCCCCCACCCCTCTGTAGAAACAATGCTGAGAGCAAGAATCTGCTTTTGTCTAAACGAACCAATGATTAAGCCTAACATGCCAGCCACTCCTTCTGCAGCTTATCTCCAACACACTCGCTCTGCTTCATTTTAATGGTGCCTTCACACCATGCTTTCTCTGTTAATGTTTGACCATTGATTACACCCAGCGACGAATATAATTAATAATTTAAAAAGTAAAGAAAATGACAGGAACATTTTCCTTATCATGTCAAAACAGAAACTAGAAACTCAGAAACTGAGCCATTTTGCAACCCTCCACCCCTTTTCTTGCCTTTTCCCTTGTGGTTCATGGAGTGAACCATTTAAGATGGCAACAGCAGCATCAAAATGAACCTTATTGTCAAGTTTATGGCGGTGAAGAGGGCACACTGCTTTAGCATCATTTAGAGTGATGTGCAAACAAGGGCTAAAGAGCAATGGGGAAAAAGCTCTTCTGACAGATTAGCCGAGGAAAGCACCGATGCCCTATTAGTGTTATTGAAATGTACTCAGTGTGGAGTGGTGCGGACGTGCATGAACACCTGGCAGAGCTTCAGTAAATCTGAGGCCCTGTTAAGCCTCATGCTTTCCTATTTTACAGCACCTGCAGCGTATAAAGTGACGCACACATGCTGAAAGATGTGGCTTTGCAGCTGTTCAGTCACTGACACAGTAACCTTACACCAGTGGCAACCTTCAAAGCTCTATAAGAACAGCTTGTTTTCTTTCATGTTCCACCCCACATGTCCCACAGGAATTTTTTTACTGTACCAACAAAAGGTGCCAGATTCTCCTTGAGAAAAAAAAATAAAAAATAGAAAAGCATTCAATTACAATCTTGGAGAACCACTTTTATTAGACTGTAGGGTCCTCATATTGCCTTAAATTGTGACTATAACACAAAACAAGTATAGATTACTATAATCCAAACTCAACTGGCAGGTGTGAGTGCACCTGTACGTCCATCCATTTTCTGCAAGACAGGGACAGCACCTTGCTCAAGGGTACCGCAGGGCAACCTATTGGGAAGGGGTTTGAACGGCCGCAGCTCCGATCATGTGGCCGACGCCCTAAACACTAGGCCAACGCTGCCCCGGCCAAACTCAACTCTTGAGGGCTAAATATTTAAGCTGTAGATAATAAACAAGTTCACATAAATGCAGCTGTTTTCCAATAGATTCTGCATTATTTCACTCAGAACCAAACCCACCATGGAGAAGAACCATTCCCCAGGAAAAAATATATGAAAGGGTTCTCTAAGTTAAGGAACGCTTTTTTGAGGCCATACTGCAGCTCAATTATGGTTTAAGGGCATCGGGACATATCAGATAAAGTTTAGAATTAGGTGATGTGCTCTAGGCTCTGGTGTGATAAAAAAAAAAAAAATTTTCTCCCAAATGTTTTAAAGTCTTTTCTTCAGAAATAAGATTCATTATCATAGGCAGCGGTTGCCTAGTGTTTAGGGACCAGGCCCCCAGATTGGAAGATCATAGGTTCGAATCCCTTACCAGTAAACCTACTGGTAAGGGATTCGAACCTACGATCTTCCAATCTGAGGTACCCTTGAGCAAGGTACCATCCTCGTCACTGCTCCCCGGGCGCTTTAAATAGCTGCCCCATCTGCTGCACGTGTGTGTTTGTATGTATTGGTGAAATGCCTAAAAGGTCTAATTTGGTTGGGGCTCACTGTGTGCTGTGCTGTGTTTCAGAATGGCAAGAGTAGCCACGTTCATTAAAATGGGAGTCCCTCTCCATGGTGCTGAAACAAATGCCTCAAATGAATGGGAAAGAAAGGAGGAATGGGCTCATACATTTTAGATTTCTTTCACGTTTCCATTCTTTATAGGATTTTTTTATTTTTTACTGCTTCTGCAAAAGGCAATCTGTCTTGTAACCAAAGTGGAGCCATTTCCTTTTGCTATACAGAACCATTTCTGAAAAACTTCTTTAAGGAACCGCCTTCTGACTTCCAATGCAATGTGTGTCCCTCTCCGTGGTGCTGAACCTAATGGTCTGGTCTCAGAACAACGGGAGAGAAGGGAGGAAAGGGCTGGAATATTTCTTGATGATTGGCTAAGAACTCGGCGAAGAAGAAAGAACGTGAGCGCTGCATCTGAAAATCGGTCTATCGCAGAAAAAGAGAGAAAAGCATTCCCGCGAAACGGCCAGTTACCATGACAACCAAACAAGAAAGAAGAAGAAGCCGAAGTTAAGCGAGGCCCTACCTTGCACTCTTCCATGCACGTCCTTACTGAGTAGGCATCCGTCACGTAGCGCTCCGTCATGAGCTCAAACTCCTCGTATTTCTCCAGCGCGTGCATGTCGTAGCGCTGGTACGCCTGCACGCACAGGCTGCAGCGGCCCACGCCGCCCGCGCGCACCGCGTCCGCGCTGCAGTCCAGTTGGTCCGGGCTCGACGAGCCGTCCAGCAGATCCATGAGGGAGTACGAGTCGCAGAAGGACAAGTACAAGTCCGCCGCGCTCGCGCTCCACTCGCCCACCTCGCCCGCGCCCCACAGGTCCGCGCACAGGTGGTCGGCGTTGAGGAAAGTGAGGCAGTTCTTGGAGGAGTTCCCTGCAAACGCAGCATCGTGGCCGCTCGACCTCGCGCCGGCCTCGGCTCCCAGGCGCTCAGAGAGCAGCGCGGCGAGGAAGAGGAGGGATGCGGGTGAGCGGCGCCATCGCCGGGCCCTGTCGGAGTCGCAGCAGCACCAGCAGCACGTCCACGTCCTGGAGCTGTCGTCCCGCTGCCCACGTCGAGCGCCGCTGGTCATATTTCGCTCAGCAGCAGCAGCAGCAGCACGACGGGCCGACTCCGCCGGGGGGGCTCTTCCGCCACCGCTCTGGTCATCGACGGGTCGCCCCCCCCGCCGCCGAGGAGTCCCGTCGCCGCCGCCGCCGCCGCCGCTGGTGCTCGAGCGATTCCCGGAGCGGTTCTATAGCGCGCATCGTCCGCCCCCCGCGCCCGCGAGCCGCGACCCTACCGAGCAACGCGCCGACATGGCTGGATCTTCTCCCCCCTCCCTTCCCTTCCCCCCCCTCCGCTCCGCGCGCGTGCCACCCCGGCGTCCCGTCCCGGCCCGGCTCGGCCCGTCCCGTCTGGTTTAGCGCGCCGTCCGGTTCTCTCCAGCTGATCCCCGTCGAGCCGCCGCCGCCGCCCGCCCGAGCCTCCGCCGCCGCCGCTGCTGCCGCTGCTGTTTGCGAGGTTTCTGCTCACGAGCACAGGGACTGCTTTCGGTGCGCCGATTCTTCTCGCTTCCGTGTCCGTGGACCGAGGTGCTGGGCTCTTCTCTCTGGATCTCAGCACACTCACTCATCTTGCTCTAATATCGGGTTGCCGCCATGTTCGTCTTGAAAGCGCTTTATTGAGAGCAGCGGCGTTTGCGTCATCCCGGGAGCTCTCAGTGATCTGCCTTGATCAGCCAGAGGACTGATACACAGCCTTACACCGCGATACTAACACCTATACTTTAACACCCATACTGACACATCTGTACTAACACTGAGAACGTGCATACTGACGTCATCTATACGTCTAACATTTATACTTTAAGTAAATATTCACTTAACAACTAAACTAAACACTCCTGCACTTACACATCAATACACAAACATCTGTACTTACATATCAGTACTAAAACTTATACACAAACATCTGTACTTACATTATCAGTACTAAAAATCTATACACAAACATCTGTACTTACATATCAGTACTAAAACTTATACACACAAATATCTGTACTTACATATCAGTACTAAAACATATACACAAACATCTGTACTTACATATCAGTACTAAAACATATAGACACAAACATCTGTACTTACACATCAGCACTAAAACATATATACACAAACATCTGTACTTACACATAATACACAAACATCTGTACTTACATATCAGTACTAAAACATATAGACACAAACATCTGTACTTACACATCAGCACTAAAACATATATACACAAACATCTGTACTTACACATAATACACAAACATCTGTACTTAAATATCAGTACTAAAACATACAGAAACATCTGTACTTACATATCAGCACTAAAACATATACACAAACATCTGTACTTACATATCAGCACTAAAACATATACACAAACATCTGTACTTACATATCAGCACTAAAACATATAGACACAAACATCTGTACTTACATATCAGTACTAAAACATATACACAAACATCTGTACTTACACATCAGCACAAACATATATACACAAACATCTGTACTTGCACATCAGCACTTAAACATATATACACAAACATCTGTACTTTCACATCAGCGCTAAAACATATACACAAACATCTGTACTTTCACATCAGCACTAAAACATATATACACAAACATCTGTACTTACACATCAGCACTCATACATAAATACACAAACATCTGTACTTACATATCAATACTAAAACATATACACAAACATCTGTACTTGCATATCAGTACTAAAACATATATACACAAACATCTGTACTTACAAGTCCATACATAAACATCTGTATTTACACATCTATACATAAACATTTGTACTAACACATCTATTCATGAACATCTGTAATTGCACACCAATACTCACACCAAGAACAGGTATAATGACATATCTACATGTATAATAATAATAAAATTATATAAACCTAACAACTATACTTACACATCTCTACCGACACATTTATACTAATAGATCTAAACATCCAACATATATACTTTAACACTATCTATATAATACATATGTGTTTACACATCTTTACTTACACTTTCACACTACAATGATACATCAATGTTAATACATCTCTATTAATCAATACGTATACATCCATACTTACACATCCAAACTAACACATATATTACAGAGGTTTACTTGTACATATATATTTAATACATTTAACAAATATCTACTAACACATTTTTACTTTTGTAAATTTACAAACACATCTATGCTTATAAATCATAACACATATAAAACAGATATACTACCACATCTGTAATAACACGTCAATAATTACACAAATCTGTAGTACGAAATTAATACATGCACCTTTACGCTCACATATTTAGACCAAGACATCTTCATGCACAAAATATACAAATGGGCTTGTATGGCTAATCATTCCCTTGATATCTTTCTTTCAGAAAAGGTTGGTTTTAAGTATACGAATGGTTTCGTTTGCATAAAAGTGTAGTTCCGTTTAGAAGAGGCTGAATGATCTCGAGCCTCAGCTGTAGATTAACATAGCCTGTGAACACTGTGATGTATCACATGGGGAGAAATGTCCCCTAGATTGACCAACCTCTTAGACAAAGACAGATCAAATGCAAGGTGTTTTGATGTTGCTATGGTTAGGTGCATGAGGAAACTTTAGGCATGAAATCATATTGCACTAGACAGTGGAGACAGCAAAGTAGAACATACCTTTGCAATGTGGTCTTGTTAAAACTATCTGTGGAAGATATAGCCTGAACTAAAATATTAGTAGGTGACTCAACAGCTAGACAGCTGATGGTAATGGTTGCCAGTGGCATTTGGATTGATTAAGTAAGATATCGTAGTCACAACTAGCTACGAGTGTGTGCTCTATGTTTCTGAGCCATCTCTTGCACCATTACATCTTCCTATCATAGAACCTTCCCCTATCAAGCTACCAATGTTCTTTTGGTTACAAGTTAATTAAGATGCACAAAAGCACAAAGGAAAAGGGCAGAAGAAGATTGACCCCTTTTGCAAGTCGAATCATGTAAATATAACGAGATGAACTTGTTATGCTTAGGTTACCTAAGGCTTGTCAGCTGTCATTCTGTTTTTCTTGCATTCATTAATGTGGTTTTTATTCAAGTAAAGAAAGCACATTTTTAAGCTTGGTAATGATAAAGTGACTGATAATGGATGGTAGAGAGTTAGCAGATAGCAGAAAATAAAATTAATTTTGAGGTGGTGATGAACTCTGGAATATCAAAAGTCAGTTTTTTAATGATATGGTGTGATGCCACAGTGTACAATGAAACCTTATATCTTTAAATACTAGTGGCATAAATAAAGTGTAGAAACGAGGGAAACTATTTAGCTTCCCCCTCCACTTTTTAAAGGAAGACTCACCCCTAATTAGTGAAAAAGTGAAAGTGACTATTCTTGTTATTGTGAGTACACACAGCAAAACAAAATTGGACCTCTGCATTTAACCTATACACAAACACACACCCCGTGCAGCAGGGGGCAGCTATGAAAGCACCCAGGGAGCAGTGACAGGGACGGTATCTTGCTCAAGGGTACTTCAGGGCAACCTACTGCTAAGGGGTTTGAACCAACCATCTTCCAATTCTGTGGCCAGCTCCAATGCTAGTGCTAGTGTGTGTTTCAGAGTATCATCGCATTTATTTATGCAATATGTATTGCATCATATAAAAACCCACCAGTGCGTTCTGGTTAAGCGTTCCCATGAATATCTTCATTCAAAACACCCACACAAATACTCACCTGGAACTGTAACTGAATGATCAGGATGCTCAGTAGTGATGTGGTTGGTAAGAGGGTTCTACATTTTGCAGCCTTCTGTGACTAACAATATCATAATAATCATTTACGAAGAATGATTCTCTCCGCAGTCCTAAAACAGAGGGGTTTTTTTTTGGTTACAGCAGAAATTACTCTGCTGCACATGCAAGGATAAGCCAAAGTACTGGGCAGGTACTCAGTGGTGGTCCCTGTTTTTCTATTTTGTCTCACAGTGGACAGCCATATGGTATAGTGTGAACCTGTCACATTCACACACATACACACACACACACACACATACACGGCTTGTTTTGACCTGAAGCCTGACACATGAGAGGTGGCTAATCAACAACATATGTGTCCTGAGCTTGTGTATCTTCTGCCAAATTGCTCTTCATATCAGCACCTCTAGGTGTGTGTTCACAGGTAAAAAAAAAAAAATCTGCAGTAATAATGTGACTTATCTCACATTCTGTAGGATACCTGGAACTGTACGTTTGTTATACTGAAACACATAATTGCTGCTACTACTTTGCTGTGCTCTTTTAGGTTGGATGTATACAATGAACTACAGAAGATCTACACAAACAGAGGAAAGGGTAATGGTGGCCTAGTGGTTAGAGACTAAGCCCCAGTATACGAAAGTGGTAGGTTTGAATCCAAGACTTGAGCAAGGTACCGTCCCCTGCACTGCTCCCTGGATGTTGAATATAGCTTCCCCCTGCTGCTTTTGCGCATGGGTTAAAAGCAGCCTCCCCTCCTCTGAGAAGGCTTTACAAAAGAGGATTTGATTGAATTCAGCCACTTGCTCACCAGCATGGTTCTTCTACAACACCATCGAAAAATGCCTTAATTGCACCTTTGTGCTGTTTCTGTTTGTAATAGAGCTAAATGAATGTACTATTATTATTTATTATTATTAATAGTTATTGTTATTAATAACAAAGGTGCTATTAAGGCATTTTTCAATGGTGTTGTAGAAGAACCATGTTTTGTTACCTAAACAGCTTTTCAAATGGAAAATGGAAAAAAAAAATTGTGATGATTGTATCTCTGAAGCAGTATAAAGGCTTTGTTCACTTGTCCATTAAGCATTATATCTGTTCATAATCAATTTTACCTAATCCCCTTTAAAAAGATGCAAAAAACTATGGCATAGAAGAACCACTTTTTATTTCCCAAACAAAACTTTCCAGTTTGATGAAAAGAAATTGAGCAACTAACAGAAACCTCAAAAAAGTGAAGGCAAAAAGTGATTGTTAAATACTGAGGTGTTGAATCCTTTTAGAAGAGGGTAGTGATGACCTTGGCGAGAGCGAGAGAGAGACAGAATGAGAAAGAGACCACCTGCTTGATTTCAACCCAAAGATACAGTGCTTTGAGACTGGAGTGTAATGATTGGCCTAGATTTGTAAATCCCAGCCAGAGGGTCCACTATGTCCATTTCTAGAATCAAAGAGGACCACCCGGCTCACCTTTATTAAACACTGAAAGCTGAACTGAATAAAAAAGGCAGTGGGTGGGAGAGACTCCCCTACATTCTTGACAAGGAAATGACAGGGTGATTGCATGGTTCTTTCATCATGGTCACATGGTGAGGGTGTTTCAAGGTAAGACAGTCAATGTGTGTTAAATGGCTTTCTTTCTTTTTGTTTTTTTGATTGCATGCTGAGAACATGTGGCTAAGAAAATGAATAAGTGAGTGAGTGATTTTTCACAATAATATAATTTACATTTCCCTTTTAAAGTCAATACTAAGAAAGGTTATTGACCATATTATTCTTATGGTAAATTGTTAGAGGAGGTTGTGGAGTATGAAGTCCTTATGCTGAAGGAGCTCCATCCAATTCCTTTGGTATGAGTCAAACTGGCGTTTGTGATCTAGTATCACCCAACATCAGAATCTAACTTGAGTTCCAAAATCAAGTGTATAGCCTTCCCAGTGCAGTAACTGGAGCAAGAAAGGGAACCTCCTTATAATTCCATTTTCAGAAGATACTGATGTGCAACTGATATACTCTGTACCTGTAGTGAAAAAAGAGCTTTCCAATAGAGACAATGAGCACAACTGGACTTGGCTGACCATTCACACTGATAACACCATCTCTCCATTCCTCGGTGGAGAATACGGAGCACTCAATCCGCAAACAAAGCAGAAAATCAATACGATTCTGACATGAGCATTCTTTAGGAGAAACCACTGGGGGCTTTAACCACAGCAAGATGAAAATATCAAGCGAGAGGAGGAGGACAGTAATCAGCTCCTGAAAATCAGGTCCGCCTTTACATACTGACAACCAGACGAACCACAGAGGTGGTTTGACTTACATACTAAAAATATGTCGACATTAATTACAATGACATTTTATGTGGAAATGAACAGAAACATGGGACACAATTAAACCAACAGCTGGCAACATTTTCTTGGGTGTACACAATAATAACAATAAACAATAATAAGCAAAAAAGAATGCTTGAGCTGTGGTCTTTAATAACCAGCACCATCCGTTTTGGGGTTTGCCTTTCTAATATTAGGCACAGGCTTTTTGTAAACTAACAATTATATCGGAAACGTAAAGATATTGTATATTTTAATCCATTTAAATAAATCTGCATGTGCACACCAATGAGCAAAGACATTATGACCACCTACATAATTTGCTGTTGGTCCAACCCACTGAGGTGCAATCCACTGAGGGTACCTTGCACCTAAGCATTAGCAGCAGATCTTTAAGAACCCTCCACAGATCCTCAATTGGCTTGAGATCTGAAATTTTTTCAGGGTAAAAGCTTGAATTGTTTGTCATCTTCCTCAGACCATTGCCAAACGATGTGTAGTATGATGCATTATCCTGCTGAAAAATGTTTGTCCCTCCTCAGACCCCTGTCAGCAGGTACAGACCACTGCAGACCAAGAGAAACTCAATGTACTTGCTGTTAAAGAGACTGTCCTATCCTGTTATCTCACCATTATTATTTGGATTAAGTTCCTTAGGTCTTCCGCCAGCCCATTTATCCTGCATCCAACTTATGAATCATTAGAATGGACTTAACATGCATAGCTGTAACATGATATTCAACAATATTCATCTCTGAGTAGTCATAATGCTTTGGCTCATCACAGTAAACATATATGGGCATGGATTTATCTGATTACACTAGGGCAAGCAAGAGGCTTTTCTTAGGAGGATTAGGACCGAGGATATAAAGTGGAGACAGTGTGCATTAAAGGGCCCATATCTCACATTTTGTGATCATTTCAGCTCCACTCTGAGTCGATGTCAATTCTTTCCATGTGATCATTTTTCCACCTTTCTTCACCTTTGACCCCGAATAAGTGTTGTGCCTCATTCATAAGTTGAAAATGATCTGGTTTTGCAGCTTGTTTTTAATAAAGGAACTGTAAACAAAAGATATCCACGTTTTCCAAAAAGGATACTGACCCTTTGAAAATGTCTAATATGAGCAGCAGAGAGGGCTGCAGGAAGAGCTGCATCTTTAGGAAGATTAAAGTCTGGGATAAACAGTGGAAATTCACTGCAGTGTGTGCATTAAAGAGCATTTGCATGTGATCAGAAGGATGTGGGAAGAGTGCTTATTGAAGAGGCTTGAGCTATAGCTTTGAGGAAGAAGTTGCGTAGGCAACGTTTGTTGCCTTTAGGATTTCCACTCTTGGCTTATTCCCATATATATATATATATATATATACGCTCACACACTTTCTCTTATATACAGTGCAATGTCCAAAGCTTGTGTCGTTATACTAATGTAGGATATTATCACTGGTTTGAACCAAAGATGAACATGTTAAAAGAAAATGTTCTATATGTGTATGTTGAAAGGACAAATAGAAAATGGGCCAAAATTATTATATATATATATATAATTTAGCATGGCACTGTGTTTAAATATATATACAGTACTGTGCAAAAGTTTTAGGCAGGTGTGAAAAAATGCTGTAAACAAAGAATGCTTTCAAAAATGGAAGCGTTAATCATTTATTTTCATCAATCAACAAAATGCAGTGAATGAACAAAAGAGAAATCTAAATCTAATCAATATTTGGTGTGACCACCCTTTGCCTTCAAAACAGCATCAATTCTTCTAGGTACACTTGCACTTGAAGGAACTCGGCTGGTAGGTTGTTCCAAACATGACTGTGTTTCAACCTCTGTGTGACATTGATGGTCATCAGCACCTGTTTGGTAAAACTGGTTGATCATACACCGACTATATACATCCACTCCATCCATTATCTTCCGCTGGTTCCAAACGGGGTCGCGAGGGAGTGCTGGTGTCCAACCCAGCGCACACAGGGCGAGGACGGGGGACGCACCCTGGACAGGTCGCCAGCCCATCGCAGACACCGACTATAATCCTACAGAATCCCTGACTTTGTGCAAGTGTACCTAGAAGAACTGATGCTGGTTTGAAGGCAAAAGGTAGTAACACCAAATATTGATTTATATATGCCATGTATATACATATTTTTGTATATAGAAATAGTAGAAATAGAGCAAAGCTTAATGCAGAGCAATGCAGTGTGACATGACATGTTAGCATGACTCTGAGTTAAATTTATCTTACAGTGATTAAAGGGTGTTTAATGAGGGAGAGTATGAGCCAAAAATACGAACATCAAGAGATCAAGAAGGCACTGTCAACACAAGCCTAAGCAGGAAGCAAAAACTGCAGGAGCCAAGAGAATTACCCTTCACGAAAACAGTGATTAGATTCACTTTCAGTTAGTTTCTGGCAGGGAAAAAATCCTTTACAGGAGCCTTTAATATTCCAGTGATGTTAACTACAGCGCATTTTAATGAAGTTAGTGCTGCCCAAATAGCACCAAAAAAAATGTCCCCATTCGCTCAGTCTAGCGCCACAATTCCACAATCTCCTCCAAAAACTATTTAGGAAAAGCCTTATCACTTCAAAGGGAAAGTTTGGAAGAAGGTCGGAGATGACACTTAATCATTCGGCATATGGGTTTATCCTCACTCAAGAAGTGGGTCATCAGAGAGAGAGAGAGAGCGAGAGAGAGCGAGAGAGAGAGAGAGAGAGCAAATCAAGAAAGCATTGTGAGCACAGGAAGACAAGTGTATGTATATGTGATGTAAAACATGATTAAACTGCTTTTTCGCAACCCATGCTAACAATATGCAAAGTTGCCATTCACAGTGATATAAAATCAATGTCAAACAGTAGTGAGAACTGATTAAAGTCCATATTCTCATCAATAATTGTTGAGAAGGTGCACATTTTTAAATATTGTATGTGACACTGAATACTATGATACAACGCCACATATCAAATTCAACACATAATATTAAGAGCTGTCATTTACCAGACTACCAAGTAGTCTAATCACATGATCAACAGGCTAATTTGATGCAAATAGGGCTTACTTTCTGGTGTATATTGTATGAGCTGAGATGTTTATACTGTTACATTCAGCATCCTTCTAAATTCATCTCTTTTTTAATCAGGCCAGGTGTCCGCCACCAGGGATTCACCCCATCCACAAAATGGAACTATTGGAATAATGGAACTATTACAAAGCCGTTCCTGAATAGAAGTCCAATGGCCTGACACTGCTGGATGCAATAATAGCAATAAAAGCAGCATTTGGCTGGAGGAAGAAGTGAAAGGAGCCAGTTGGACCAAAGCAGAGTCATAGATTCCACACGCCAATCTGCTCCCATATACGCCGCTTTGTTGTGCTACTTTGAAAAGAGATTAGAAATGGAATGTAATGAGGTATGGATGCACAGATGCTGCTGCAATGTTCTGCTTGTGCAGACAGAAAGACCTACATCTTCTTTGGAGTGATGTTGAAGGAGAACCGTGATTGGCTGCAGCTTTCATTGGATAATTCTTTAAAATAAAAAAATCAATAAAGAACATTTTTAACTTTTTGAAATCCTCCCCATGTACAGATTTTTCAAAGGACCTTGTACCCTGAACCTGCAGGGCAGCGGTGACCTAGTATTAGGAACTATGCCCCAGAATTGGAAGGTTGTGGGTTTGAATCCCTGAGGTACCCTTGAGCAAGGTACCATCCCCATCACTGCTCCCTGGGCACTGAATATAGCAGTCCTCTGCTGCACTCTGTTGATGGATGAAAAGCATAGAATGCATTTTGCTGTGCTGTTTCAGAATGTCAAATTGTCACTTTTAGTAACCTTTATGATTCAAGATTTCAATAGGCTCTTGTACATACAATACACTTCTGCAAAAAAAAACAAAAAACATAATGGATAACTTGCTATTAACTTTTGCTATTGGCAAAAGATATAATATTCAAACATCAGGACTCTCTTAAAGGGATAAGTTTGTAAATATCGCCAAAATTTCCACTTGCTCCATTTGTGGTCAGTCAGGCTTGGTGTCCAAATTTTGCCTCTCTAATTTAATGCTTAATAATTAAAACTGGAAGTCAGTAGTTATGCAAAAAGTTTTGTGTTTTTTTTTTGTAAAAAAAACAAACTCTCAAAGCAAATTGAACTGTACATTAAAGTGGTGCAGATCATGCATTACCTGATTATTGTAACTTCTGTGAGAAATAAAAATAAAACAATTTTGGCACGAATGCTGCAGGAGGCCATTTTACAGAGTAGTGTCTGTTTTCCCTCTCTGCTTCAAACAAAGAACTGCTGATGTAAAATCCATTTTGTGGTATTGATCATCCTATTGAGGAATCTGATCCAAGACTAATCCTTCTTACGACTGCTTTATGAGTACCAACTCCGGTCCCTGGTGTCCCTTGTTGCAGTAAGTCATAGAAAGCGTCCTAAATCACATCAGCCCTTATATGCTCCCTAAATAAAAGACTGGATGTGGTCAGAGTGAGTTGAGAGAAAGTTTTGTGGATGAAGTTACAGAAAAGATTTATTGATTACTGACTTCTAGTGTTAGTCAGCATTATTAGCCTTGTACTTCATCACTTAACAAAAGAAGAGGAATATGGACACTGAACATGTCTGGCTGAACTACAGCAGGGGTAGATGCGAATGTATGAAAATGACATTTTTCACCAGACTACTCCTTCATTATGCTTCTCAGGGACCCTGAAGACCCAGCCCATGTATTTGCCATGTATAGATGTGAACCATGTGGAGAGCCTTGAGGACTGGTCTGGGAACCACTAAGTGAGTTTAATTCTTCACCCTTTTTCTGCTGTCAGTATGCCCGATATATCTGATTGACCAAAAGGGACATCCTTGAAATTCTTTCTCTGTTCTTGAGCCTTTTGTACATCAACAGGCCCCGAAGTATAAGAAAAGGAAGACTTTTGCAGCTGTAGTTATCCAGAAACCGTCAGTGGACTCATAGCTCTAAGGTAATATGTCCCTAGGGCCAAGGAACTTTCATTTGCAAGGCAAATCCAGCCTTTATTAGTAAATGTCTGCTGGCTCTCCACATGGGGTGCCTCATTTCTGTCAAAGGCACGCATCCATTTCCAAACGATTTATTCATGGCAAGTCCTGGAGCAACAGAATCCCTTCTCTTGTCTGCTTGGGAGATAACTCCAATTACCACTGCTAACTGATTAGGACTTCCACTTTTCAGACAAATTAGCCACCAGTTTCCGGGCAACAGCAGCAGATCGATTTTCCCCTGTTTAAAGGGGAATCCTGCAAAGTCCCGCAAAAGAGTATCTGCACTTACGCAGCAATTCTCCGCCGATGCTGTCAATAATACAATTATTTCCCGGTCACAATATTCCGCAGCATGCTTTCACTGCCAAAGAATGAAGGAAGTGCTCCCTCTGCAGATTACAATGAAATCCACTTCCAACAGGGACATCGAAAAATCACCACAGTACTGTTTGAGGTCCATATGAGGTTAAAGTGACTTGTGCTGATCTATAATCAACATTCATTTCCCATAATCTAACCATATAAGGCAGCTGAGGGCAACCACTACTATAACAGTAAAAGCCCTTTGATACTTTGCTGACCTTTTCTGAACAGGAACCTTTCAAAGATGGGTGCACCCTTCCAGCAAGCATTCAGGGAGCCAATTCAGTTCAGACTTTTGCTGTCCTTCTGCCTGGCAGCAATGCCCTCACTTTCCTATCCAAACCCTCTGGCAGCAGTATTTCCTCATTCCCCCTGGATTACCTTTTATAAAGGGCTCTTAAGCTCCTCTCATCCCCTCAGAGCATTGTGTGTGTGAGTAAAAAAGAGACAGAGCAAGAGAGAGAGCGCGAGCGAGAGAGAGAGAGAGAGAGAGAGAGAGAGAGAGAGAGGGAGGAAAAAAGTTGTTGCATTTTCAGGTTCACTGAAAAGGTGCTTTTAAGAGGAAAAATGTCATCAATGTTTCCAATGCAGATAGAAAGAACAAAAGCTGATATGAAACAAATCACATTTGATTGAAGCTACTACAATGAACGTTAGCAAGTTAATATTACCATTTAGGAAATAAATGGCTTTCAGTGGAAATAAATGAGTTAAACGATGCCTTTCTGATAAGTATCCAGATTCCCTGAATTGCTCAGGCTCATAGGCGCAACAATCAGAATGTCATAATTCAAGATCTTTCATTTCCACATGCTTCACAAGTTGTCTTTAAGGAAACAATAACGTGTGTCATATTGCTTGGGTTTAAGACCATTTTGGAGCACTCTCAGCTGCAAAAGGGCAATATGATGACACAAGTGTCAACATTACCATGACACGGTGTGTCAAAATGTGCTTTTCTGACCATATCATGCATAGCTTCAATATGCCTTAACTGTATGTATCCATCCATTATCTGCCGCTTGTCCCAAACAGGGTCGCGGGGGAGTGCTGGCGTCCAACCCAGCACACACAGGGCGAGGACGGGGGACGCACCTTGCTCAAGGGTACCTCAGGGCAACCCATTGGGAAGGGGTTCGAACCCCGATCCGCCAATCATGTGGCCAACACCCTACCCACTAGGCCACCGCTGTATGTATCTTAAAAGGATATAATGAATTATCTTAAATGGCATTTAGTGCAATGCAGTCAAGTCAGTTTCATTTATAACACACTGTTCATTTCACAAAGCATCTTCACAGATTTACAAGACACTCTGGTCAGAACCAAGACTGAAAAGGGGAGCCCATCCTCCTCTGGTCGATCCCAGATAATTAAGAAAGAAGAAAGGATATTTTGATAACTTAAAAAGATTAAATCAGTGATTGCAATAAATCCATCCATTTTCTGCCGCTTGTCCCAAACGGGGTCGCAGGGGGTGCTGGAGTCCAACCCAGCGCACACAGGGTGGACGGGGGACGCACCCTGGACAGGTCGCCAGCCCATCGCAGTGCAATAAATGGTTTTGCAAATAATTAAGTTTAATAAATGGTTCTGGTTTTGAAAATGGTTTTGGACTTACAGGCGTTCTGTCTGAATCAGTGTTTCTCTGATTAGTCTTGGTTTGTGGCTGCAGCTCATGCAGGTGATCTCAGATAATGTAGCTGGTCTGGAGTTGAGGAGAGAAAGAATCTTTTGATTGTCACTTCAACCTAAAAGGCAGGTGACTCAGACTGCAGACTCAGATCTGGTCCTCATGGTAATTGATAGATTTGGGTGGGCATCTCTTCCTTTCAGGAAATACACAAACTGCCCACCATGCAGTCGTCCATCTCAGAAAATAAAGAGAGTATTAATTCTGTTTTGAACTCAGGATGCAGACTATGCAACGAAAGCAACAACTACCCAGTTTATTATAATTCTCTGTGTTCATGAGTAATTGCTAAATTAAACAAGTCTAACTAAACAAGTAGGTTTTCACTATGTTACAGTTGATGCAGAATTTGACTGTAAGCCAGTGAAACTGCTTTCTTCATCAAAATCATAAAATTGATTTTTGTCATTTTTTTTTTAAATGTGACATTTTTCCACTGCATCTGTTCCAACTTTTCAAACCTCAGAAAAATCCAGATGTCTTAAAATCAGATTTATATCATATTGCTCACCTCTTCCCAAAGCTTTATTTATAACAATGCAATACACATCTCAATTCCCTTGTCTAATCTTTATTCACATAAAAATATCTTCCAATATTCTAAAACATGGCTAAATCTTTTGTTAAAACACAATTCTTGCCATTCTTCTTGCGTGATGAGGGATGAATCTACCGTAAAACCCTTAATGATCATATAAATAAAAACACTTTTCCCTGTTATCTGTAACGTACAAAAATTAGTGTAGAAAAAATATTAAAATGTTTATGTAGAATTAATGGGAATCTAAAAAACAGATAAAAATCTAATTGTTGATAAAAATAAATCTTGACAATGATCATCAACGTGTTCATCTAAAACCTTCTGCAGTTCATCAAAGCAGAAGTAGAACTTATAAAGACTAGTGCTCAAGGTCATGTTTTTGGTTTTCTGAACAGTTTTTCTAAAGCTGCCTGGTTACATGAGGTATTCGTTGTCATTCATTAAGTGTCCAGCTTTGATTGAATCAGTCACCCAGGTTTCTCTTACAATCTTGAACTTCTTTGTAAAAAGACGTCTCCTTGTCCTCAGATCCAATATTCTCACCTCCTCTGATACAACCACGTGTGAGACACCTTCTTTCAGGCTTTGTTCCACTGTGCCTCCATGAAACCGGAACTCCAGTGCCCGAGTGTCTAAACACGTTCCCTTGGCGACACTTGTTGGGTCGTTGATGTCAGTACACCGGTCAAAGTAGGCGGAGTATGGTCTGAACATGCTAGTAGGCAAGTCATTCCAGCCATACTTCTCCTCCAATGAAGCTACAAAACTTGCGTCCACTTCAGCAGGTCCGATCCTGCCAAAGACCTCCTTCAGTTGCTGCTCATCTGTGTCGACGTAGTAACTGTCTCCATAGCGATCATACTCTTTAGCAAAGTGCTCCCTTGTGGAAGGCGACATGTGGATCATGTGCCGTGGTTGCCATGGCAACACCTGTTTCCTATCCAGACATTCCACCAGCCAGGAGGCCCAAACCACATCATGTTGGTCAGAACTAATGAGGTTCTTAACCCTCATGTTCTCCACACCAGCAATGATGCAGTATGTGTCCTTCCCAGGGTTCTGGACCACAAAGCCTCCGCAACAGGCCACAGCCTTCTCAAGCTCTGCTTTGGAATGAGTATCACTTCCATTCATCACACAGAACTCTACATCTTCAAACATATCCGTCTCCTTAATGACCACAGAGAGATCTTGAGACTTGAAGTGATCAATGACACCAATGGCCTTCTTGGACTTAGGCATGATCTTACGTTTCTTCTTGTCTGGCTGGTCTTCCTGGATTTGCAGGTGCCTGGATGCCAGTTTGCCAGAAGCCTTAGTACGGAACTGACTTAGCTCATCCAAGGTCATGCACTGATGCCATTCTTTGTCTTCTCTGATTCTCTCAATCCGGGGGAAACGTAGTGTGCAGTTGGTTTTGTACATATCACTGGTTACAATCTCCGCTGCTTTCACTTGGATGATCACTGAGTTCCGTGGCTCAATGTAAACCTCAGGCTTCTCTGTTCCACACAAAATGGCTGATGGAGGGTCATTCTTGCGGTAAACTTTCCAATGTTTGGCCAGTTTCAGGCCTAGGTCATAGAGCTCTTTCATAGTGTAGCCTGATCCAATACGACACAGTGTATGGAACACTGTGGGCTTCTCACCAAGAGGCGGAGCTTCTGCAACAGCACACAGGAAGTGGGACAACATCCCACTCCGTCTACCTTTCCCCCAGTAGCCTCCCACTATCAGTAAATCCAATTCATCCATCAAGCCATCCACATACTCAGGTTTGATCTTCAGCCAACCTTCACCACGTTTATCTGGCTTGTAAATGGACATGGGGTCTTTGACCATGATTCCTTCTTCTCGGTCGTCAATGGCTTCATTGAGGGCATTTACCACTTCCTGCATGGTCTTGGCTTCAGTTTTAGGCACCATCTGGATCCGGCCTTTAATGGGTGTGAACACCGTCTGGAGAGTGTCGTAACGCTTCTTGAGAGGCTCATTTCCAAACTTCTGGTCATTGACAAGTAGGACATCAAACACACAAAAACATGTCTGTAAATCAGAGTCATCCATCAGCCTCTTGATGTCAAATTTGCTGCCTTTTTGCATCAAGGTCTCAGCAGTGGGATTGTAAGCCATCATCTCCCCATCTAAGATGCAGTTGACCACATGAGGCTTAAAGACATTGTGGATGTATGGTGTAAGGGAGCCCTCTAATGGTGAGGCCCCAAACTGCTGTGTATACTCAAATGAATTGCGTGAGTAATACTTGTAAACATCACCATCTTTATGAAGTTGGATACGCTCGCCATCCAGCTTGGTTTCTATATAAAATGGCTGGTTCCCCATTTGTTTCTCGATTTGGCGGATGTTAGCTACTGCTGCCAGCATGGGTTTGAAAGCAGAGAAAAGTCCAATAGATACCTCACTCAAGGAAATGGAGGGATCATTTAGCTGTCTACACACTTTATCCAAGTCTGTGGTGACATTGTAGAGTTCTGGAGCATCTGGATGGAAGACCTGGAGCACTGTTTCCTTGCTAACACCAAGTTTCATATCTTTCAGAATCATGCGAATCAGCCACTTCTGCTCTAGGGCTGAGCTCTGAGTAATCAGATGTAAAAGGCTTTTCTTCACAAGGTCTTTCTGTTTGCTAGCATTATTTATAGCTACTGAATCTAAAAAGTCATTCACCTCTTTAATGCTTAGATTGCCCTGGCTTGTGCATCTTTTTTTGAGAACAAAGTACGCTGTAAGGGCAAAGTCTCCTGCTTCCCCTTGGGATGTAGTGGGGGCTCTATAATTGAGAAGTTTGTTTGCTTCTGGACCATTTTTCGGGAGACCTAAAACTTCAATGTAGAGTTTTGCCAACATGTTTTCTTTGATTCCATAAGCCATTCTTTCCCTTTCAAACGGAGGCACGATTAGACGCATAGCTGGGTAGAACGAGTCTGTAGTGTTGGGAGTGTCCTTGTGAAGGGCTGCATGAAACTTTCTCCATGAATCCATGAATTCTTTCAAGAACTTTGCTTTTTCGGGCCTTCCTCTTGCTTTTTGTATCTTCTCAAGGACTGTGCACAGGTGAAGAAATGGCACTTGAGCAGCAACAGACGCTGTATCACTTGTGGAGGGTTGAGCTGTAGCATCACTTTTAGACGTTCCCTCCATCACTGCAGGTGAATTTGCCAGGGAAAACCTAATATAAACACAATGTTGAGCAAGCACAATTACTTTTTATCCAAATGCATTTATATTTAAAATACAATTAAATATCCTTTCAAATATAATAATATGACCTACAACACAATATGACCTAGTGATAGCATATCACTATTCAAAATTACTACTACTTCTGCAGAGCTCTGTTCTGTACCATGATGCTCTGGTGAATTTCATAGAGCTGAAACACAATGTTAGTATTAATGATATTTTTCCACGGTTGCTGGTACACAGTGATGTGATGAAAAATGCATTTTGATCAAAGATTACTTGAAAATAGGATTTATGGCTTTTTTATGTTATGATATGCCCGCAATACCATATATTTTCCATTAAACGATAAAGCGCATGGAAATACAAAGAACAGGTTTTGATTTCAGGCTGCTTCACTGCTTTCTACCACTATTACCATTATTTTAATTTGAATTATTGTTCACATACCCCCATCATTTCTGTTTTCCCCTTTCCAGTGAATGGTGATTAATACATTACTATTATTTTCTTTTTGATTAAGAAAAAACAGGATGAAGAAGACCTTCATCCCTCGTGCACCACGTGGTGCATGAAGAAGCCAGAGGATGTGAATGAAGGTTTTAGTTTTGTTTATTAATTCAGTCCTGCCTTCGGGTTTCTCCTGACAGTGTTGAAGGATGTGATTTAGCAGAGCGAGCTGCTGAGACAACCTTCTTTCTGACTCTCTAGTTTAAACAGCAGAAGCCGATATCTTAAGCTCAATAACCTAAAGAGGGTAAACCAAAAACAACAGACCCGAGAGAAGACTTCAGGTGCAGGTGGACTGTAAACTCTCAAACGTCAACTGACACTTCCGCGTTTCGACGGAAACGGTCTTGTTTATCCATTCTTGCGTTTGTGCGATTTCATAATAAAACCCCTAATGTTTCTTTTTGGGGGTTGTATTAAAACTTTAATAGAATATCATTAATCATTTCACAGAAAAAAATAAAGAAAGAAAAACAAAAATCTAATAATGTTTAACAATGTTTGTTTTATTCACGGACAACACAAGGGCCGCGTTGTGCCTGATCTGAACATCACATGGATCTGCTTGATAGGAAGCTCGTCATTGCATGCCGAGAGGACATGGTTTACAGATCGAGCAAAATCAAGAACCCAGGCAGGAAAGGAACGTTAGGACGGAGCAGGCTTTAATATAATTTAAATATAATATAATATTCATGAGTCTAGGACTCAGAACAGTTAACAAGAAATACATTATTTACTACTATTACCAATAATAATAATAATAAAAACCACCACCATCCATCCATCCATCCATCCATCTTCTGCCGCTTGTCCCAAACGGGGTCGCGGGGGAGTGCTGGAGTCCAACCCAGCGCGAGGACGGGGGACGTACCCTGGACAGGTCGCTAGCCCATCGCAGGGAGGAGCAACAGGGGGACGGCACCTTGCTCAAGGGTACCTCAGAGCAACCCATTGGGAAGGGGTTCGATCCCTGATCCTCCGATCATGTGGCCAACGCCCTAACCACTACGCCACCGCTGCCCCTATTATTATTATTATTATTATTATTATTATTATTATTATTATTATTATTATTATTATTATTATTATTATTATTATTATTATTATTAGTAGTAGTAGTAGTAGTAGTAGTAGTAGTAGTAGTAGTAGTAGTAGTATCAATGATAATGTTGTTGTAATATACTATAGTAATAGTACTATTATCGATAATAATAATATTAATAATAATGGTAGTAGTAATAATAATAATCATCATCACCATCATTATTATTATTATTATTGTTGATACTAATAATAATAATAAGAATAATAATGATGATCATGAAGATGATGGTGGTTATTATTATTATTGTTGTTGTTGTTGTTGTTATATAAATGAAGCACAAATACAAAAGAAGACAAGAACACAACAATAACTTTAGTTCCTAAATATTTATGGGCTGTTTGTGAATATGTAGACACATTTTATGATAATATTAATTTATTTGTTAGTTGGATAGTTTTGGCATTAGATAGCATTTCCCTCATCAGTATGTTGGAGACAAGTCCAGTAGGTGGCGTCACTAACCTTCCTCAGTTTGGAAGAGCTCGCAGGTTTTTCTCCATCTCAGCTGTTCCGTTAAATGCAATTCTGTTCCAGTGCAGACATCAACAGATTTAGTCAAGTGAAAATACAGCTCGGATTCATTACATTCATTACCCAATCATTACTGCATACGTTCCTCAAACAGTTCTCAACTGCAATTAAAAATATTAAAAATAATTAAAATATTAATTCATATTATATACATTTAATATAATAGTGATGTGAATGCTGACCAATAGAGTTGGGAATAAAACAAAGGGTCTACAAATACTTAACACAATTATGGAGCTGCTAAATAACTAAACAAAATGTTTTCCCACACGCTTTGCTCTTCAGACCACATATCCGATGTAAAGTATCCCCCAAATTTGGCCTGAAAGGGTCTAACATTGCCTCTATTTAGGCCCCAAAATGTCTCAGTTCTCAAGTCTCATCAATAAACGCTGTGCTGTCTTCAGATCAGTGTGAGTTCTCCGTGAAGTAAGTGCTACAGTCACAAACAGGGAGACAGATATGAGTCAGTGCTAGACCTGCTCCATTCCAAACACTCCAGGACATTTCCATTTTAAAATCTCTAACAAGTCTAGAGTGGCACATGTCCACAAAGCCACTCACTCCTACATTATTATATTCATGGAGCCACTAAATAGTGTGCATGCACAAACTAAATCTTAACCGCCAATTCAACAATTTACTGGTGGTGTTCAGGGACCTGTTTTTAATGTGTACTAAAAGAAAATTATTTTTCAACATGATCTTGACTCACGTTCAGTGATGAGAAATGATGAGTAAAAGTATACATTTTCACTGAGGGCACTGTGCACCCCCAACACATTTATCATATATACAGTACTGTGCAAAAGTTTTAGGCAGGTGTGAAAAAATGCTGTAAGCAAAGAATGCTTTCAGAAATATAAATAATAATTGTTTATTTTTATCAATTTACAAAATGCAAAGTGAGCGAACAAAAGAAAAATCTAAATCAAATCACTATTTGGTGTTACTACCTTTTGCCTTCAAACCAGCATCAGTTCTTCTAGGTACACTTGCACAAAGTCAGGGATTGTGTAGGATTATAGTCGGTGTCTGATCAACCAGTTTTACCAAACAGGTACTGATGATCATCAATGTCACACGGAGGTTGAAACACAGTCATGTTTGGAACAACCTACCAGCCGAGCTCCTTCAAAAACTGTGTGCAAGTGTACCTAGAAGAGCTGATGCTGTTTTGAAGGCAAAGGGTGGTCACACCAAATATTGATTTGATTTAGATTTCTCTTTTGTTCATTCACTGCATTTTGTTGATTGATGAAAATAAATGATGAACACTTCCATTTCTGAAAGCATTCTTTGTTTACAACATTTTTTCCACACCTGCCTAAAACCTTTGCACAGTACTGTGTGTGGTGTTTCTGTAACAGATTAAAATGAAAGCTCTCTCACTCTCTTGCTTTCTCTTCCCTTTCCCTGGGCCTGCTGTTCATGAGCGAGAGTGTGCGTGTTGGGGGGTGGTGGGGTAGTTTGACTTCAGATGGAAAAACAACCCTAACACCTGTGTTGCACTTTGAGGAAGTAAGTTACTTCCTCAAACTTCACTGAGTTTCACAGATTCAAACATGTCTTTTATGGCCCCGTTCTCATGCATGGAATTATTACAGGGCTCCTCGGGAAGGCAGGAATTTATGAGTAATTTTACATGACATTATGTCATGTGTTCGTGCATGTGCGAGTAGACAAGTCATGGCAATGCATTTGTTCTAACAAAAATATCAATACATTTAGGAAGAACTGAATATTTCAGCTTCAAGATTATATTGCAGTAAAAATTAAACGCCTTGTTCAGTCAACAAAACTAGACGTCAGCTTTAAGGCTAGATACAGAAGTTCACAATTGGGAACCAGCTGGCAGCATTTATGCAAAGTGATTGTACAGTAAAGGTTAAAAGTTAAAAGAATTCATGGTGGGTTTTTGAGGAAGTATAAATTTCTTAACAGCTGACTTTGCAAATGTTTAGCACCAACTTTAGCTGTCCCCAGATTTGTGACATCTGGCACTGCAGGAGACAGAGACAGAAAACTGCATGAGTATTCATTTAAATTCATTTAAAATTTAAATTCATTTCATTTAAAAAGGCCTTTGGAAGTAGAGACAGGTCAAGGGTCTGGCCACTAGGTGGAGTTTCCATTGCACAGTAATAAAGCTGAGAGAAAGAGAGAGAGAGAGAGAGAGAGAGAGAGAGAGAGAGAGAGAGAGCTGTGCAGTAGAAACTATGTCACATGGCGGCCTGGCTTGTTTACACCAGTTCTGCAGCAGCAGCATAGAAATCTCTGGATGCACGCTCGCCCATCTCCTCTCTTCTCCTCCTGCCATCCCTTCATCTCTTCAGAATGCTGGCAAAAAAGCTCCTAAGTGGCGTGCCTCCAGTCTCCTCAGATAGAAGTCCCATCAAAACAATCCTAAACCTGACTGTGAGGCAGGTCACGGAATGAGGGAAGGGGTTACATAACACCCCGTGTGTGTGTGTGTGTGTGTGTGTGTGTGTGTGTGTGTGTGTGTGTGTGTGTGTGTGTGTTTGCGGTGTGAGTGAAATACAGTGCAGAGAGGTTGATCTAAGCCAGGGAAAAGAATGAGAGCTGACCTGGAAGATGGTAAACAAGTGACGTCAGCAAGTCCACTTCCAGCTAGAGCCGTGTTTGTGTTGGTTTAAAGGAAGAATTGTGTATTACAGTGCTCTGCTGTCACCGACATTTTACTTTAAGGTGGCTCATGTCACAGCAACCTCCCACAGCCAGATGCTAGAGATGTTTTAATCTTTATAGAAATACTCACTGCTTTTATGAAGCATATGACATCATTATTATTGACCCAAAAGGCTGCAGCATTTCCCAGCAACCATGACCTGTTTATCAGATCATGATGATCACCACAAACAAACAGACTAGGAACTGTCTAGGAGTGGCATGACTGAAAGGAGTCATCAACCTGCAAGAGGAGACGAGCATAGATCTCAGTGGCTCAACAAACAAACATGTATGGGAAGTGCTGACTCACTGATAGGTAACCAGTGATGACCCCATCACCTAATCTGTAAAAGAAGAACTGACCAAAAGATCAGTGCTGAGCAGTGGATCACTGGGTTTTAGACTTCAACCCTACCCTGCATATTTTTTTTCCTGCACCAAATAACCTCATTCAACTAACCAGCTCATAAATGGAAAAACAAATAATCAAATTTACACAGTTTTCCACTTACCCTAGATGTAGTGCATCAGCCAAGCCATGTTTGGCATCAAGAATGACCTAAATGTTTTCTGTAAATGCAAAACCCCCAAAAAACCAAAATCTTTCTCTACCCACTCAAACCATACGTAGTTTTGAATTTAGCTGGTGTAGACCTCTCCGTGTGATTTAGAAAACAGTTTGACTTACTTTGCGCTATAATGATTGTATTATTATGCATATACATATTATAATACATTTCTGATTTCTGTGGGCAGATATTTTAGACCACTGGTATTGTTTTCACAGAAAGCATTAAGAGTTCGAATCTAGTGGCAACAACTATCATAGAAAAAGATACAAAATCCATTCTCTCCAGCCCTGGTGTCTCAAATGACTCCCTGTGAAGTACTGCTCATTTTTATAGTTCATAGACATAATGTGTCCCAAACCACATCAGCAAGTCTCTTCCACTTTCTCAAAGAGCTGCAGTTGAGGTGAGTTAAATGAAATTTTGGGGAAGTATATTTCCGAAAATAGTTGGGTAAATTGTCTCAAATTCACCCAACTGGTTAGGGACTAGGCCCCAGGACCGGGTAACAGGTTAGACTCCCAGACAAGTAGATTGCCCTGAGATGATGTTGAGCAAGGTACTCTTCCCTTCACTGCTCCCTGGGCACTTTAAATAGCTGCCCCCTGTTGCACATGTGTGTATGGATAAAAAGCAGAGGCTTGGGACAGTGCTGGCCCAGTGATTAGGGACTAGGCCCCAGGATTGAAAGGTCGTGGGTTTGAGTCTCAGACCAGTAGGGTGCCCTAAGGTACCATCCCCATCACTGCTCCCTGGGTGCTTTCATTAGCTGCTCCCTGTGTGTGTACTTGATAAACGCAGAGGCTATTTCAGAGAATTTCATTGTGGTTCACTGTTGTGTTCCACAATGACAAGTTGCCACTTTCAATATCATAATGTTAGCATGGTGGCAAATTTGTCAGTATCTTTTCCAGCCTACTTGGTTCCAATTACAACAACATATTCCAGCTCTTTATCCTGGTAAAACTGTGAAAGAATGTAGGCAGAGGTGGATAAGCACATTTGAAAGTCTGTTGTAAGAAATATATCACAATGATAATATACAAACAATAAAAATTATTTTTTGGACCAAGAGGTACTACATTTCATTAATGCTATTGAAAGCTGAGCGAAAATTTTACATTTACAATTTTACATTTTTTCACACATTGCAGATTATCCATGTTCATGAACTATCTGACTACATCCATGAGATGCCCAGAAATGCATATGGTGACATATTGTGACCAAGTAAACCACAATAACAATAAATCGTGCCATATTGCCCAGATGGTAATAATGGTGGGCATAATAAGCTTCCAACCACATTGTGCAAGCTGGCTGCTTGTGGACAGACCAACAAAATGAACAGAAGAAAAAGAAAAAGAGCAAAACAGTAAACAAGTCTTATCCATGGATTGTGCCAATACCAGCAGCTGCACAGGCAGCTGTAAAAGTACTTAAGGTGTAGTTCAGGGCCAGTGTGGCACAGTACTCAGCACTTCTTCCCAGATGCTGCCTTCTTAAGTCAAGTAAACAGCGTAATACTATACAACCTGTCTGTCCGCTCATGAAATCCATGTGTGTACTCACACACACTCACTCAAACACATGCACCCATACAGTGACCTTCATTCCTAATTTTAGCCTGTCCCGCTGCTGTCTCTCTGCTGACCTCCTGGGACTGGTAAACAACAAAAAGAGACGGTTGTCTGTCTGTCTGTATATCTGTCTCTTCTCTCAGATTGGTAAACAATTCAATTTACACTGTATTGACCAAATATATTAAATTGCCCCTGACGTGTTTGGTTTTTCAGAGTTTTGAGTACTGAAGCTTAAAACATCCCACTCGCCTCAAACTATGGCAAGTTGTTATGTGGTTTCAAATAAAATGGATTGTTTATAATAATGGAAAAAAGCATTCAAAAATCCCATCCTTGCTATTTCTGCAAATTCTATGTAAGGTACTTTTATTAATTTTTATAGATAAAAGCAAGTTTCTGCCATAAACTAAGTCTTTAAACAAGGCTATTTGTCATTTTAATAACTCAATCAGTTAGCTGCTTTTAAATGATGCTATTCTTTGGGATGAGCTGAACTGCTACCCGAACTGAGTTCAACAAAACAGTTCTTTTTGGGCCAATATTTTTTACATACAGCCTTTGGCTCGATTCAGGCTCAGATTTATTTATTTTTTTTGTATATTTTATGTGTCCTGGGTTGATGTGGGTCGTTAAAGCCAGAAAGCTGTAAAATGCGAATGGGAGTGGGTCTCCAGAACTAGGGTTGAACAACACTGGTCTAGTATGTGAACAATAAAGCAGTCTTGCTCACCATTTCCATTTTCTGCCGGTTGTCCCAAACGGGGCCGCGGGGGAGTGCTGGAGTCCATCCCAGCGCACACAGGGCGAAGGACGGGGGGCACACCCTGGACAGGTCGCCAGCCCATCGCAGCAGTCTTGCTCACATTTCAGCAAAACAACATTTTCAGCTTTACTTTGCAGATAAACCATAAATGGACTCACTAGTTACGTTTGATTTGGTCTCAGTGAGAATTTAGTCCTAGGGAAACCTCTTCTAATCTAAGAAAAACATTAGAAGAACCTTAAGAAAACCTGACTTTCTGATTGTTAGGGATATCTTCAGGGACTTTGGATAGAATCTTGGTTTATAAATTAAATTTATACTCTCACTGGGGCAGCGGTGGCATAGTGGTTCCCGCATCAGAAGATTGTGGGTTCGATTCCCTCACCTGTAGGTTGCCCTGAGGTACCCTTGAGCAAGGTACTGTCCCCGTCACTGCTCCCCAGGCGCTGTAGAGGTCCAATTTTGTTGTGGTTCACTGAGTGCTGTGCTGTGACCTCGCAATGACAAGGGTTGTCACTTTCACTTTTTCAGACTACTATTTGAAAGTATGATGACAAAACAAAATACATTTAAGTATGTCAGCTGCTTTTTTAAATTTAAATTTAAATTGTTTGATTAACTAAATTGCATCTAGTGCAGCACTATAATATGCCATGTGGGTTTCATTTTGACTGCATGTGTCAACTGGCACTTTTAAACCAGTCACAAAACAGTCCAAATGGTTACCTCACAGGACAATATGTTCATAGTTTTAAACCAACTCTCAGCTCAGTTTATTGGTAGTACAGCACTGATGAGCTAAGAAAACTCAACACAGTCATAACTGATACTTTGCAAAACAGGAATACCAGTAACACTGAAGGCTGTTTTTGAGGGATAATTAGACTCCAAACCATAACAGCTTTTATGTTAAAAAGTGATTTAAAATGGAAATGTATAAAATGCTGAGCAGGGTGTTTCTCTGCCTTTTGCATCCCCTCTCTGTGTCTGAATGAGGGACCTTGTTTTCTACTACAGTACTCGTTAGTACAGTGGACAGTATCTCCGCCCGTCTCCTGGGTTCAGTACCCTCTGCAACATTGCTTATGAAATAAGCAGTTTAGGTACTGGATCCATAGAGATCCATTTAAATAACCTACATAACAGACACTTAGTAACCATGCATGTTCATGAGAAAACAGGGATTGATTACTAACTAGGCCCTCTGGGTGTCTCATTATAGATTTATATTTTTAAAAAAAGAGCAATTACACAATTTTATTTAGAGACACTGTTTCTAAAGTCCCATACAACTCACATGACATGATATCAGTGTGGTTCAACCAAAGAAAGAATTTTGATGGATTTTTGAAAAAGTAACTATATGATTCATAGTGAATCATAGGGGCAGCGGTGGCCAAGTGGTTAGGGAGTGGTTTGGCCACAGAATGAGAAGTTTCCAGTAGGTTGCCCTGAGGTATACTTGAGCAAGGTACCATCCCTGTCACTGCTCCCCGGGCACTTTCATAGCTGCCCCCTGCTGCACAGTGTGTGTTGGTGAATGGGTTAAATGCAGAGATCCAATTTCGTTGTGGTTTTTCCGTGTGCTGTGCTGTGTGTACTCACAATGAAGAAGAAGAAATTCAATTGAACTGGTAAGCAGCATGAAGTGGAACAGCCCCATTTATGGATCCAGTTATCAGAGGAACTTCAATACATCTCCTGCAGACTTATCTTCCTTCTTCGGTGCATCTTAAAATGCAAGTGCCACCATGCAAAAAACATGCAATAGCTTGATGGATGCTATCACCTGAAATTAGGAAATAACACACACACACACAGACAAACAGACACACACACACACACACAGACAAACACACTCAGTGAGAATTTTAGAAGTGGAAAATCAAGCAGCATCAGCTTGTGAGCTCCTCTGCTTTTCAACATGCTTAGCAAGGCATGAAAAGGACACATTAACCTTGAGCAGTGTTAGCAATTCAATAAGGAGAAGGCCTCACCTTAGCACTTTAACCTTCTCTATTGAAATGACCCCTTCAGGAGTACCAGGCACGTGCTTGCTACCCCTCGTGTTCTTCTCCCGGCATCAGCGCAGCTAGTCCCCGTTCCCATCCACTCCAAAAAGCAGTTGCCCTTTGACTTTGATCTGTTACCAGCTTCCATTACGCACTAAATTGTGAAACTGACCCCAGGTCAGTTTAAGGTGGCAAATTCAACTAATACCTTTCTCCCAGGATATTGCCACGTGACAGATGAGCATTCCTGGCCAGGGTCAATTCCAACATCATAATGATGTCACTGTGAAAGCTTTGGGGCACTGGTTTACACAGTGGAGGAAGCACACTACTGAGGCACACTTAGCTAGGCACTCTCTCAATGAGATCCTAACTGAAGGTTCTTTTCTGCATTTGCTGATCCTTACAGATTTCAGGTCTGTGCCACCAGTACGAATCCTACATTAATACTGTCTATAGAGCTTACTGCCCATTCCAAAAATCCCAAAAAGTTAAAAGGGAATTCTTTATATATATATATATATATATATATATATATATATATATATATATATATATATATATACACACACACACTGTATTTTTTCTTTTAAATGTCTCCTTAGTTCAGTCATTAAGATCATTAAGATAGTGTCATATGGAGTAATTTAATGTGTTCCATTCTAAATGTTTCTTTACAGTGGTGGCATAATTATAATTGAAATGTATTTATTATAATTCATGGACTTGATTAAATTTTATTCATTCGGGCCACAAATGTGTTTATATTTGTGCAGAATCTTTTTGAAAGAGGTCGTTTCTGATGATCTTGTAATGTTAATGTTCTTTACTGAAACATCCATCCGACTATCCGTTTGTCCATCCATCCATCCACTATCATAACCACCTAACCAGGGTGGCGTGGGAGGTGTAGATTGTAAAGTGATTTCTCCTTATTTGTTTGCAGTCAATTCAGCAAATTCGGGCTGCTCTTTAACAAATGAGAGAATTCACGCTTTAACTGGAGAAATATGGAAGGACTTTGTTGTCCAGAGAGCATCACAAAATCAGGAGGGTTAAAGGGCCAAGTGCGTGCTGGTGCTTGCTTTGGTTTAAATGAGGAATCTGAACCATGCCTGTACCGAGCCCTGCGGCTACTGGGTGCTGCACAGCCGGTGGAGGAACGACAGAAACAGCACCACACAGTGCAGAGTGCAGGGGCTCTCTCTCTCTCTCTCTCTCTCTCTCTCTCTCTCTCTCTCTCTTATTGTCACTGAAATCAGGTCAGTGCACAAGTCATGCAGGCTTCTAGCAGCTAGAGCATCAGCAGCAGCAGCAGCTCTGCTGGTAACTCTTTCTTATCTCTATCTCTCTACCTCAGCACACAAAGTCCTCAAAGATACACAGAGCAGTAGCTGGAAAATAAGCCGTTACATAAGAATCTAATGAACACAGGCGCACTAATCTGCAGAGAGGTTATGCCATATTGTGCAAAGCTTTTATGAAAAAAAAAAAATGGGTAGAGAGAAATATACCTGGGGGGAGGGTGCTGAGTGGAGCATGCAGCTTTATGTGGGTTTTTGAAGGCTCTAGAACAATGTAATGAGACAAACATAGTGTCTATGAGCTTGAGCCTTTATTTTTCAAGCAGAAAAATTTCCTTCCCCCTAATTGCATGGGTGGAATCATATTTGTGCTTAAACTCAGTGACCAATGCATTATCACTTTACATGAAAACAATATTGAAAATAAGGAGTGGATGGAAAGAGTTAAATTTTTCAGATAACCTAGTTCTCCAAATTAGTGGCAATCACATTTTGATTCAAAAAGGGTTGAAGCAGTTTAATGAAGGAAAACCAAAGGGTTTCTAGAAGTCCTACAAACACCTCTGACAGTACACAAGAGTACCAGCCTAAAAGTTTTTTTCAGTAGGACTCTTGACTGATGGAATCTCCCTAGAAATGCTACAACCAATGATAAAATATATGTATATGTTTATCACAAGCTTCAAATACAATTAGTACTAGCCAGCTACTGGATACGTATAAGGGCACTAGCAGAGGGTTTGTTTTTTTTATCATGTTTTGCTTTGAATTATGGCCTTAAAGGAAATATTCATAAACCTTAACCTTCTTTGTGCACCCTCATTCAAGCACACAACTATTGCTGTCAGTGAGGATCTTCAGTCCTGCTCCTGAAGGCTTTTACAAAATGAGACAGCTAGTGAATCAGATCAGACATTTTCTATTGGCTGCTTTTAGAATTTAAAACTTTCCAACCCATTATTTCCAATATTGTTGTCTGGCTCTCGGAGTCAAATAACAAGAAGTATGATAAGCCATCATGCTGTGAGGTTGATCAAAAATGTCTTGAAAGCCACTATACAAGTTGCTGTTTGTCATTATCTTTTCTGGCCTTCCTACTGTTGTTTGGTGAGTCTTCATTTTTAATGTAATTTCACATAAATTCTTATGACATCGATTTGCTGACCATATCCCTTCAGTGTTGTCACAGTATGAAAGACTGCATGACTTTAGGAGAGGACAGATTCTGAGAACTTGGGCTAGAGTTTCTCAGCATCCAAAAGCTAGACCAATCTTTGGCTGGTTGGACCGATAGAAGAGATGGGAATAGGGAGAAAATAGAGTGGGGTGTTATGAGAGACTAAAGGTAGAGGCGGAACTGAGATGGAGTGGTGGAAGCTTTATTTAGGTACCTTCTCCATTTTTGGCGTCTTGCCTCTCATGCAGTAATTATCCAATCACACAAACACTCATAAAATCATGCAAAACAAGACCTGTTCTGCAAAAATAACCACCAACGTGGGTGGTTGTCTTTTGTGGCGTATTAGTCATTTTTTAACTGAAAAATGCCTTCACTGGCACAGTCACCTAGACCAACTGAAGCAGCTTCCGCTTTATAACCCTGTGTCCTGGTTTCTCCTTTCGAACGAGGGTGACCAAAGCTAAGAGGCTTTTTCAGAAGCAAAAACAAAGGAAAGAAAACACAACAGAGTCCACAGTCAAGATTAGCGATAATTATAGAGAGGAGTGTTTGAACACTGAGGCCCAGCTCCAAAATCACCTGCAAGGCTTAGATTTCCTGAGGGTGCTTGAGGGTGTAAAATCAAGAGGCCAGCATGAAGAGAAGGTACAAGCAATCCAAAGCAGTCAGCCTCTGGCACAGATTACTTGTTCGTAAAAGCATTGTCCAGCTGCCCGTATCCAACTACACCTCTGCACTACTGCACTGCAAAACAGATGGTATGGGTTATGAGGTGCTAAAATAACATTAAAGACATCCTATCATGAGCTCTTGCATCAGAATCATCGTACATTGGATACTTCTTTTAATACACCAAATGATTTGAGAGAACAGTGTGCCCTGTACAAGAACGTGTGCCGTTTTTAGATGCTGGCTAAAATAGAAAACTAAAAAGGATAAAAAGCAACTGGGCCCAAATGCATCAGTGAATTCAGACATATTGCATGTCCAAGAGCTTGTTCAATGCCCTTATGCAGCTGATTGCAGTTTGGGGATCAAAGGTTTTTAATGGAATTAAAAAGAAATCCTGGATAATTAATTGTCTGACATGTAAACAATGTCATTCAGAGTGGTTTTATACGAAACCATTAATTACAGAGAAACTTACCGACTCTGACTATTCATCCTAAATGTCTTGTTAGCTCTTGCATGCAGTATTAATGAGTATTAAATAATAAAGGATATAAGATAACTAAGCTTATTTTGGTATTCTATACTCTAACTTCAGACACCAGGCCACATATTCACATAACCATTTAATCTAACAGAGAATCATTAAAATATTTAAATGTGCCATAGATGACTTGGGGAACTAATTCAGACTCCCGCAGTTTTTCTCAAACAATTAATCCAAAGAGAATGCGACTTCTTGTTTGGAAACCTATTGCAGGAAAGTAAAAGAGTCCACTATAATTATATATTTGAAAAGAGGTTGAGTTGACTGACTCAAATTTATTCGGTTATTTTAAATATTCACTATTACTATATGTACTATAATTTCATCCTGATATTTATATAAATCTTCTTATGGCTCTTACTACTAACTGTGATTATAATAATTATAAGTAGTTATAAGTAGTAGTTGTTTTCTTACAGATAACAGAGATTTCCTTTGTCATTTGACAAAAAGGTTGGTAACCTTTTAAACAGGCTTAACAGGCATCCTCCAGTCATGGGGGGAGGTGGACCTAAATGCTAAATTTCCACACTACACATCATGTGAGGGAATATCCCGTACCACAAACACTTGGGTGACACAAATGGTAAGCAAGCGATGACAGTCCAGTAAAACTAGGCTTGCTGTTGCTAAAATGAAGCTATATATAGCATGTATGCAATGTTGCCAGTTCCCTTTAGAGCACTTCCCATACTAGTATTGAAGCATCTTTGGCCTGCACATTTTTCTTTCTTCTGTTCTGACACATCCACATAGTCTTCTGAAGCTGTGTTATCATTCAATGGTTGTCATCATGCCCATATTAGGAACCTACATTTAGGAGAGGGAGTACAAACATCATGCAGGAGTTCTCCAGAACCAGGATTAGAAAACAGGTTGTTAGATTCCTGCTACAGCAGCTAGTGATTACATTAACTTAGTCAGAAACATGAAAAACACCTTCAACTTTCAACCTTTCTCACCAGTGTTCATCCCCATCATCCTTGATTATGTTACACGAAATTACACCATAACCAAATGACTTTTTAAACACATTTAAAAACATTTACACTCTAAATGAATAAAAACATTAGGTTGTATAGGGTTTTTGCTAACATTCTGAAAATGAAATGAAAAATAAGCAATGAATTTGTCCTCTGCACACCAGTAGTGAACACACACATCTGGGGCAGACGAAGTAAGTAGCCTTATACAGCCCTGGGGACCAGGTACCTTCCTCAAGGGTACCTCAGGGTAACCTAACGGTCTGGCACGCAAACCCACAACCTTCCGATCCTGAGGCCTAGTCCCTAACCACTCCTGCCATCTTACTGTAAAGTTTTTTCAGATTTTAAAGCAGTAACTATGAAATAACATGCTTGTGGGTAATTATTGTTATGGGTAAGTCAGGTGGCTGCAGACAGAGTAGTTCTCTATGGCTTAGAGGCCCTTATTTTCTCTGTCAAAAGCAGCAGCAGTTTGGACTGCCTTGGTCTGTCAGTCCCAACCACTGCTGGGCAAGAGCAGTGACCTGAAATAGCTGTGGCGCTTGGACAGCGTCTGTGTGCATGCGTGTTGGGTCCACTTAATCCTCTGATCTTTCATTCCCTGCACTGACCA
Organism: Hepsetus odoe; assembly: GCA_017165825.1. Lineage (NCBI taxonomy): Eukaryota > Metazoa > Chordata > Actinopteri > Characiformes > Hepsetidae > Hepsetus > Hepsetus odoe. The sequence continues at coordinate 11,753,156 of CM029386.1, forward strand.
CTTTAAACACACTGAACTGTGTGTATGTGTATGATCACGTAAAAGTAAACCACTGGATTCTACTAAGCAAATGTTTGTAAAAATGGTAATAAAATGAGTGTCCCAGGTTTTACTTTATGTTAGCAACTCAAGAGCAGTCATGGCCTCCATGTTTATTAAAATCTGAATAACCTCCAGTTGGAGAAATGCTCTTTCCTAGAGAAACAACACCATTTCTTTGAGAGAGTGTGTGTGCACGCCCTCTTGAGAGTGCAGTCTTACTTTCTGCTCCTTGTCAGCTCCTTCCCACAGTCTGACCACCAACGGCAATTCAACACACCAAACTGACACTTTATGGAAGAATCTTGTGGGTGGTGGACAACCATTGGCATTCACTAAGAGTGTGATGGTGCCCAATAGCCAATAGCTGATTTAGTGTGTTTTGGCACTCTGGCAGGCAGTTTGCATCATACTGTTGGGCTTTAAAGTTCTGCTGCTTGTTAGATAAATTAGCCATGTCTCTTAGAGCTTAAGTCAGACCTGAAATTTTAAAATGAAAAGAAAAAATCTAGCGGAAGCAGAATTTGTTCAATTGCCTGTGTGTGTGTGTGTGTGTGTGTGTGTGTGTGTGTGTGTGTGTGTGTGTGTGTGTGTGTGTGTGTGTGTGTGTGTGTGTGCATCTAGTGCCTCTGGCAGGGGATGCTTCAGTAGCCTGTTCTGGTAGATCTAATTTTAACTGGAATGATTTCACAGTTGTGATATTACTAGCCAAATCAAATATTCAAATACTTTTACCATTCATTTTTTACAATTATGATTAAATTATGCAAAGTTTCCTGCACAATCTGTGGTGTTAACCATTATTTGAAGATTCCAGGCCTCAATATATATCCAGTGCTTCTGCAAATTGTTCAATACATGCTATGAGATCCCCATGTTATTGAAATATAACATTTTTAAAAATCACCATTTTAATCATGTCACAAAAATCATTGCATTTACATATGCTAGCTATTTCAACTCCACTGAATCACACTGCAGTGTTGGTGGTCTAGTGGTAGGGTACTTGCCTATGGACCTATGGTTCAAGAGATCACAGGTCCAAATTCCACCTCTGGCACTACTCAACACTGGTCCCCTTGAGCAAGACCTCGGAGTTGTTCCAGGGGGACTGTCCCTGTAATTAGGACATGGAAGTCGCTCTGGACAAGAGCTTCTGCTAAATGCCATAAATGTTTTTAAAAATATTGCAGTTTGCACTTCTGCCTTCTTTTGTCAACTGCCTCCACACTCAAAATGTGTTTATGCTTACTCACGAATGCGGTTTTAATGATGAATTCTGATGCCTTGGTATGTTGTAACCGAATGAAGGTCTGAAGACCTGAAAAGGAGTTCAAAGGGGATGAGACTTCTAGGAATACCACCCTACACACACACACACACACACACACACACACACACACCCTCTAAAACCCTTTCTTCCCAGTCATCTGTGCCTTCAAAGGAAATCTCACCATCTTTACAGAAGGGTCAATAGGTTTGTTTTTTCTCCGGTTTCAAACAACATTCAGAATACTCTTTCTTCAGCGGCTGAACATCTCAGCTCCACCTACAGAAGCTCATGAGCTCATGGCAAACCAAAAATGAGATTTAGTTACAATCCCAAAGTTTAGGAAACAAAAAGATACAGAAATCCTGAGCTTCTTTGCTGCATTAAGCCTTTAACAGCTCCTCTCTCACGCCGTTGGCTCGCAGCAGCAAAATCCAATTTGAGGCGAGCGGCTTTTGGGAGGGTCACCAGCATGTAAACAAAGTAGACTGGCTGCTATTTGTGTCTTTATGGGTCACTGAGTTGTATCTCAATACCAAAAACATGAAGAACTGGCTATATTAATGGGAAGTTCTGTTTGTTCATTTTAAAGGAATGCACCAATGGAAGTTTTGAGGTGTACTGCTGGTTAAGATTCATTCAAGAAAGAATGAAGTGACATTTCTCTCCCAATTTCATGACACAAGTGATGCATGTTGATAACTACAGCAATAAGCATAAAAATTATAAAGCTATATTCAACTGCAAGAAACAGACCTGCATAGCAGCACTGTTTAAAAGAATAATTCAAAGTTCCAGCCCTGACTCAGACTCTCTTCTTCTGTCTTTTCAACAAGCAAAAAACCCATAATTTGCTTTGATAATGAGTTAGGTCTTCAGTTCAGGGCTCTTATATAAAAATGTAAAAATTAGGAAAAATAACAGCCCTGCGATAATATTAAATACTGGTAGCAAACCGGCAATTCTAAAGTGACCACTTCAGTAAAGGACCAGCATAACTTCAAAAGTTCTTTAAATTGATGGGTCTGAGCTAATGATGCATAGTCTATATGATATTGCAAAGCAATTGTACTGGAGCTGAGACAAGAGGTTTTAAGCTGAAATGTTGTTAGATCTAGAAGATTCTGGGAAACAAACCAGAACCTTGTGCCCTTAATAGAAATGAGCAAAAGGCAACTTATTTAAAAGAGACGTGTTTTTGGCTGTGCAAATTTGTGAATGTGATTGTGTGGGTGAATGAAAGAAAGCCGTGTGTGTGCTTGTGTGTGCGTGTTTGTATGTGTGTGTGTGTGTGTGTGTGTGTGTGTGTGTGTGTGTGTGTGTGTGTGTGTGTGTGATGCTGATTATGCTGTGGCAGGCTTTGGTACAGCATGTTCCCCAGCCTTGTTCCTGTCTGCTAAAGGCTCAGAATAGACAGATATAGAGGAAGAGAGAGAGAGAGAGAGAGAGAGAGAGAGAGAGAGAGAGAGAGAGAGAGAGAGAGAGAGAGAGAGAGAAAGAGAGAGAGAGAGAGAGAGAGAGAGAGAGAGAGAGAGAGAGAGAGAGGAGGAAGTGTAAAATTATGGATGACGTGACGTGGTTCACCCAGTGCACAGCAGAGAGGGATGCAGAGACGTTTCTCTCTCCCTGGAAAATTAACCTGCAATTCCTCGAACGCAGGTGGAACACACACACACTGGCTTGCAGCCTGTGCGATTAGAAAACCTACATGGTCGAAGCAGAGGACTGGAGAGCACCTCATTCAGACAACATAATGATAGATAATAATAGGTTCCTTTGGGTCACAAATTATACTAAATGAAAGGACCGCAGATAAAAATGATCTTCAGTGAATACAAAAATCACAATGTAATTCATTTGTATAATTCAATTTAGTGTGCTAACACTGGTTGAACATCATTAAATTGTAGCTTTCCTAGAGTCATATCATATCATCAGAGTATCAGAGTTTCATGTCATTTTATTATCATAATAAATATAATGAGAAGGATCTTATGGGCACCAATGCGAAAGGTTCCCACATTTGCCAGGGCTGTCATTTAGTGCGGATAGGAGCAACCTGGTAAAGTCTGAATTAAAGAAAGTTGGGTCAAGAATGTACAGAACAGATTTTAGAGGTCCAGGGTGTCTACCCTCCCTTCCCAACATTAATCAGAAGCCGCTCTAAAATACATACATAGTAACTACTGACTAATTCATGATAGTGTCTAAGTAATTAGACTCTAGATTAATGACAGAACACTGAACCTGAACTTTAAGCAGTAGTGAAGATAATCCTTTTCTCTTGGGCCTGTTGCAAGTAGAAACCAAATTCATTTTCCAAAAATGAGCAGCTATAGAAGGAGGAACACAAATCCTGCCTTGAAGTTAAAATGATAAAGATCATTATCTGTGGCTGAGGAAAAATTGTGGAAAAATTGTGTTAACATTTATATTATTGTTAGCAGCAGCATCCAGAGATCACACTTCCTTTAAAGTAAATGTTTTGTAATGTCCTTTTCTTTTCCAGTCCACACTAAAGCGAGAAAGGAAATGAAACAGGAACTTGTGGTTCCAGGCCTTGCTCCTACAAATAACAGCAGCAGTTAGAGGCTTCCGAATCTGAGGCCCTTTTTCTTGTTGGTCAAATTGAGTTACCTGTCAACTGAAGGTTAAAGGAAAAATTTCAGTTAAGCCATGATAATGTCGCTTACAGAGAATGAAAATGAAAAGCCTCAAGTTAGTTTGTGCAAGCAGCTCTAGAGGCCAGATGTTTGGCCCACCCCTATAAATATATCATCTATATCATTTAGATCCCTTCCAACAAATTTTGGAAATACATTGTGTCCAAACTCCCCAGCACCTTGTCAAGTGTGTAAACAGTTCTGCCTCACTTGCTGAATGCTCATTTTAAATTTATGTTAAGCAGAGTATTATTTATTTAGAAGCAAATCAGAGTGTGGGCTCAAATTTCTGTCAAACAAGTTTTATATTATAAAAAACATAATTTAGCTTTGATTAGATCAGAATTCATTCATCATTATTCGTTTGACTTTATATTATTATATGCCATCTCTCATTCTTGTTTTTGTTCATGATCATGTTTAAGATGCTCTTTCACAGTTGGCCATTTCTTGAAAACAGAAGTGAAAGTGAAGTGAAAATGACTATTTGTCATTGTGCAACAAAGCACAGGACACAGTGAACTGCAACAAAATGCATTCTCTATTTTACCCATACACACAGTGCAGTAGTGGCCAACCATAATGCACCCAGGCAGCAGTGATAGGGAAGGTACCTTGCTGTTGGGTACCTCAGTGCAACCTACTGGTCCGTGATTTGAACCCAGGCTGATCCTGCAGCCAACCACTAACAACCGCTGTCCAAGAACTAAAATGACGACGTGATCACACTACCTGGGTGTGGTGACAGCTAAACAGACAAAAAATGGGTGCTCAATTTAGTGAAAATTCTTTTTTAAGGCTATAAGCTAAATAAGCAGTGGGGAGCGTGAACAAACAAGGTGTATCAAATTCATATAGATTTTTTTAATGTATCATTTTGCAACAAGACCAGACATTTTTGAAATGCTCGGCACCCATAGTTTCTGTGATTATTATTCATGCTTGCATACAAAACAGCTTGTGGGACGTTTTTGGGGGAACCCAATTACAATATCACTTAGGGCACCAAATATACAGAGGTGACCCCCAATCTTTTTCTTGGCATATAGTCCTTAATAGGTTTAGATCATTTTGATCATAAAAAAAAGTCTTGTAGCTAACAAGTTAACAAGCATAATATGGTTATGGTTAATGCTGTATATTCTTTAGTTAATAGTGCAAGCAAAAGGTTTCCTCACTCTGCCACATGATATCAAGCACAGAGATTTACTCTGACGACAGGCCAAGTCTGCAAGTTTGTTAGTGTGTACATTTCCTACAAAATAAATATGTATTTCACAAAAATATTCTCTTTATTGCTTTTGATTTATATCAAACATACATTTATTAGGTCTATAAAGTTGCCTACTGCTGTTCTTCTCTCTCTCTCTCTCTCTCTCTCTCTCTCTCTCTCTCTCTCTATGGCTCTCTCTCTCAGCAGGGCGATTGACTGGGATGAGGCTTGCGTGCTGCCTGGCTCTAAGCCCCTGCAGATATGTCCATCTCAGTCAGTTCAGTGAGATTCATTAAGCCTCAGTCACATTAATGCCCTGCTTACTGTCTCACCAACCACAGCCAAGCAGACAGTGTACACGCTAAGGCTCTCTCAGCCAAGAAAACTCTCTCTCTCTCTCTCTCTCTCTCTCTCTCTCTCTCTCTCTCTCTCCCTCTCTGTTTGTTTGTTTACAGTTGAGCAGGATGCTCTGGCCATGTGCCTCATTCAGTAATGAGATTGAGGTCTGTGCCAGTATGGCGCCGGGACAGGCGTCTCTACCCCCTGCCAGGAGGTCAGGGATCAACCAGAGTTTATAAAGGAAAGTAAATGGGAAGTTAGCCTTGAGGCTAGCATCACACACTGCTACCAAGCCAATCTGTACTGCTCTGTTTTGAATCCGTAGTCTTAAATCTTTCTCAGAATCCGAAAGTTTGGTAGTCTATGCGTAGACTAGGATATTCTGGTCTAAAAGGAGGTCAACCAAACGTAGCCAAACGTGGGATTATCGTGTGCATGGGATTGAGATTGGAAGTGGGATTGGGAATGGGGCAGGGCTGGTACCTTATACTGCAGGATTGTCACACTTTTTGGACTCCATCTGCTGTGTATACATTTGCAGAGGGATAACTCATGGAACAGGTTTACATTTACAGCGTTTAGTAGACGCTCTCATCCAGAGCGATGTACATTAGAGCTTCATATCCACCTCTGTTCTTCATTCTGGTAATCAAGGCAAAAATTTGTGACTGCTGATTAACTATTTGCCAGCTAAGAACCATGCTGTAGATTTAAGCCCTGTAACTGACTAAAGCAAAAGTCATTTTCTACAACTTACCCAAATATTAGAGCATGAATGCCAAAATTTGTTTGTTTTTGTTGTTTTTGCTTTGTTTTGGGTTTTTTTTTAGTAGAAGAGAAAAAAAAGGTAGGATATATTATAAGTGTAGGATTAATTAGGAAAGGTAGGCCCCAAGGTATTCCTTAAGCAGGTTAGTCTTCAGATGATGCTTGAAGACAGCAAGGGATTAAGCACTTCTGACCACAAGTGGTTAGGAAGTTGGCCCCAGGATCGGAAGGTTGGCCTGAGCAAGGTTCCGTCCCCATCACTACTCCCTGGGCGCTTTCAATAACTGCACCCCCTGCTGGAAGTGTGTATGGGTGAAAAGCAGAGAAAGCATTTATTGTGTTTCACTGTGTGCTGTTCCGTGTTTAACAATGACAGTTAGTCACTTTCACTTCAAGTAGCATTTCAACTTAATCAAGAATAAAAAACTGAAACATTTTCATTTCATCTTCAAATGTAATTTTTTTACTGTAAACATTGAAAATTAATAGCAATAGCAGTTGGAAAATTATATAATGAGAGGGAGCAGCTTGAGGAGAACCTGGAGAGATGCAGATATGCTCTAGAGAGGAGAGGAATGAAAGTGAGTAGGACAAAGACAGAATACATGAGTGTGAATGAAAGGGAGGACAGTGGAGTGGTTAGGATGGAGGGAGTAGTCATGACAAAAGTGGAGGAGTTTACTTGGGATCAGCAGTTCAGTGTAACAGTGAGTGTGGAAGAGAGGTGAAGAAGAGAGTGTAGGCAGGTTGGAATGGGTGGAGAAGAGTGGCTGAAGTGATTTGTGACAGACCAGCAGTAAAAAGGGAAGGTTAACAGGACAGTAGTGAGACCAGCTGTGTTGTACGGGTTGGAGACAGTGGATTTTCGTTGGTTACTGGCCCAAGGTGTCTTCTGCTTTTCACTCTGGTCTGGTCTGAGAATGTTCTACTCCTGTGATGAAGGCTGGAATAAACAACTCAGGTTTTTCTCACAGCGATGATATAGGAATCAACATTGAATATGATTTTATGTGGCCAGAATGAAGTTGTCAAACAAACTACTTTTTTCCTCTAATTAACAGACTACTCAAACGTGTTGCTTGAGACTTATAACTCAAATTCCAGGGAAAGTCTGTCACATGCATCTCATAACATGCAAGTAGTTGTAGCATTTAAAGCCAGCCTAAGGGTTAATCTGTATTTTCACATGATGTCTTTTGAGCATAATGTGTTTATCTGGAAAAACAAGCTTGGGAAAAACAAACCCAAAAATCAATTGTGGTTTACTGTAAAGGAGTGGCTGATGCAGGTTGTATATCAGTTTCACTTATTAGTATGTAGTAATAAAGTCCAAGATAGGCAGGCATAATAACACTCAAAATTTAACTACATAATGTAAGAGTTCCCACACACACAAATACTCAAAAACAGAGCCCTTCCCTTCTAATGAAGGAAAATTATGGATGAAGCAATGACAAAGCATTCCAGTGTACCATTACATAATTGACCTCGGGCACTGTAATCCATCTCTGTTGTTGTTTACGCTGCATACCACACAGAAGCTCATAAACACTTGTAGAGTTGTTGTTTCCAGCATAGAAGGGAGGCGTGTGAGGGATAATCTGACTGTTACTGTATCGTAAAAACACACGTGACAAGTGTGAAAATTGGCTGCGAAGTGCTGGCAAACATCAGCATGCAAAGAAAAAAAACAGTAGGATATTTAACAGAACACAACAAATATTGTAATGAATTTTAGTTACAAGTTTTAGTTTAAGACCTTGTCCTGACCCACTGCTCTGTACATTTGAGTGTTTTTCCTTTCCCCAACACACCTGATCTAACTAATCAGCTCTTTAACAAACACTAACTGAGTTGAAGTGGGTGCGCCAAAACAAAGAAAGCTTTAAGATGTGCATGGCACTGGTCTTCCAGAAATACACGATACATCTTCTCCAGTAAATACTATAACACCTTGGTTATTCACTTTAGTAAGTAAAACTTGTTTTCTGAAATAAACAAATTGTAAGAGTATACTGTGTTTGATTCATGCTGTGATAAAGCTCACATTTATTTTCATTAGTCAGCATTATACAGTGTCATACTATAAAATGCACAATAAGTGAAAGTGACTATTCTCGTCATTGCGAGGTCACAGCACAGCACACAGTGAACCACAACGAAATTGGACCTCTGCATTTAACCCAGGCAAACACCGTGCAGCTATGAAAGCGCCTGGGGAGCAGTGACAGGGATGGTACCTTGCTCAAGGGTACCTCAGGGCAACCTACTGGTAAGGGGTTTGAACCCACAATCTTCCGATCCTGTGGCCAACTCCCTAACCACTTGGCATTTGAGTCATGCTAAAGTACATGAGTTTCACAGTTAATGCTAGTGTTTATAAGCCACACTACATTAAATGCAGTAAATAATGTGAATTTTATAATAATTATAATAATAATAATAATAATTTAAAAACCCTGCAAATCACAGTAACTGTACATAATTAAATAAGGTACTTACATCTAGGTTTGATAAAAACACAACAAGTGTTTAAGAGAAAGTTTAAGTCAATTATAATATACAGTATTTGGTTGCAAATCCGTTGCTTGCAATTTTGTCTTTAGGAGACAAAATGCAAGTACAATTGTTTTATGATTTGGCCAGTCCAAAACTTTGAGGTTTCCACCATCCTTTGCTAATTTAGCAGTGGATTTTGGATCATTGTCTTGCTATTTGATATATATGATAAAGTTCCGATGCATTTCTCTGTATATTGGTAGACAAAGTGTATTTGTAGACATCAGAATTTATTCTGCTCTTGTGAGTTACATCATCTTTAAAGATTATTGAGCCAGAAGCAGTCATATACGCCCAAGCCAAGACACTTCTTCCACCATGCTTCACAGATGAGCTACCATGTTTTGGATAATAAGCATGCACTTTCTTTCTACGCTCTTTGGCTTTTTTTAATAACTTTGCTAGGGATTCATCTTTGTCTCAACAGTCCATAAAACCTAGATCCAGAAATCTTTGTTTTGTGGCCCATCTCTCTGGTATTTTAATTCTTACTACCAATGAGTGTTTTGGAAATGGAAATGTCTAAGGAAATGGTATTGTAGTCCCTTTGGGATTCCCTCACCCCTACCTAAGTTTCCAAATTATTGCACTGACTATACCCAATTTGAAATGCTTCTATAGGAGTTTTCCTCTTTTCTAAGATTCAAGATGGCATGTTTTGGACTCATATACAGTCATTTGGTCTATATGTTGCTTTTTCTTTTTAAACAACAAATATAGGCTTCATGAGTGTAATCCAATGCTTCTAAAAGTAGAAAAATAGAAATATTTATAGTTTCAACAATCAGTATAACAGGACTCACCTGTGTAACAACAAGCACGTCACCCTAATATGTTCATATACTTTGCTCACTTGAAAAATTAGTTTCTTGCATACAAATCATGCTATGTAAAGTGATCAGTGATCTGTTATTCTTCTTTGGCTCTCAAAACCTAAATGCCTTCAGTGCATAGTTAAGGCAAATGAATTGCAAAAGTGACAAAAGTTTTAGAGGAAACTTTATATGCTATATATGCTTTTTTCTTGTGTGACGTATGCTTGTTTCCTACAGACTGGCAGGCGTAACTGTCATAAATAAGCCTGCACCCAAAACAGAGGCATCAAAGAGCAGCACAACACAAATATTCGAGGTGCAGTCCATGCTCTTTGCCCCTCCGGGTTAAAACAGCACATGTTTACGGTCTGTGTGCATATAGCATACATAGCCTGCCACCTAATGAAAACAACATGTGACTAAATCAGGAAGAAACAATATGACCTTCACTAGCACAGCGTTTGGTAACAGCGAGAAAACAAAGATAGGACAAACTGTCACAGTCAGTTACTGATGACATAGACGTATGGTGAAAGAGAGAGAAGTTGAGCCAACAAGAGCAAAACACATGTAAACCCTCTCTGTTTTAAAAGAGGGGAGCTGCCCCCTTGTTTTGCACAACTTAAATCAATACTAGCACAATATGTTTCATTGTTTCTTGTGTGCTTCCATTGTACTGCTCAGTTTGCTCTCCCATGATCAACAAAATGTGTTTCCTTTCTTTGTAAATGGCTTTATAAAGCAAAACTAGCGTTCAACAGACTAACAGCCAGTCTGCGCTAAGAATGAAGCGGCACAGAGGGCGAGTACTCAGTAAGAAACTGTAGAATAAGCTCTGTTGAGGTGCTTTTTTGCTTGTTTGTTTTCATCATTCAGCCAGGGAATCTACAAGCCTCTTATCAAAATTCTCTGAAAACGTCTGTATTTTTTAGCCCTGCATTCTTTCCATTTTGCAGTTTGTTAATAATAGGTAATAACTATATTGTTTAGAAAGATTTGGTTCACAAGAACAAGAAGAAGTTTGATAATAACCAAACCAGCCCCAAAGCCTGGATGTGCAGTAGACAAATTGAGCAGTTCAGCTGCTGCTTTTAAGCAAGTACACAGCATATAAACAACTAATCAAGGCATATATTTGTGTGTAGTTCCTGCTGTTTTTTTTTTTCATGGGCTGGTGGAGGTAGGGCTGATTGCAATACCAGTTGTAGTTGTAATCATTACCAACAACAGTTAAAAACAATGCATTTCTTACTGGTAACTCAAAACGTTCCACTTCCGAGTAAAACCAGAGAGCACCACTTTGTACAGCATTATGTGAATTTTTTTTACACAAGACTTCTATACTGTTGTAGGGTATACAGTGAAATGATCTGTTTTGACAGTGTGTGGCAATGTTGGTTGTATTGGTTCCCTAAAAAGATACAGAATGTAAACTAATGGAAAGCAACCGTACAAAAGTTTTGAACTTTGGTGCATAAGTGTGCTGCAGTGCTGGGACTGAATGACGGGGGGTTGGGCGACTACAGCAGAGGGGAAATGCTTTGTTCCAATTGTAACACCTGAACACCTTAGTAACATTTCCTCATTTTTCGTTTCATTCATATCACTTTTCATCTTATGCTTTATACACCTACCAATTCAACCCTGTCTGTAGTCTGAACTATAATGTTATGACACCTATGACACCCTATGCAAAAAATATTCTCAGCTTTGAATCCCATTTACATGACATAATGTTTTGAATGTGAAAGCATGGCCTGTTGCCTTACAGTGAGAAGGTCCTGCAGGTCCTTTCTTTGCATGATCTCCCTGTGTTTGTGAGGGGTTTTCTCCAGATGTGCCAGTTTTCTCCCACAGTTTAAAGACACTCATATCAGGTGTATTGTTGATGCTTAATTTCCCAATTAGGTGTGTCTGTATGTGAGTGTGTTTGTGTGTTTGCCCTGTGATGGACTGGCAACCTGTCCTTTGTGTTACTCTGTCTTTCACCCTATGTGCACTAGGAAAGGCTACAGCTGAACCCGTGACCCTGCAGGGCATAAGCAGCTAAGATAATCTGTTTGAATAATGGTTTGAGTAACCTTTTTTTTTTTTTTTTTTTTTCATTTTACGGCCACCTCCTGCCATACTTGACATAACTTTGAGATGATTCTGGTTTTCAAAATAAGAATTGGTGCATGTAACTTAACACATTAGTTACACTCAGTAACTAAACTGTTCAGGATGCTGCTCCTTCTGTTGCTTTGCCTTTGCAACACAAAACCTTTTAATTCTAATAGGAATAGAGTGAAAGTACATTGATATAAGAGTTTCATACAGACATGGGATCTCTTCTAGTATTAGCATTGCTATCGTATTGCATCAAGGCTGCTAGTAGATAAGATATTTCTTTCCTGTAAGTCAGAAAAAAGCTTCTGTGAAATGAAGCTGAGAGTCCAACATCAGATTGAGCTGCAGTCAGTAAAGTGAGTGAGAGGTCAGCCAGTTCAGCTTCTGTTTTGCAGCCGGTGCTAAATTCCGCACACCAACACTGTCTTATCAGTCCACACATATACACGCACATGTGGACACACAAGTGAAGGCACATGCTCAGGCTACTACACATGCCCCCACAAATTCACACCACACTATATTCCAGTGGCAACACACTTATCACTACATGAACCACACAAACACAAACATCAGACCATACATATACACACACCCATACACACACGCACATGCATGACTTTAATCTCTTTATCAGTTATTCAGCCAATTTAAAGGGAGAAAATGTGCCACTGTATATTTTGGTATTCTTGCATGCATAACACTAAACATGCACCATAGAAAGCAAAGAAGAGTTGTCGAAGGAGCTCAGAAAGAAAATTATAGTTTCTGACTACAGGTGTAAAAATACAGTGTACCGGTTATTATTACAGTAGGACCACAGTCAACATCCAGGAAGTGGCCACAAGAGGAAATGCAACCCCAGGTTGATTAGAAGGACAACACTGACTCAATGGGGGAAAAAAACAAAGGAAAACAACACTATTTAAAAAAAACATGGACTGGAATGTGTTAAAATGCATGTTGACAAGCTGCAATTTTTTTTTAGACCATATCCTTTGGACAGATGTGACAAAAGCAGCACATGACACATGAGCTTTATGTTCATAGACAGAAAAATTAAGCTTTCAAAGAGCTAACTAGGTTTTTTTTTGTGGCCAATCTGCAAGGCACAATGAAGTTTCAATACAGTCAAGCCATTCCGAAACATACTGCCCACTGTCAGGAAGCTCAGCCTCAGTCGCAGGTCATAGGTTCTCCAATTAGCGACCCAAAAGACACAAATTAAAAGAACCCAAAAATGTCTGATTAAAAACCCTGGACTGTTTTTAAATTGCCCTGTATAAGCACTGATCATAATCTTATTGAACATCTTTGGAAAGATCTGAAAAATTCAGTGTGGAGAAGGAACCCACTGGAATACCAGAGAGATGTTTTTTTAATAGTGATGATTATGCTAAATAGGATTTATGGTGCACTCTTAGAGACCATCTCTATTGCCTCTTAAATAAAGCCCAAGAGGTTGCTTATCCATCACAGCTATTATGCATCATAATGAAAGTAATAAATCAGCTTACAAAATGCACAGTTACAAAAATGAATCTAAGAAGATTATACATTCATTTTACACATATTTCAAAATCACAGTTAATTTTCCTTCAAAAATATTTGTTGAAATATTTTCAGTACAAAGATCAAAAAGAGGCATTTCCATGGAAATCACATCCCTTTTATTCCCTATTGTCTCAGAGAGTGCGGCATCTCCATGGAGACAGGGATGCAGATGAGAAGCTACTGGAAATTCCACAAACCCATACACACACTCAGAAACACTCTCATCCTCACTTACAGTGGTAGGTCACACTGACAAGGGGATTTCTTATATGGAATTTAACTTAGCTTTAAAAATACATTGGAGGTTTCTGAAAATATATGCTTCTTTGTAAAGAATTTTGATGTTATCGTGCTTTCTTTCTCTCCTGCTGCTGTTTCATTTAATCAAAGGTTTCAGTTTTCATTCTTGCATAAAACACTTTAAGATTAAATGTAAGGGTAAACACTTAATGCATTAAGATGTACATTACTATACATGTAACCTTTAAATAATTAGTTGGCAAGTGGATTTTAGATTTTTGCATTTTGCATTTTGCCAAATTTATATTTTATTTGCATTTACAATTTATATGAAATGATGTGGGATTAATGATGAGACATGCATGTAGGATAAATTAAGTTTTTATTTTCAGTTTTTCTTTTTTATTCTATATGTGACTGACCAAAATGTAAATATCTCAGAATTAAAAAAATAAAAGAGTTTTAAGGTTTAAGGCCTTTCCAGAAAGGCCAATTTATGCCTGACCAAAAAGTTTTACATATTGTCATGTGCGTATTATTGATGTCAGTTTTTTTCTGGATACTATTCTTCCCCAGTTCCAGTTGTCTTTTACACTGTGTGATCATTTCATAATGAAAAGCTAGTAGAAATAGTCCCATGAGACTTATAAATAAATCCCTATCAAGAAAAAATCAAGAAAATCAAGAAAAATCAAGAAAAATATGTAAATAATGTTTTAAAAAAACCTTTCCTGCTTCTTTTAAGTTGTATTTGTCAATGTAATTTTTATTTCATTGATATGAGGATGTTTTATGGCAGCAGCATAGAATCATTTAGTGTATTCCTTGTTCAAACAAGCACAGACAAGGAAAAAAGTTTAAGCAGGGATGAAACACGGTGTATACGCATAGAAACACGACAAATGTGTGGAGCTGCCTTAATCTCAGATATTAAAGAGATGGTTCCCATTCTGAAACACGTTTCTTAATTATTCTGTGGAACTGCCTTTGGTAAAAGCATTTGTAAAAATATCAAAAGTATCCAAAATACCTCTGTCTAGTTCAGAACACACAAACACAATCGTGGGGAGACTGCTGACTTGATGGTTGTTCAGAACACAAACACCTTCCACAAGAAAGGTAAGTTATAGAAGGTCATGGCAGAAAAGGCTGAATATTCATTGAGTGCTGTATTGAGGCATTTTAAAGGGAAGTTGGCATTTTAAAGAGGATTGTCAAGAAAAGTCCATTCAACAAGCCGGTGGCATCGATAGCCACAGACATCTGAATTTGTTGAATTGTACAGAGCGCTGTTCTGGAGGAAGAGCAGATAGGTACAGAATTCAAAGTGCTAGTAGTCCAGGGTGAAGTCTGTGTTGAGATGGGCTGCCATGTCATTTGCTGGTGTCAGTCCACTGTGTTAGTCTACCTGGAGATTTTAGAGCACTTATGTCTTCTCCTGCTGGCAAGATATATTGAGCTGTCAATTTGGAGTTGGTGGTGGACTAGTGGTAGGATGCTCGGCTGTGGCTCAAGTGCCTCCAGCATTTCCACCACAGGGTTCCTGAGCAAAGCCCTTAACCCTGAGTTGCTCCTTGGAGACTGTCCCTGTAATCAGGAATAGGAAGTCGCTCTGAATAAGAGCATATGCTAAGTACCGTAATTATAAATGTAAATTTCCCTTTCCACTTCTACCAAGTAGTTTCCTGACCATGATGTTATTGTGCATGAGGTTAGGCCAGCTCACCTGACCTGAACTAAATAGAAAATACATGAGGTATTGTCAAGAAAAAGATGAGAAATATTTGACTCAAAAATACAGATGATGGCAAAGCAACCAGTATTTCAGTAACACATCGGTGGTGGCAGAGGCCAGTCACCTCCATGCCACTCTACATTAATGCAGTAATTCATGGAGCTCCAGCCAATTATTGACTTGAACACACTTTTCAGATGTAATAAACTTCTGTATTGTAAATGGATCTAATAATTCTGCATAATGGATTTTTGATTTTCATGAGACCATAGTCATCACAATTAAAAAAATGAGCTTTTCCTTCACAAATTTTTTTAAAAGAGCCTGTATTTTAAATGTATGAATTTACTAGACGTTCTTTTTTATTGACACTTACAGTTAATGTTGCAAGATAAGGTGTCTAACTAAAGGACTTTTATTGGAGTAGTGTGATGTGCTTGCCCAGGTTAAGAATAGCACAGTGTTTGTTGTATAGAAGGAAATTGGCTTATTAACTAAACTTCATTTTCAGCCAGCTTGTTTCTGAGCCAGCCGACTTATTTTCTTTCACAGAACTGAGGCTTCATGGTGGCTCTGGAATGTAAATTTGTTCATTTTATATATAACGCTGTGTCACATGGTGTCAGAAATGCAATAAACAAGTCTACCTTGTTGTGGTTTGAGGTGTGCTAATTTATGAGTGCAGGTTTTGTGGTGCTAATTGCTTTGCTGTAATGTAATATGCTTGTAATCTATTTAAGTCTTCTAGCTCCAGTCCTAAACTAAAGAATTAAACTTTAGTCAGCAAACTTTTAAAACTTTTTTACTATCACTTACTATCACCATTGCTATTAGCAAAAAGGAAAATGGGGCATTGAGAGCTTTTATGTATGTCCACTTAACCAGTTGTTTTGACCTTTAAGTCAGACAAGCATATCCAGTTCAAAACACGCCACAGGCCAAAGATTTGAATGTGATTTGCTCTCAGCAAAGCTTGCATTCTGCTTTTGAAGAGGCTTGACAGGTACAATATGCAAATTCCACTGGAGTACACATGCTGCGTATCTACGCCTGACGTGACGCTACCCGTCGGAATTCTTTCCACCACCATGTGTTTCCATATGCAGCATGCAGAATGTTCTGTCCATACATGACATAGCAAAATTGGCCAAATGAACGTTATGTTCATATTCTCAAACAGCTGGTGATTTAGACAGAAAAGGCTGGCTTCACTCTTTATATAAAATATAATCACTGGATTAAACAAGCCTTGGTTATATTCAGTTCTGGTAGCACAACTGAGTGAATGCTTAAATTTTACACGACTCCTACATGACTGAGTGGCTAAAAAGTAAATAATAGAATCCAAAATTTAAGGTTCAGTTAGGCAAGTCAGACTCAGATAGATAGATAGATAGATAGATAGATAGATAGATAGATAGATAGATAGATAGACTACAAAAAAAGTTATGTTATGTAGACTTTGTTTATAATCACAGCAGACTTAATAAAATTGGGCATTAATAAGACAAGACTATTAGACTGTTAATAAAACTGTTCCATACAGAATGGTTCTGGGCAGAAATTTCATAGCTAATATTTAAAATCCTTCATATAATATTTAAGGGGGATGCTGTGTTTTGTTTTTTTGTTTGTTTTGTTTGCTTTTTTACATTTTTTTTTATGGTGACATGGACAACTGATGCGTTTCATGCAAGGCCAGCCTACCAGCCTGAAGAATTTAGATCAAACACTCTAGCCTCACCTACTAGGATGTTCCTCAAATCCTTTCTTACCCGGATAGGGCGTGTGAAGTTATCTTACCCTATCCGGGTAAGCAAGGCTTGAGATCAGTTGAGATGAAAATTTTACATTTAAAGTGCCTTCAAATAACATTCTTTACCATACATTCAGACCAAGAGCCATTTGGCAACCATTTTAGAGAGCAAGTATTCACACTGTTTGCTGTAGCATATAAAAAAGGACATAACACACCTTTCATGCAATGAAAGCTTAGCAACCATTCTCATATATTTATCTTTGAACAAACTTTTCAAGTGCAAAGTATTTCCATGGCAATGGTGATAGAAGGTTGACAATGAACAGCTCACTAATCAGCTTCCATTGACTGCCATGTGTCTACAAGACGACACTAAAGTAATAATAACGTACAATGGGGTCATTTAAATCACTTAGGCCTATAAAGTTTTATGATGGTCAGGAGAACTGTCTGGGCCTAATTTGTTTAATGTTCCCTTCCCATGTTAAGTTGAAACAACACATCTAAAGAGGTTCACATGGGGACAAACAAATGCTAGAGTGGAGACGTACACTTTAATATATGGATCTGACCAGCTGGACCATCTGCAATATGTAAAAGAGTGTCTTGAAACAATTTCTCCAACAAATGATTTATTAAACATTCAAAATACAAGCTAAAACTGCACTGCATATATTGCATGTATGCACTTACCTCATGGAATTATTTGCACTGATAAGGTGTCAGGCTTTTCTGTTCTGTGATCCCCATCCAGAGAATCACATATCCACATATCCAGCTACCTGGAAAGCTGATGTGACAAGATTAGATCTACATCTTGAAATGAAGATATGAGTAAAATGTATAGAAAACAGATCAGTAAAAAGAAAAATTTGTAAAAACCCTCTGTCAAAACCAGTGTTCTTAGAAGACTTGAGCTTTTAGGTCAGATTGAAGAGTGTAGGAGTGTTGCCTTATTGCAGATGTGCCTGAGGCCACAGTGACAAGTGGTTCTCAGGGGTGCTCTGAATCCTTTTACTATCCATGCTTAAAAAAAAAGTTTTGACCCCTTTAAGTCACATAGCAACTCTTTAGTCTGTCCTCTGCATCCCTCCTTCCTCCGTAGTTCCAAAGCTGAGAGTGCTAGCAACTAGGTCACCACTTATGGAGTTCTCTTCAGCAGAGAGGCATCTCAGGTAAATGGAATAATAATCATGCACTGGCTCAAAATGGTGTAGTTTGCAATGCACTGCAGTAGTGTAAATATCCTACATTTTTAATTCATTTCATTTTTAATCCGCTTTTTGTAGTGGTGGCCTGGTGGTTAGGAAATAAGCCCCATAATTGGAAGGCTGTGGGTTGGATTCCCAGACCAGTAGGCAGCACTAAGGTACCTTTGAGCAAGGTACTGTCACCATACCTGCTCTCTGGGTGCTGGATATGGCTGCCCCCTGCTGCACTGTGTGTATGGATTAAATGCAGAGAAGCATGTCATTGTGATTCACTGTGTGCTGTGCTGTGACTTCACAATGACTAATACTCACTTTCACTAATACTTATAAACAGGCTGCATCTGTAACTGAGTTTCATCTGATATTCTCATTGGCTTATTGATTGATACCGTAAACCCAACATGTTAATGGCTGGTTGGCAAGTAAATATACCAGTTTTCTTGACTCCATGAAAAAGGATTCTTATTCTAAACAGGCTGATTTTTGAAGCTTGTTTCCATGTATGGAAAGAAACCATATATGTGGGGTCTTTTGACTCCATTGGTAGACCACTGCAACAACAAAAAAACCATTTGTATAAAATAAACCAAAAACTCACTTGACCAACATGATGGCATAAATGAAAATGGAAATGAGGCAGTTACAGCTGCTACAGTTGCACATGGACTTTTTGAAGAAGACGAAGCATAGTTTCTTTTGTGAGAAGTGTTATTATTATTTATTTCCAGTATTTTTGTTAACAATTGTTCATTGTTTTAAATATTCTTTATAACATTTACCGAAGAGTGACGTTGTATAATTTTAAAATTGTTACAGGCATGATTTGTTTCAGGATTCTACCTGCTTTTCCAAAGAGAATGGTAAGATTGAGGCCTGAAGATTTTGCTGCTCGAACTGCTGCATCATATTGGTGAAAGAAACACACACGTACACCCCGTCATTGTCATTCTTGAATGTGGGAGTGATGTGTTTTGCTCCTATGTGATGAATCACAGTTCATTAAAGGCCTAATGATGCCTGAAATGCTCAATCAGCCCTTCAGTGATGCAAAAATATTAAACAAAATTACAGATACATTCCCAGAAATCACCTTTGGTGGTGCAAACGTTTTTGGCAGCTAAAAAAAAACTGGATCCTGACTGTAAAGATGTTTTTGCCTGCTAAATGCGATTTTAGAATTAACACAAAAGAATACATACAGTACTGTACAAAGGTTTTAGGCAGGTGTGAAAAAATGCTGTAAACAAAGAATGCTTTCAGAAATATAAATAATGATTGTTTATTTTTGTCAATTTACAAAATGCAAAGTGAGCGAACAAAAGAAAAATCTAAATCAAATCAATATTTGGTGTTACTACCTTTTGCCTTCAAACCAGCATCAGTTCTTCTAGGTACACTTGCACAAAGTCAGGGATTCTGTAGGATTATAGTCGGTGTCTGATCAACCAGTTTTACCAAACAGGTGCTGATGATCATCAGTGTCACACGGAGGAGAAACACAGTCATGTTTGAACAACCTACCAGCCGAGCTCCTTCAAAAACTGTGTGCAAGTGTACCTAGAAGAATTGATGCTGCTTTAAAGGCAAAGGGTGGTCACACCAAATATTGATTTGATTTAGATTTCTCTTTTGTTCATTCACTGCATTTTGTTGATTGATGAAAATAAATGATTAACACTCCCATTTTTGAAAGCATTCTTTGTTACCAGCATTTTTTCACACCTGCCTAAAACTTTTGTACAGTACTGTATAAGTACTGTAAAAAGTACTAGTTACTTCAGTAATTGTGAGGATTTGGCTCATTTCAGCAGCGACTGATTTGTTTTAAAGAAGGCCTGGTTGGCAGAAGCAAGTTCTGGATCTAGTTGTAAATACAGGGTTTACTCAAGGAGAGGTTAAGCAAACACACTAGCTCTCATAAATAAACAGCAGAGAACACCTACTGCCCGGAAAATCTCACAATTTTCTTGGAACTGTATATTTATTCATAACAAAAACAACCCACTTCCATCAAGCGTTCTGAAAAACTGTAAACCAATTCCAAAGACATTTTAAGACAGTTCACCTAGCTCTTTATTGGATATTACTGATTATTGTTGTAGTTTTATTTATTCACTTTTTGTTTATATAAATTCATTAAATAAATTTGTTTATTTACTTAATTACTCAGACTCTTTTCCTGCCTCAATCTGACCAATTAGGCGCATGATGGATCTAGTAGCCAATCGAATCGGAGGGCGCGAGATTCCGCCCGCCAATCAGAGCGTAGGGGGCGGGGTTAGCGAGCGCGACGCTTTTGAATACGCGTTTAGCCGCTATTTGTTTACAGTGTTGTAAAATCGTCGCGGTCACGTGCTCTTTCCAGTAGGGAGAATTCATGAAATCGCACGTGTGAACGTGTTTCTCTGTTCTGCATTAAAACCAGCCGTTCTTGTCCAGCCTTGTGCTTCGTCCTGTCGACTTTTATCCTAAGTGCGCTTGCCGCCGTCACTTGAGTAGGACAAGGCCGTTACTGGCAGGGATCTGTTGCTCTCTGCATTATTTAAAAGCTGAAATGTCCTCCCGACTGTGGTTGCAGCCAATTAGATTAACGTGCTGTCAAACATCCTCATCCATCCGCGCCCATTTCCTCTGCTCTCTGCGGATTATTCTTCCTGCTGTAATCTTTCAGAACAGTACGCCGGGGTCAAACACTGCGCGTCCACTTAAAGGACAACTCGCAAAGAATAGCTGCGGGGCCTGTCCACTCCAGTAATCCTCACATTCATCTCGTCTAGTGAAAAAGTGAAAGTGACTATTCTGGTCATTATGAAACACAGCACAAGACACCTTGAACCACAACGAAAGCACACCTCTGTATTTTACCCACACACACACAAACACGTGCAGCAGGGGGCAGCTATTGAAGTGCCCGGGGAGCAGTGTCGGGGACAGTACCTTGCTCAAGGGTACCTCAGGGCAACTTACTGGTAAGGGAGTTGAACCTACGATCTACCGATCCGGGATCCACCTGCACTGAAAACTATTGGCACTCTTGGTTGGACACTGAAGTGCAAACATAAAATAAACATAATTTCATGAAAATCAAACCCCTCATCTAGATTTAAACAATAATAATGTCTAGAGTGGCATGATGGTGGGTAACACTGTCGTCTCATAGCTTGAAATCTAAATTCAGATCCCATACGGTGCTCCTATATGCAGTTTGCATGTTCTCCCCGTATCTGCTGTGCTTTAATGGGTGCTACAGTTTCATCCCACAGTCTGAAGACATGCATGTCAGGTTGACTTGAGATGCTAACTTGACTCTGGTTAGGATTAGCGACTGGAAATGGGTGGATCATAATGTTCCAAAATCATACACAACAAAGTTTGATTACCAAACCACTGACCGTGGTGGTAAAATAATTTTTCGATTTATTTACAATGGTTAGTACAGAAAAACATCACTAAATTGTAGGTTTACCAGGTCTCAGCTACTTAGTGGAAATGTAAAATAATGGGGTGCGACGGTCAAGCTGTCGCCTCGCAGTGAGAAGGACCTGGGTTCAGTTCCCAGGCAAAGCAGTTCGGATCTTTTCTCCGTGTCTACGTGGGTTTCTGTCCACTGTCCAAAGACATGAGTGTCAGCTGGATTGGAAATGCTACATTTCCTCTGTGTGTGTGTGTGTGTGTGTGTGTGTGTGTGTGTGTCTGTCCTGCAATGGACTGGCGACCTGTCCACGGTGTTTCCCCCGCCTTTCACACTATGAAATAGGCTCCAGCACTGCTCATAACTTAAACGCAGATTTATTTCCGGTCACTGTTGTTGTCCCTACAGCCATCAATGCTTATTGTAAAGCATTATACACGTGTTTCCTTACTAAAACACATTTTTTTTCTTTGTTAATCTCATGTACTTGCAAGAGCAGCAAAATTAACAGAGTAATCTTTTCAGAGTGATGATCACTGCTGAGATTGCATTTGTATCTGCCAATAAAACCTTATTGTGTATCTGCAGGCTCATTTCTTGATGACTTTCATAAACTGCTTCCATGCCTTTGATACTTGAATTTCTATGCAGTAAATCAGTCTAGGCCAAACAGAAGAAGAGCTCATTGTGCAGCTGCTTGTTATGATGCCTGGAAATCTTTTTCCACATCTGAAGAGGCACAACTTGCTGTTCACATGAACACAGTGAAATATGGTGGTGAAAAAGTAACTCACTAGAGAGAGAGAGAGAGAGAGAGAGAGAGAGAGAGAGAGAGAGAGAGAGAAGGGCATTTATAAAGCTGCAATTTTTTGTGTGTATTTTGTGTTTCTTTCAGCCATCTTTCCACACTCTTTTTATTAATCTTCCTCCTACATCACACGTCCTATTGTTTTCCCACCATTGAACTGAGTTTGAATTGTTTCACGTTTTGAATGCAAGCAGACTATTTCTGTACTGCTCTATTTCTCTCTCTCTTCTCTCTCTCTCTCTCTCTCTCTCTCTCTCTCTCTCTCTCTCTCTCTCTCTCTCTTTCACTCTCTCTCAAAGCAAAGTACAGCAAATAACAAAAGCAAGACAACAATGAATATGAATCTGTATCAAAACTAGATTTAAATGAAATTAATTCTATTTGCAATTTTAGAATTTTTATATTTGACAAAATATGTATATTCTATTAATATTCTTATTCTCTAACTATTTATATGTTTTTATTTTAATATCCTCTCTCTCCATTTATCTAACCTTGTGTAACCTCACAGTTAAACAGTATACTGTCAGCTTTAGGTTAGCCGTGTGTCGTCATCACCAAGTATCACAGTTCTGTTGGAGTGTGTGACACAGAACCAGGCTTATTTGGACTGATGTGTGTTTGCATAATGCATGTGTGTATGCTGCCATGGCTACTAATGGAATCCTCGCAGATAGCCCAATGTTCTGTCTGGAGGGATAATGGCTCCTCCTTTCTGTGTGTGTGTGTGTGTGTGGAGAGAGAGAGAGAGAGAGAGAGAGAGAGAGAGAGAGAGAGAGAGAGAGAGAGAGAGAGAAAGAGAGAGATATCAACAACATACATTCACTAGTCATGTTTGATAGTTACTGTTTGTTTTATTTTGGCTCCATAAAATAGATTTAAAAGGCCAACGTCACTGGCCAAATCACTTTTTAGAGACTTTGTAACTGTACAGGAGTGTATGTATTTGGAGATGGGATGAGGGGAGTCAGAAGGGATATGATCCCTTCCTTGCTGCAAAGAATAGATTTTCTAAAAAAAATATTTCACATTTAAGCATATAAAGAAAGTCCATCACAGAGTGTCCACATTTGTCAACAGTAAATATTTTAGTCAGCTCATTATACTAAGTTAATCTCATGAAATTGTACTCTTGTGGCTACACAAAGAGAGAAATGATCTATAAAGTGCATTACCTATTCCAAACTATAACGGTTATTCTTTGCAGCTAGCCTGCAGTTGGAGCTGACTACTGTACTTCATTAGCAATCCTTAACCGGTGGCCATCTGACAATCTACCAGAAAAGACTATGTGGTTTCTAGCGAGCAGTAACTGCACTGCTGGTAATATGTAGTGCAAAATCTGTAAGTGCTTATCAGTATGTCTACTGCACACTGTGGAGCAGCAGCCATCACTATAGCTGATAAACAAGGTTGATTTTCAGATTTTCATCTTTTATTTTCTGGTATTTAAATCCAGATATGTTGCATAGTTGTAATTTCTGGTATTTAAATCCAGATATATTGTTATGTTGTAATTTCTGGTATTTAAATCCAGATATGTTGTAATGTTGTGACAACAGTTGTAATGGAAATATGTAAATAAAACTGGCTTGACTTGACTATGTATAATCTGTACAACACATCATTCCAAGACTTTTATTGTGTTATGATTAAACCCAAGAGTCAGCCCATTCTTCAGCAGCTTTGTGATGGAAATTTAACCAAGTAATATGTATGGGACAGTATTTGGGGGGCCTAATATGGGGTCCCGCTTATCTAGACCTCTTAGGCAGACGTGCTATTAGAGCTCTTAAATGCATGTTCAAGGCCCGATCAGGGACATCTGTGCAGAATCAGGGGAGGAGCCAATACACTTTAAAAGACTTGCAAGGAAGAGTGGCTGAAACTTTTAACAATGTAAAAAAAAAATTTAACTTTTACATCAAAGTAGGCTGTATTTCAGTTTGTTTTGTTAGTTTTTGTTATTGTAGAAATACACTAGAAATGCGCTCCTCACTTGCCCTGGCCCTTTGTTTTTGTATTTCTTGGCTAATATTTTGCCCCTCCTCAGGCTGGTGTCCCAAGCTCACAAGAATAAGCAGAGCATCTTATTTTTCCAATCAAAACCAAATGTACTGCTCTCTCCCTCACCCATAACCCCCCAACCCTCAACAATTCATATAATTTCCATGTCTACTTTTTCACTTCATTAAAAAAAAGACTTGGCCCCATGATTGTGGGTTCAAGTTCCAGAACAGTAGGTTACCTTCTCCAGGCTGCCCTCTGCTTCACTTGAGTGGATGGGTCAAATGCAGAGGAGGCATTACTTTGTGGTGCACTGATTGCTGTGGTGTTTTTCACAATAACAAATGGTGACTTTTAACTCACTTGTCAAGTGATTAAAAGTCCTAATAATTAAGTAATTTCCATGAAATTTTAAAATGAATTCATCCTACCATTTCCGTTAATGAGCTGAGACTATTTATCTGCCCCTCTTTATATCCTTGCCTCCTTGAAAACGCAACCAAACACCCACCTGTCTAACACCAGTACCAACTGCTATTTTCAACAATTCCATTTCATTGCAGTGGGGACAACCCTAACCCCTGTTTATCTGTAGAACTCCCTCGCCCCAAACCCCTTTTCTGTACCAGCCTCTCTCACTTTACTCAAAGAATATCAGGTCAGTATTATAATTTATACATACAAAGTGATCTCCTTCATGTGTCAGCAGTTATTATTTTCAAAAACATGTCATATCTAAATAAGTTGCAAATAAACTGCATTTACAGCATTGAGAATGAAAAAATAAATAAATGAAAAAATCAACAAAACATATAATTTGAGCAGAAGTATTACAACTTTTGCATATGACTGCATCATGTTGCAGGTTAGGTTAGGAGGAAAACGTGAAGATGTTTTATGATTTGGGAGACAAACAGGCTTATGGTTGCCTGTGTAAGGTGGAAGCTCGAGGGAGGTACATATTTAAACAAACTGAATCTTCATTTGCGTCATGAAAGTGAAAAAGTGAAAGTGACAACCCTTGTCATTGCAAGGTCACGGCACAGCACACAGTAAACCACAACGAAATTGAACCTCTGCATTTAACCCATGCACTCAAACACCGTGCACCTGGGGGCAGCTATTGAAAGCGCCCGGGGAGCAGTGACGGGGACGGTACCTTGCTCAAGGGTACCTCAGGGCAACCTACTGGTGAGGGAATTGAACCCACAATCTTCCAATGTGGGCAACTCCCTAACCACTTGGCCACTTCTGCCCCATCAGGGGAGAAAAGTGGTGTTAGTATGAAGGGCTCAATGGTGGACAGCCTTGCATCATGAACCACAGCCTCCACAGCAGTTACTCATTTTGCAATGTACACCTTTGTAATGACAGAATCTTTTTTTTGACAAAATGTGATGTAACATGAATTGTTGATACTCCTGATCTCATGATTGCACTGCAAAAGAGGATTTCTTTTAAACTTTAAAACATGGTTTGTGTAGTTAAAAGCAGTTTACACTGTTTTCATACAACTCAAATAAAGATTTTTATTAAAATTATGCACAGACATAACATTTAAGGTGGCAAAAGCAATGTTTATCATTAGTCCCAAACTTCACAAATGCTTCAGTTCTACACAGTCCCTAATTTTTTATAGTGTACATCACTGGCCTCTACGTCAACATGCTTAGAACTGAAATGGCCTTTTTATGGAATTACATGATTATGATAGAGAGCAGGTTTTAGGCTTTTTTAAAAGAGTTTTCAATGCGTGTTTGTGTATCATGTTATTTGATATCACAGAGGAATTCTTAAACAACTGTAATCCATTATGTGTAACCATGCTACTTGCTTACCTTAAACATTTTTTGGCTATTCTGTTGATAATTTGTCAAAGCCTACACCAAGTCATCTTAGTCCGAGTTAACTCATCCTTGCTAAGATCTGTCAGGGATTTCAAAGCTTTTTACATTCTTGTAAGCCCAAATACAGCTTGCTTCATACCTCCATAGCCATGATGTATATGCCATAATGGTAGGTAGCATTATAAATACCCTATCATTTCTTATATTTTATCATTTATAATAAAAATCATTATTTTTATGATGAATAATATTGAATTAAAAAGCAATGTTAGATGTGAGCTGAATGATGTGCAGACGGTAGATGATTCTGAAATGACTAATAGAGTATGCTAATCAGGCTCAGGATAGAAGGAGGATTAACTTTTATTAACTTTTTATTAACTTTTTGCATTTTTGTTATAATAAAGATTGCAGCAGTAACAGTAAGGGCACGTATGTTTATATATGTCAGAGAGTCTGTATCTTTTTCCCTTTTCTATGTTTAGATTTTTAAAACGGATCAAAAAAAACATTGTGTAAAATTAATTTCCCATTAATTGGAATCAGAATCTAAGACCATTTCTGCTGGTCTAGAGAGGAGCTTTAACCAACAGTTGGGCGTGCTAAAAATAACAGCAGCATGTTTTAAGGACAGCCCTGGTGCTTACTCTATAACTCTATTTTCCATATCAGATTCATATAATAAGAGATGTAGGCTTCCATAAATAAGCAATGTTGGCACAAATACAATAAACAAATCAATAATAAATGCGGTGTTTGATTAAAGTACCATTTTATGCTGTCACATCAAAACTATTACTTAAAAAATCAAAAGCCATTTGCCTGACAACAAAGAGGTTGTGGGAGCTGTAAAAATGTCATAACATGGCTAGTCATACAATATTGGACTTAGAAACATGGCTACTGTTGTTGTTGTTGTTTGTTGTTGTTTGTTGTTGTTGTAGCAGCTGCTGTTATTGTTATTGTTATTTTAGTTGCTGGTGTTGTTGCTCTTTGAACTGAACTAAGCTGCGTCATGATTTCTGGACCTGGTTGTGGTTATAATGTGGGAAAAGGAGAGCTGATCCTGGGCGAGCACCAAAGGGCAACTCGTATTTAGTGTGTGATCTGCGGTGGGGCACCCAAGGGGGTTCTCTGGAGGCTCTGGGCTGGTTTGGGAAATGCCTGCACAATGATGTAATGTTTACATAGGCAACCAAACAGACAGGGATGGTGTGGAGGACGTGAGCTGGTGACCAAACACGGTAGAATGATGCTCTCCCACAACACTTACACACTGGCCAGAGTTACAGCAAAAGGTAGAGAATGTGTGTGTGTGTGTGTGTGTGTGTGTGTGTGTGTGTGTGTGTGTGTTTGTGTGTGTGTGTGTGATTATAAATGTGTTTACATAAACACTTTTTTCACCCCTCTAGATTAAACACTAACATCTAAAGTCTCAGGCTTGTAAGTCCAAGACATGTTTTATGTGGTCAAGCTTGCAACAAACATGTTGACATAAATCTTACATTGCATTTCTGGAGTAAGTCCTTCAGTCCTGGCATAGAGCTGCCACTGTTTACTGTCTGACACAAACCCAGTGGTTAGACCGGCGCTCCTATTTACAGTCCACGTTGCAACTAGTGCTGTGTTCATAATGATTCACTTAATAACGTGTTCACTAATCGCTAGAGTTTAAGGTTTACATTAAAATGACTGAATTATGATGATCAAACAAATTATGATGATTTTTTTGTTTGCTTGTTTGTTTGGCTCCTATCCCATGTGAATCAAAATATGGTTATTTACTGTCATTTAAAAATTATACTGATGGTTAATCTGCCAAATTAAACCTTGAATCTAGCTCATGAAGTCCTAACAAATGGAAATGAAGTGCTAACCAATGGAAAAGTTCTCTTAGCTAAAGCTAAAACCGACCTAGAAATCCTGATTTGCAGTTATCATTAGGTATCTTCTGAATGTATTTAATATTAGCAAAGATTTAACATCTCTGGCTATAACTGAAAAGCATTAGAACACACAAGGCTTTGCGGTGCATTAGAGGGTTACAGACCGGTCAGAGTGCCCATGCAGAATTGCCTATAGATTCTTGCCTGTAGTTAAGATTTAAACAAAGTCAGAGTACTTTAATGTGAAATGCTTTATACTAGAGAGAGAGTTCTTTACAGCAATGGTGGTAGGAACCAGATGAATAGCCATAACTTTTTTGACATGAAATAGTTTTGAATGCTCTACCTGATGCCTGAGGCATTGTTATAACATGGTTTTGAGATAAGCATATGTATTTCAAATTAATTCATAGTGGAGGCACTCGCAGGGTGTCCTAAGGAAAAATAATCCCCAATGCTTATTTTTTCAGATGTGCCATTATCTTACTACTTCTTTTGCCTACTTCTTTACTTAACTTTACTATACTCAGATAACACATACAGTCATGTGAAAAAAACAGGACACCCCATTAAATGTTCAGTTCTTTATTAAGAGATGTTCGCATATCGATGTCTAATCTTGTTTTTATTTATCTCTGGAAAAGAAAGTGATTTATTTGCAGGTAAACAACAAAGATTAACCTTGATTTATTCATTAAACAAAGGATATCAACAAAAATGTGTATTCTAACTGAGGTAAAATTTAGGAAACCCTATCCCCTAATAGCTAGTGTTCCCCCTATGGCCAAAAAATCAGCAGTGAGGCATTTCTTGTAACCATCTACCAGTCTCTAACATCAGTCTGAGGAAAGATTGAGCCACTCCTCAATGCAGAATTCTTTAAGCTGTGAGATGTTTGAGGGGTTTCTTGCATGTACAGCCCGTTTCAAGTCACCCCACAGCATCTCAATGGCATTAAGATCTGGGCTTTGACTCCAGGACTCCCATTTATTAGTTTTCAGCCAGTCCTTGGTGGATTTACTGGTGTGTTTTGTGTCATTGTTGTGTTGCAGGGTTCAGTTCCACTTTCAGCTTTAATGTTCTTACAGAGGGTCACACATGTTCCTCAAGCACCTTCTGATATGTAGTATAATTCATGGTGGATTCTATGATGATGAGCTGGCCAAGTCCTGCTGCATCAAAGCAATCTCCAACCATGATACTTCCACCTCCATGCTTCACAGTTGGTATGAGGTCCCTTTCCTGTATTTGGTTTATGCCAGACATGTCCTCTGTTCTGGTGTTCAAATGACACATTCTGTCCAAAGAACATTATTCCAGAAGTCCTGGTTTTTGTCTACGTTCTCTCTGGCAAACACCAGTCTGGCCTTGATGTTTCTCTTAGAGAGCAAGGTTTCCTCTTTGCACACCTCCCATGCAATTTAAAGTTGTACAGTCTCTTTCTGATTGTAGAGGCATGCGCTTTCACATCAACAGTAGCAAGAGCCTGCTGTAGGTCCCATGATGACATTTCAGGGTTTTTGGAGACTTCTTTTATCATCTTGCGGTCTGCTCCCACAGTGAACTTGCTTGGACGAACAGACCTAGGCATGTTGGCAGTTGTTAATGAAGTCCTCCTCTTGTAGACTATTTTGTGGACAGTGGAATGACTGACTGCAAATTCTTTTGAGATCTTTTTAAATCCCTTACCAGACTTATTAGCTGCTACAATCTTCTTTCTGAAGGCCTAAGATAGTTCTTTTGATCTCACAATGGTGTTCACTCTCACCTCAGCAGTCAGGAGCACCAAACTAAATGTCTGAGGTTTCAGTCGGGCAAACCTTCAAAATGCTGTGCTATGTTCTAATCATGTGCATTTGATGTGCTGCACCTGTGTGTGATTTGAGCCATTTTAACTGGAAATAAATGGGGGGATGTCCTAATTCATTCCTCACCAGAACATGGCATTTTTGTAGAATTACTTTTTACAGATTTGGCAAAGTCTTTTCTTTTTTCAGTTTTAATTGTTTAGTTATATTACTTGAATCTCCCAGTATTGTTAAACTTGGTTCCTATTCCTATGTAATAAGACCCATGATCTCTTATCAAAGCATGAATGAATTTGTTTATGTCTCAGTGATTAATTTATGTAGAATTAAAAATGAAAGAAGAATTCTTAAAGAACTAGGCTTAATGGTGAGAAAAATATTTTGAATTTAGTCACTCAGTCACATATCTCATGATTCATTATTTAGTAACTTCTACAAATTATTCTGTAACTATTACTAAACATATATTCAATCTATGTAGTTATAAGAGTGAGAAAGAAATGACGAGTTCCTTAAAATTTATGGCGATGTGATTCATTGAGAGAGAGTCTGCTGTTTAGTGTATGCAATCTACTTAATCTACCAATCTTGGCATTGAGCATTTTTTTTAACTTTTCTTTACTTTTCTGGCAGGCTTCATATTATTTAAGAAATAAACTTAATGTTACCATTCATTTCATCCATCATCTGAGCTGCTAATCGTAACCAGGGTTACAGGAGCTGCTGAAGCCAGTGCTTAAAGCGCAAAAGACAAGCACCCTGCACAGGTCACCAGTCAGACACAGAGATAAACATGCTCATACATTCTTACACCTAAGGGTCTAGCATCCCTCCTTCACCTGACATTCATCTCTTTGGACATGTGGGAGGAAATCAGAGCAGCAGAAACTGGTGGAAGGACCCATATATCCTCCAAACTCCTCTAAGAAAGGATCCAGAGCACTCTGATTTGCAATCAAACTGAGAAACCTTGCTGTGTAGTTACAGCACCAACCACTGTAGCACAGTGTCGCTAATTAACATTGCCCATATAAATCTGAAATGTTGTTTTTTCTTCTTATTTGACTTCATAAATTCTATTTTGTTGTTGTTTTTTTTTTCATAAACCTACCACCCCACTCCCCCACCCCTCAGTGTGAGAGCACTGAGGCACAGCCTGTTCCTTCCCCATGGATTGTGATGCTGTGGATTATTACATAATACTATGCCTTTTCTACCAAACCAGGATGATACCACACAAGCCCTGATGCCCGTGTGCCAATTTGGCTTGTATTTCTTGATGATAAGGGAAAGAGTAACATCTTAG
This sequence comes from Hepsetus odoe, assembly GCA_017165825.1. NCBI lineage: Eukaryota > Metazoa > Chordata > Actinopteri > Characiformes > Hepsetidae > Hepsetus > Hepsetus odoe. The sequence continues at coordinate 11,784,504 of CM029386.1, forward strand.
CTTGCTTGTCAAGAATAGGATAACAAAGTCTCAGACATTTTCCATGTTTTCGATGGTGTACTTTTTACGTTACAGCAAAGGCAGCATATGTTACTTTAAAGTAGGCTGTGTCTACTTTAAAGTACAGTCATGGCCAAAAGTTTTGAGAATGAAGTATTGGTTTTCACAAATTTTGCTGTTTCTGTGTTTTTTTTTCCATATGTTTCTATGGTAACTGAAGTATAATTACAAGCATTTCATACATTTTCATAAGGCTTTTATTAACCATTATTTGCATGTTGGCTCTTCTTTTTCAAGACATCTGCAATTCACCCTGGCATGTTGTCCATTAACTTCTGGGCCAAATCCTGAACTGATGGAGCCCTTTCTTGGATAATCAGTGCTTGGGGTTTGTCAGAATATGTGTTTTTGTTTGTCCACCTGCCTCTTTAGGACTGACCACAAGTTCTCAATTTGATTAATTTCTGGGGAGTTTCCTGGCCATGGATCCAAAATGTTGATGTTTTGTCACCGAGTCACTTTGTCACTCTTGCCTTAGGGCATGGTGCTCCATCATGCTCGAAAAGGCATTGCTCTTCATCAAACTGTTCTGACTAATGGTTGGGAGAAATTGCTCTCGAAGGATGTTTCATTGCCATTCTTTGTGTTGCTCGGCAAAATTGTGAGTGAGACCAGTCCCTTGGCTGAGAATCAACCCCACATATGACTCCTCACAGGACAAAGGTAGCGCTCACCTTTGCTGATAGTAGCGCTCACCTTTTCTTCTCTGGACAATCTTTTTTCCGGATGCCCCAAACAATTGGTAAGGTGATTCATCAGAGAAGAGTCCTCAGCAGTCCAATCCCTGTATCTTTTGCTGAATATCAGTTGGTCCCTGATGTTTTTCTTGGAGAGAAGTGTCTTCTTTGCTGCTCTTCTTGACACCAGGCCATCCTCCAAAAGTCTTCATCTCACTGCAGTGTCACACCTGCCTGCTGCCATTCCTTTGCAAGCTCTGCTCTGGTGGTGCCCCAATCCCACAGCTGTATCAACTTTAGGGGACTGTCCTCACACTTACTGGATTTTTTTAGGTGCCCTGAAGCCACTTCACAACAATTGAACTCTACTTCAATTAAAACTCTACCTGAAGTTCTTGATGATCTGACAAATATTTGATTTAGATGCAATTTTATTATCAGCAATATCCTTGCTTGTGAAACTCTTTTTGTGGAGTAATAATGACTGTATGTGTTTTCCTGCAGGTAACCATGTCTAACAGAGGAAGAAGAATGATTTCAAGCACCACCCTCCTTCTGAACCATGAAGTCTACCATTCTAACTCAGTTTAACTCATGACAGAGTGATCTCCATCCTGGTCCTGCTCAACACTCTGGAAATGGATTTTTTGGGATTAAGTTCATTTTCATGGCAAAGAGGGACTTTGCAAATAATTTCAATTCATCTGATCACCCTTCACAACATTCTGGAGTTTATGCAAATTGCCATCATCAAAACTGAGGCACTAAACTTTGTGAAAAATATGTTGTCATTCTCAAAACCTTTGGCCACAGCTGTACAATGTGTGCTCATTTGATTGTTTAAACAGAAAGGCTTCCAAAGCCTGTCCAAAAATGAAATTTGTCACTTTATTTTTACAAATATTAATGTCACATTTTGTATTATCAATCACGTGAATATTATTTTGCTGTACTATGTGTGTGTGTATGTGTGTCCTGTCATTGGCCCTCGGCCTGGTGCCTCATCCAGTAGAGAGAGCAGGAAGGGGGCCATTCACACTCTATTACCTTCCTGCAGGCCTCTCCAAAGAAGGGACTCATACATCGCCCTGAATGAGCTTTTGCTCAGGGCGGCTTCAGGATACATAGATGTTTGACCTGAGAATCAGTGTTCCGGCTCAGGCCTCTCTCCTTTCTTCTAATCGTACAACAGGAAGAAATGGGCCGTTTTGTTTACGAATGGACAGCGTGTTCCTTCCTCCATTTGCCCTGGGGCTTACAATAACATAGTCTGATCACGATCAGCAAGTCATGGTGATGACTTCCTGTCCAGCCTATTAGTTCAGCTTATGCTGTTAAATGAGTTTTGACATTGAGCAGATTTGGAAAGTAGACTTAGCATAGCATTTAATTTAAAATTTTGAATACATAGCATGTGTGCAATAATAACATCTCCTCCAGAGTTGCATCCTGAGTAACTTATCTTTTGTTAAGGATCTCAGTGGTCAATGTGAAATTAATTAAGCATATTCAATATCAAATTTAACCTGGACATTATTTTGTATGTTTTTCTCAACGTTCAGCTTCTATTACTTAAGATACCCCCATAAAGGTCCCCAATTTTTGCACATGGTGTTTGCTGGTATGAAACCTAGAAATATGACAGTTAAAGAAGCAAAAGACAACCTTTTTTTGCCTTAAATAATCATTTTTATTTCATTATTGCATGTGACTATCCTTTCTCAACACAAATAAAATGTATATTCAACTAAGATACTTTAAACGATCTCTTAATAGCATTATAGCATCACAACGAACACTATATGACATTTGTACAATGGAAGACATACTATGTTCAATCAGACCTTGCAAATTATATATATATATATATATATATATATATATATATATAAAATAATATAGAACACTGTTTCAGGTTCTATAAAGCAAAAAAAAATTCAAAAGTTGGCAGAAAGAAATGTACAAACAGCATATAGTTCAACTCTCTGTAAAATCTCTCAACAAATATATTAACAGAGTCTTTATACATTTGGTTCCTCTTTGTAAACTAATTTGCTTTATGTGTAAATATTGCATATAAAGACGGTAAATGGATGGTACCTAAAAGCAGGATCTCTCCTATAATCATGTTGCTTTTTACAGATTTACTTAATAAAGTGCCTTTAGGTCATGGGTCTCTCATTTTTGAAGGCCTAAATTAAAAATGTTTAATTGGTATGGGCATGTATCTATATTAGTGCTAGGACTGGAGGTTATAAACTGAAACAACTAAAGCATTTTTCACCAGCGCAGTTTGAAAAACTATTACTTTTTTGTTGTTTGTTTGTTTACTTTGGAGATTAGGTCTTAATCCTCTTCAGCCGGAAGAGAACTGCTAAAGTTCCACTGACGAAAATGCTTCCCTAATAATAGCTTTTTACACAGTTTGCAAAATTAGAGAAGGGGGGGGGGTGAAAAAACACTAAATGGAGAAAATAAGCCTGGATGCTTTGGTGCAGTTAATCTGTGACTCCCTAGGTTGTTTACTCTGTCCTCTCGCACATCATAAGTGGGTTACGTGCTCTACATTCAAATGTGTCATGTGTTACAATCTAGAGTTGCTGCTGGCAGTGGCACCATAGTATCACGGTATCATTGTGGCCAGCGGCAGCCACAGTCAACAACCGGCAAACTTGCTGTGAAGTTCCTGTGTTTCTACCCGTTGCTAAATTCACCAGATTTTCCCCAACACCTGGTCTACTGCACTGAGCCATTTTTGCCACCAATGACATTGCTGTCAAAGATATGGATAGAAGTAGGTGTGGTGATCAAAAGGGAGATGTTAGCAGTGAATTCGGGCACCTATTTATACCAAGCTACTTTAAACAATATAACACATTATACTGTATATAACTCTAAATAACTGGTCTTAAAAAAAAATATTTATACTTTTAATATTTATTGTGAGGGTAGGCATTTGTTGTTATGTGCAATAACCACATGTGTCCTAGTGGTAAGTTTTGCATATTTTTCAATTTACATCTTAAGTAGTCTCTTTTGTATAGGAAGTCATTAATCGAGGAGAAATAAATTAAGCTTCTATAAAAAATATAAACTAGATACAATACTTTTATATTATGATATTTTTCTTAAAATCTAGGTCCAAATAAGTACAGTTCTGAGTAAATTCTATAAATCCTATATATATCAGTTTAGATAGTAAGGCTTTGGATTGGTCATGTAAAAACACTGAAGAAGGAAAAAAAAAAAAACAAACATAAATCTGCATCAGATGTTAATTTTATATGCCAGTAATTGACCCTATTTTACTGAGGTAGGATTTGTAGCAACTTCTTGGGTTGTTGTTGATCAACCAATTGTCGTACATCCTCACCGTAACCATTAGTATAGTGATGAATAAATTAAAATTAAATATGTACCTTTGTAGAAGTTATTGTCTATGGTAAGTAAATATTCTGGCCGTAGTTTTGGGGCATTGGGAAGGATGCGGTGGGGTTGTACTCCAATCACAATTCCAGAGTCAACCAAATATGATTAAGGTGTTAACAATAACAGAACAAATACACATACATGGAACAACTTTGTGACTGTCGTCACCTACAAAGCAGCAATTCCTCAAGGACAGAGTGGGCTGTGGAGTCTTTGCTTGCAGAGGTGTCCGTGTTTAAAGTGGCCAGCCTGGAACAGGTTCACGACTTTAGCCCTCGGGAACTCAGCAAGGGTGAGGGGTCGTAGGTTAAATTTGATTTACAGCAGCATAGTTCAGCCGCGGCAGCGGCGGTTGTATCTGGTCACGGGTTTCTGTTGCCATTTCCCGCAGTCCCAGGGTACAGTTTGAGGAGAAAAGAGATCCACTGGAAAGGATTAGTCTGTGGAAAAGAGAAAGATAAAATTTAAAAGATGCATCCCCTCCTTAGATCTTCCCTGCAGCAAACACCAACAAGCCCAACACTTCAATAGTGTGCCATACCCGAGTAATACAGTCAAGAATGCTTTAAAATATTGATTCGTTTTTAAACTGTGTGTTGAGATGTAGGGACAAATGAGGAAGTGCATATTTAAATGCCTATTTAAATGCATATTTATAGCTTTTCTAAAAAAAAAAACAGGGTGACATGAAGGACATATTAAAAAAAGCAAAGGTGACCAAACTTTTCCACCTGGCTACATGCATGTTTGTTTTTTTAATCATAGTATGCTACTACGTTTGAGATAGATGGTTGAATGAACGATGAATGAATGAACGAACGAACGAACAAATTTGACCCCCTCCTTACCAATGGCAAATCTTCTCTGCCTCTGTCTCAAACATCACTAAATCATGACCTGAAGATTAAATCCCTGAAAGCCATTACATGTTTATTCTTATTCTACACTATATCAAAAACAACCTTTAGCCCACCATTAGCTTCTAGTAGAAAAAGGCAATTTAAGGCAGGGATTAACCCTTCATTGCACAGTCACAGCCAGATAAAATCTGGGGTGGGTTAGGGGGCTCGGAACAGCTTTGACTAGCTGCTGTGAATCACCAATTGAGTAATCCCAATATAATTCCATTATAATCCTGCTGGAATTACAGTCACCAACTAAAGGAATGAAGAAAGTCTTCAGCTCTGGTTAGAGGAGTGTTTTGGGGGGTAGGGTTGAGGTTGATCACAGGCTGGAGTGGTGGTCCTGCAGAGCAGTTATTATAAAAACGAAGAGTAAAAGGACTGCACAGACCTTCAGGCAGACCCTTTCACTTTACAGAAAAAACACAGACTATCAGAGATTCAAGGCCATGGACACATCCAGACTTCGTAGGCCGTGCACAAAAAAGGACAATCCATCATCTTTACTTATGCAATAAATCATCAGCTTTGCTCCCAGACATTTTTTTCCTTGTATTTATTTACTTTCTCTATATGTCACTTTTGAACTACCCCTCCTTTCTATTTTTGCTTCTAGTCTGTGACTTTACCTATTAAAACAGATCTGCAGGAGGAGCTGACACAGCATGTTTGGGGCCATTTTGGTTCATGTGTCCTCACACAGCAGCATAGGCATTAATCTAATGTCCTGGGAGAGAGTGCGGCATTGTAATGGTGTTTGTTCTAAAATGTCTCGGCCTTAAGGGGACACATAAAGCCGGTCCAAGCCCCATGGGACAAGTATTCTCCTTCGTGAAAACTGCTGAGGGCTCAGAATAAACACAAACAGGGCCCTGAAAAATATGGAGATATTTAGATTACCCTAGCCCATGACCCTATTTCTTGGGCTCTTTTCAAAGGATGAATATCCATAGGCTTAGGGTAAAAGGGGTTGATGGTACATTGATAGGCGAGAGAAGCCTAGGTGGTTGGCTATTAGGAGAGGAAAAAAAAACAAAAAACTCCTGTTATAAAACTTAAGACTTAAGGACGTGCTTGAGCTAAACTATTTAAAGTCAATTATGTACAATAAAGATGTTTGGACATTTCTCGCAACCATATAAAGTACAGCAATTACTGTAAAATTGCTAAGTGATCTTTAAGCTTTCATTCCCCTCCCCCCCCTCTCAGCCTACGCAGCCACATGTTTGTCCTCAACAACTATTCACCTCTCTCCATCTATAATTAGTCTAGGTATGTGCCAGGTTCCAACACTGATCATGAAACCCTCCAAACCCACATACAGTACCTTAACAAGAGGTTTCCTCCACAGTACCCTGTATTTATTGCCCCCAGTCTATGCTGAACAGGCAGTGTGGGAATAATTATATGTTGTGCATTCCAAGAATCCCAAATCCCATATTCATTATGATGCCTGGAATCAAACAGACCAAGCACCCACTGATTAAAAAACACCTGACCAGTAAGTGCGCTTTCCAGGAATTTAATGAAAATGTAATCACTTTTTCAAACCACAACTGCATCCACTATGCATTCAGAGACACATGAAAGCTGCTACTTTAACAAGTTCACAGCTGGCAATACTGTCCAGAAAACATATTCTAGTGTGCTGGAAGTTAACTTGTTCTTCTTTTCTTATTTAGCACATTTAGTGTTTTCCTGCTAAGCAAGCCAGTAAAAATGCTGGAGGGTCTGGGATACAGTGAGTGGTGCACTGAAGCATTGCAGAAGAAAGTCACGCTATGACAGACCAGCACACCCCTAGCAAGAAACAGTGTTTCCACTAATATAAGCCTAGCTGAATATGCATGTCACAGAACTGCCAGCTATAGAGCAAGAGGGAATCTGGGTCCTCCAGAAATCATACTGTACAGGGGGTCTAGAATTATGAAATGAGTCATCTGTTTTATACAGAACTGACAAGTGCCAAAAATTTGAATTAGAATCAGGAAGCAAATATCAGTCTCCCTATATTTCTCATGAGGTCCATTTGAGGACAGGTTTGTTTGGACCTGCAGGAGCTTGAGTGTGTCTGTGTGTGTGTGTAAATGCCCCTCATCCGCCTCGAAGCAAGCCGCTGAACAATGTCTAATCCTCCTCCCTCCCTCAAGTGTAATCTGCTTCTCTTACCCTGAGCTAAATGTGGGTAACATTGACGGTGTTGCCGCGGTTATCTCAGTCAGGAACATCCCAGCCTAGTTTAGCCCGTAGGGTTCTGTGGGGTGGGAAGTCTCAACACAACTAAAGACAGGATTACTGGGTTCTATGGCAGGTTAAGAGTTATGTTAAGGGCTTGCTTACTCTATTAGCAAAAAGGTACTATACCAAAGCAGAATTCATTATATTGTAAAGTCTGACTTAGAACAGGTTCTCCATGCAGTTACAAACTGCCTTTAGGAAAACCCTTGAATATAATTTGTGGTGTAGGTTTGAAGGAACCAATGACAAAGCAGAAAAAAAGCTTAAAATGTAAAGCTGTCCAAATGCTCAGCATTATTGGAAACTATTATACATGTACTGGCCACTAGCAACTACAGCTTAGCAAGCCCTCCCTCCCACCATTTCCTACTGTCAGTCAGCCTCACAGCCAAATAGCACTAATGGAAATGAATGGAGGAAAGACAACAACAATGAGAGGGAGGGAGCGAGAGAGGGAAGTGTGTGAGGGCCATAGAAGGAAAGTGAAAGAGAGAAAGAGCATGTAAACAACAGGTCAAATGCTGGGAGAGGTGAAGGTATGTAAAAGAAACAGAACGAAAGAGAACATGCGGCAGAGAAGGGATAGTACTGTTCTTAGGCCAGAAGGGAGTGAGTGCAATGCTGAAACCTGATAACCTCTATCAAAACACACTCACTTGCTGCACATTAGCATATGTTTTGCCTCCTCTGGGATCACAAGACCATATTAAACGAAAGTCTTGTTTCACATTTAAGCCCCCTAGTTGACAAATAAAGTGAAGCAAATTCTTTCTTTAACTTCTCAGATTTTCCACATCATTCTTTAACCAGTCTTCCTTCTTTCACCGCCTCCGTCTCTCTCTATATCTCTAAGCCTCTCTCTCTTAGGGACGAGCAGCAGCCCCTGTCCTGGGGCCCGAGCAGATGGCATGCTGTCATTAGTGTATTGTCTGTGCTACTACCGTGCCTGATAACGGGCCTGTAGTGAGTGCAATGGCAGGTGCACTCACTCAAACCCCTCCCTGCCCCAGCCATCTGCCACACACACACACACACCCAACTCAAGGAGGCCTCAGCTAAGATCCCTAAAAAAATTAAAGGAGGAAGAGAGAGCGAGAGACAGAGACACAGAGAGAGAGAGATTCTCTCCTGTAGACACTTAAGCCAAGTATTTAAAAAAACCTGATATCTAGGCTCCCTCTCTCCCTGCATTGGTTTCACTTCTTGGTTGTAAACAAGGATCTACCTTTCGTTTCATGCCATCCATTGCGAGGAGTGTCAGCAGTAAATAACATGCACAAGGCTAAAGCCAGGGTGAAAGGTCATCCATTTTATTTCAAATAACCTTAATGGAAAACAGTAATAGAGGTCTGCAAACACCTTGTGACTGTATTAGCAGTTGGTGACATAAGCAGTTAAAACTTTTTTTTGATCCTAATTGCACAGTTCACGATCCTTCAGAATGATCTGAGCATGTTCCTCTCTCTCTACAGTGGCTCTACAGGGCTACTGCAATAATGATTTCTCATAAGTTTGTTTTTCCATCTCCGCTTGCCATGATTCAAGCCTTGTGTAGCACCAAAACCAGCTCTTGGAATTCCTTTATCCAAGTGCCATATACTGACTAATAAATGCCTATTATTGCTGAGGTGCATGTGTGCGTCAAGAAGAATTTGTCCTCCAAAATATTTTCTTTTTTCCATCCTACACAGCAGGTTGATATACCCCTTATCACCCCTTTATCTGCAAACCCCTAAAAAACAGCAGCCCAGGCTGAAAAGTCCAAGAAAGTTGGGTGCTTTGATCCTGATAAAGCTGCAGGACACCACTGGCTTGTTACTCAACTGGGAGCTTTGTGACCAATGGCATGAGAGAAAGTTGAATGGGCCCTTGTCCTTTCTCGCTTCTAGAAGCTTAAATATTGTTGTTTTCTTCGATTTCGATATTTACTAGAGTGAAATCCCAGCACGGAAAATAGAATGCAATTCAAACCGATTTTAAAAAGCCTGCCATCCTTGCAGAGTTAGTATTTGCCAGCACATTCTGAAAGTGTGCAAGAAGATGGGAATTCTGCCAAGCAAAGGGAAAGTAAGGAGAAAAGAGAAAGTGAGAGAGAAAAAGATAAAAAGGGGCGTGAAAGTAATGTGCTGAGAAAAACAAGCAAGTATTCACTTCTCCCAGCAACCTTTACCCAGCCAGGCATTCCAGCCATAAAACCTCATCGGTACTTGACGACGACTCAAAAGCAACATGCCGGCTGCTTCACCGGGACTACCAGTGCATTTGGTACTCCTTCCACTCTTTTTCCTCTTCATTTATTTTCTCTCTGGCTCGTCCCCCAGTGAGGAAAGAGAAAAACTCATCTGCTGTCAACAAACCCACCTCTGTCATTTTAAGTGTGCCAGCTCTAGACACCCTTTTGGAAACAATTCTGCTAAATGGAGATGTTATAATATGGACACGAGGGAGGATGGAAATGATTTGTAATACGTGCTGCAGAGCAGGGCAGGCTGTACTGTATGCATATGTGTGCGCGCGTGCGCGTGTGTGTGTGTTGAGCCACATGCAAAAACAGTGTGCACAGGGAAAAGCCCCAGGCACTTACATTATTCAAGCCAGCATGCTGTTAAAGCATGCAAGAGCACACACCCACAGATCACTGAAAGTAAGCAACTTTATCACATTCCCAATTTGCCTATTTGAGATCTCAAACTAAGACTAAGACTATCTCAGGCTGACAGCCCAGTGGCATGCATGCAAGTTTGCAGGTTTGCTCATATGGCCACCACATGGACAATACAAAGAAAAGAAAAAAAGATCCAGCAACTAAACATGGTGTTTGGAAGGGCTCTGGACACTCCGACCCCCTCGCGGGAGGAAAACAGCGCAGCTCACGTGACCCGGAGCCTCCAAGCGGGCTCGCTGACTTTCCCCGCAGCCTCCGATCTAAGAATAGTGCTTTTCCATAATTCAAGATCAGTGTCAAATACTCGGCGACGGATACGCTGCCGTGTGCGTGCAGAAACGGTGAGATTTCGCCAAGATCGAGCGCAAAACAAGCCCGATCCCCTCGATCCCGCAGTTCCGGACTTCCTACGCACTTGGCTTGTTTACCAGCGCGCTGCCCCCGAGCTCGTCACGTTTGTCACGTTTCAGATTCCTCGGAATTCCTCAGACTGAAAAAAACAGAACAAACCCCATCTCGCCTACAACAACAGCACCCTCGACCTGCACAGACGGACACTAAGGCTGTGCTCCGAGCGTAATGAATTGCATAACTCTATTTCGCTCCCTGAGCTGCTGGCGGATTAATTGCTTTCTGCCAGCTTCTCTGATTTTTATCCACCCATTCCACCTTAAATGATTCAGCTTCGTTCACCACGGTCATCACCATCTATGTGGCGTTTTCTGCAACTCATCTACTGTTCCCTCAGCTGGGTTTACTATCCATATTTCACTTTTTTACTTTCATATTGGAGATCAATGAAAAAATGCGTACAAAAAAATTAATTCCTGGTCTTGGAGTGCAATAAAAATAGCCATAAACCAATTTTTAAAAAAGCTACATTTTCTTTAAAACATGTTTCAACAACTGAAACGAATGCAATTTCAAAAATGACATTTTTAAAGAAAGGATCTCGCTAAGGGCAATAATCTCCTTATAATCGCTGCCCCAAGTGCAGAATCATCTCCTAAAGGGCATCGGTTTGGACCACAAGACAAACATCATCAGAGCTCACCTTTCACCGTGGTCACCGTCTCCTTGAATCCCAGGGAAACGTATGGACTGGCATGTAATCCATTTATTCCACCCTTGCAGCAACTCACAGTCTTGAAGCCCATCATATTTTCACAGTTCCCTAGCTCTCTGTTCTCCATGAGGTTTAAGGCAATGTAGTTCAGACCGTTCTGATAGCCGGCCGAGGTCTCTCTGCACATGGGGCTGCCGTACTCTTCATCAGAACCCTCGCTCCGGGCTGAGACGTTCTCCACGGAGGCAGAGCTGTGGCGCTTGGAACTGTGGGCGAAGGAGGGAAACACGGGCGTAACAGTGGTGGTGGAGGAGAAGGTCTCTGAGCTGTGCCGTCTGCGGCCGTGAGGGTCAGCTCGGATCACCTTTGCCCCTCCATCTGGGTCCACTGAGGTGTTGGGCATCAGGAAGGCCCCGATACTTTGCATCCCTTTGTCACCAAGAGTAAGCCTCTGTACTCTGCTTGCAGGGCTGAGTGCACCACTTTCTCTGTCCTCAGAAATGAAGGAGGATGAGATGCTCGCGTCATCAAACTTCACCTCAGCATATTCATCTTTATCAGTGCCGGATGGACACAGAGAGCTCCTTTGCTCACCAGGAAAGTATGTCCCTTCCTCAGAAGGGCAAGGACATTTAGTGAGCTCAGGCATCTCATGAAGGGGACTAGTGAGGATTTCCCCAGATTTGGGAGAGTGCGAGCTGAGATCAAGGTTCATGTAGTTTGAGAGAGGGGATCTTTGTCTCATGCTGTTCAGGCTGGGAGATGAACCCTGGCTCTCCATTGACCCTGAGGGCAAGGAGTAGCGGGCAGTGTCCCCAAAGTCTATGTTAATGTACTCTCCTGGGCTTTTGGGTTCACAGGAGAGGGGATGCTCGTTCATGCTCGGGAGCATCCTCAGAGTATCCAGAGATAATCTATTTGGTCTGGTGAGTCTAGCTCTGTGCAACATCCCGTCGGTGCTGCTGTGCCTAAATGGGGGCAGGGTGGAGGGGCTAGGCCCAGAATTTGCTGCAGACATGGTATAGTAGTTTGCTTCTTCTGCTGGCCTGTGGCTCTGTGGGCTCATTAAAACATACTGGTCTTCTTCTCTTTTAGGACCCTGATATTTGTTAGAGCGCGAGCTTAGGAAAGGTGAGGGCCGATGTGCTGGCTCACACCCACCAAGGAAGTAATCAGGTGGAGTGTGCGAGACATAAGGATCAACAGGTGACATGTTCATATACTCCCCATTTGCCACTCTGCCATCAGAGCTCTCCAGTGAGGACTTCGAACCAGACCACATCCTCATATAGCCACTGTCCTCCACTGAACTGCTGCCGGGGGAGTTTTGGGTTGTGCCTTGGCAGCCTGTGGCCTGAGGGTGGGACCTGGGATTGATGATCTGTTTGGGAGCTGAGACACTCATTGGGCTCATGGGCATGTACTCGTCATTTCTGCTGCCTTGTGGTGCCACACCTGGTGTCATGGGCATGTAGCCGTCATCCCCTAAGTTACTGCAGGAGCTCCTGCTGGAGCCAATTTCAATATCCCCGTAATCCTCAGGGTATGAAACCTTTGGAGAGGCAGAATGTGTGTTCAGCCCTGAATGACCATTTGTGTAAACCGCCCTCATCAACATATACTCATCAAGGGAGGCTGACGACTGCTGAGAGGGTGCCCTTGGTTGTCTTGGTGTTGTGAGGGAATATGTCCTCTTCCTATAGGACTTCTCCAGATCCAACCTCTCTCTACTGGATGCCTTCAATGATTGGCAAGATGGATTGTCCATCATCATATAACCACAGAGATCACTGCCTTCTTGAGAAGGAGGTGTGCCGGAGAAGGATGAGGGAGTATTGCTATTCAATGGGTTGTACCTCGCATCCCCTGGGCTGGATCCATAATCGTCACATGACAGGAAACCTGTGTCACTAGGTGACCCTGAAACAGAACCGCTGCAGCTGGAAGGTTTGTGTACCGTTGAGGAGGTGGAGCCATTCATGCTTGCAGTGGAGAGACTCAGCGGACTAACAGCTGGCGGAGGGGAATGAGACACAGGTATAGACATGGACATGGATCTGCTGTGATGCAAGAGTGACGGTTCAAATGTTCGGCACCCAACAGAAACTGTATTGGACCTGCACATGTGGTTCCGGCTGGCAATGCCTGGGCTTCCGTTCTCCGATATCGACATGGAGACCGGCCGTGCCATGGTACCTTCACCCTCACTGGCCGTGCGTATCCGACAGGAAGCAAATTTGGTGATGGGAGACGTGGCAGCCACGCTATCCGTCCTCGACCTCCTCACTAACCCCGTCTGACTGGGGGGCAAATTGTTCAAGTTCCGCCGGGTGGGTAGAGATATGGTGTTGGAGCCTGATGACTGGCTTTTGCTGCGCGGCCTGAATTCTGACAACTCTTTCATTGCTTTCATAGCCTCCAAAATGGTCTCGTGGATGTTCTGGGCCACGACAGAGTCATCAGCCTGCATCCAAAGCTCTCCAGGTCCCGTCGAGGCAGACCTACCCACCTCTATGAAGAAGAAGCTGTCGGAGTGGCCACATCGCCTGATGTTCATTAGCTGCAGGCTTACAGATGCCACCTCAGAGTTGAGTTTTACGAAGCTTATCGAGCGGCTGGACAAGCACAGCCTGTAAACTCCAGTGATGTTCCTGGTATGGCCAAGTCCCTTCGACTTCAGGTTTACCTGCCACACCTCCTTATAAGCAGCACTGATCGGCGTGATCATGCCGTAGTTGCCCTCATCAAAGCCCACCAGAGAGGATGCGGAACAGGAGACGGCGCTGTCGCACACTTTGCCCTCACTCATCAGGTCGGTCAGGACCCTGTACCAGCTCTCCTGCTCCTGTTCGTTTTCAGCGGCCACGGCGAAGTACTCGTCCTTGGTGTAGAGGGCGATCAGGTACTTGTGTTTGGCGTCGGCGCGCTTGTTGATGCTTAGGCACGAGTCCAGAGAGATGACTCTCTTGGCGGCCGCTTTGTTTTTCCATTTCTTCTCACTCTCGTAGTACTCCAGCCGCGCGGGAGAGCCGTCCTCCTGCTCTCTCAGCACGAAAAACCTCCGGTGCCCGTGCTTCTGCTTCTTCAGATAGCCGCTTTTCCGGACGTGGTTTGAGTTTGCGTTGACATTTGATAACGACGACCCTCCCGTTTGCGGCGGGCTCGCCATCCTCGGATTATCAGACTTTGATCCAACGCTGGGGCACAAAATCGGAGCTGAAATCGAAGCGGTAGAAGTTCCCTGCAGAACGGCTCCTCGCTCAGAATGACTGGAGTGAAGAGGGAAAACAACATGTGACGTTACACACACACATCCCAGCTTTGGCCAGTGGAGAAAACACACAGTCATATAAGGCGGTGCGACCGACCAAGCGGGGGGCGTGCCTGCCAATCTGAGCCAAGCAGGGCTTTTCATTGGGTTCATTGGTCGAGAGAGAAGATTGACGTATGGATGCACGAATGGCTGAGCGGGACGCTTAGCGAATCCCTCGGCCTGTCCTATACAAGGCCCGCCCTCCCTGCCCTTCATCCAAAACAGTGCGGGGATGACACCGTTTACTGTACACACGCACTTTGAGGCAATGATGCGTTTCTTCGTCAGACTACCTAATGTCCATTTATATATAGTGTCGAGACTCTTCCGGCTATTTAACACGCCCGAAAATATCGAGCATTTCAGACGCGGTGGAACCTTTTACTCTAACCGTTAAACGTAAACAACCTGAATATCCAATCCCAGACCCGAAGCTTTTTTTTTTGCCGTTTCGACAAAATGGTGCATTATTTCAGGGGAAAACAACCTCAGAATGTGGATGTCTTACATGTAATTACGTTAAGAAACGAATTGTTAATATATTTTTACAATGAAATATATTTTTGCCTTGATTTTCCGTTTAGTCAGAAAGCTGCTCAAGTTGTAAACAACAGCAGCGCGCGCGCGCGCGTTAGGGTTGCTTGGTTACGTAACGCGCGCATGACGCTCCACACTTACGCACCCGGGTGTCCCTGTCGAATTTTATTTCACACCCGCATTCTGATAAACTCCGCCTTCCGCGCTAGGAGTGGCTGGTATTCCAGCTCTCATTGGTTAAAAGGGTTCCGCATACTGGACGGGGATTGGCTACAAGTTCGTACACACAAGCAGTCGGCCAATGTGTGAAGTCTTCTCTAAATACAGGTGGGGGAAAAAACAGACGCCTGCGGCATTTCCGCCCGTCTGTTTACATGTCAGCACCATTGATGACTAGTGCTGTTAAAGCCATAAATATGATATAAGATAAATTCGCACATTTTGCCCCTCAGAGCAAGGCATGCGTCGTTGTAAAGCTTCGTATGAATCCGTTGGTTGATTCTGACTGTTTTCGGCAATGCGGTGTTTTTACTGATAGTATTTTGTTACTTCACGGTGATGTGAAACGCAAATTGGCGCCCCCTCCTGGTCAACCGTGATATAAGGCTCAGTGGACTCCTTGAACTAAAGCTTCAAAACAACCTTTGCTTGGCCTGCAGTCTGTTTTCACCACTGCGAAACAAACCAGCTAAAAGGTGTCTAAACTTTGTGAATTTCTACTCGTTTATTAGAGCCAGTGAGTGTAGTTATAACTCAATATAGTTGTAATACTATACAAGATGCTCTGTCCAAACTTCATGATATAATGAGAGACAGTGGGGTTATTTCACAAAGAAGGATTTCTCATTGAGAGAGATGACTTAAGCCTAAAGGATCGTCCAACTGGAACATCCCTCTTTTCCTTTTGGACAGACTTGACCAAGTTATCTGGCTAAACTGAGGAGTCCTGCTTTGTGCAATACCCCCATCTATTAATATAAATATTAAACGTGGATTAATTGGCATGGCCAAGCCCCCACTATATTTTTCCATCTTTGGAATTTGTTCATTGAAGGGTCCGATTGTTGATTGTTGGCAAATGTTTTATGTAGTCTATAAAACTCTTGGCATGCTGGTGCAAAACAAACTTGTTTTTCACAAACAGGAGGCTTTGTTGCCAAAGCTGTTTGTTGATTTTCCCAACATATAATTTGCCATCCATGTTAAATGGCTATGGTAGTCACCTCCTTCGCTCTTCACTTACAGTCTGTGTTTGTGTAAGCTGGATGTCCACCGTCTGTCAGCTGTTAGCTGATCTGGAGATCGTATAATCTGCTGATGTTTAGATGCCACTGTATTGGGAATATCTTTGTATCACCCCATTGATCCCCGACTGCATTCATACTGGGCCCAAGAGCATCCCAATGAAGCCTGCTGCTGGATTTGACCCTCTAAAGAAGATTAGTGTGTTCAAACAAAAGCACTGATCTGGCTTGGTGAGATTTGGGGATCGCAAGCCCCCTTCTCTGAAATGAGCAGCTGTCTGTATTAATACCCACCTTTCTCACACATACACAGATGAAATAAGATCATATGGGGTGGCTTGGCTGTTGTTCCTGATGTTGTTTTTGAAACCATTTGTTATTTTGACATCCGTCTGTTTTATGTTTTTACCCCCAAAGTGTTCAATCAATGCTTAGCGCATACAACAACACATGTTTAAGGCAGTACTAATCCTACACAGTGGTGAGAAAAGGAAATGGGGCACACTGGTGACAGCTTAGATGCAATACAGCTACTTAGATGCAGAGTAATAGGCCATACCCTGGCCATGCTAGACAAATGGCAAAATGATCCACTGATTTGTGAATTTACTGTTTTGCTGCACTAAATTCCAGCATTTAAAAAAGCTTTCATGGGAAAGAGTTAATTGCAAAGAAGTCTCACATTTCTTTTGAGCGGTATTGATAGGAACCAGGAGGCTCAGTGTCTACAATACTTCCCAGGATGACCAGTCTTTTATTATCATTATTGAAACCATAGTAGTAAAACTTTCTACAGGGATGTCTTACAATGCCCAGCATATATCTCTCTAATCAAAACACAGGAATTTAGGCCAAAACTGCCATAAAACATCATTACGAAATATATTCACATCTGATGTCAAGTAGCTTTTAAGTAGCTTTGAGTGGCGTTCAGCTCCTCAGATGCCTGGTTCCATCAACAGCGCTATAAACAATTCTGACTCTGTAGTTTTTTTCTATGCAAGGAACATCAGACCACTCTGAATAATTTGTATTTTTCTGTGGAGTTCCTATTTAAATTATTTTAAGCAGAAGGTAATTCCCTTCAAGCTACAAAATAAAGATGGCCAGTTTTGGTTATCTGAAAACCCTTTAAGTTCTTTGATGAGCCATTTTTGTGAATGAGATTTTTGAGGATGAGAAACCTTTGAAGAGTATTAATGTAAAGAATGGCAATATATAAAAGTTGCACTGCAATGCAAAAGTTGCACTGCAATGCACACTGCAATGCAAAAATACTACAGAAGTTATTAAAGACTCAATATTGAGTTTAGTTTTTTAAATATATATATATATATATATATATATATATATAATTTTGTGTATACATGTCATCATGTCATACATACAAAATGTCATATATATATATATTTTTTTTTTTTATATATAATTTTGTATATACATGTCATCTTAACTTAATTAAATAATTTTTAGAATCCAACATTAACCAACATTTTTATAACTTCATTGTAATTCTTTACAATATATATATAAAATTCTATTTTCAGCTGCATATGTAGCAGCCTGTCTGAGGAGGGAAGTGGTTAAACTGTAGGCACAACACAGGCTGTTTAAGGGTTTCTTTGCTCCACTAAAGTCGGTTAAAGGTATCTTGTATCTTGCATTCTTGTCTGAACTGAGATCTTGATATTGTTCTGTTTTTTTTGTTTGTTTTGTTTTTTGCTTTAGTTTTTGTATGCTTGTAAATTACTCCTGTACTATATGTTGTTACAGCATTTCTAGATTTCTTTTATTTGATCGTATTTCTATTGTATCTTTATTCTTATTACGCTTACCTTCTATATAATAAATTATATAGATAAACTATAATAATAAATGTGTTGAAAGTTATTATTGTGAATGTAATGACCAGTACATCAAACAATGAAACTACTACTCTAGACAATACCTCAGCACTTCTACATCAATACTACTAACATAGACTCTACTATTGGACTACCACTACAATACTATTACTGTAGACCATACTGTAGCATTCTATGTACCAGTAAACTGCTATAGATTATAATACTTCTACTATAATACTGCTATAAACTCATTCTTTTTGAAATTGCCAGTAAAATAGCTGAAAAGTCATTACAGACTTCAAATTTAGCACTTATGGTTAGAAAAGGAACAAGGTGAAGTGAAACTGACTATTCTCATCATTGTGAGACGCAGCTCAGCACAACACAACGAAATTCAACCTCTACATTTCACCAATACACACAGCGGTGGCCTAGTGGTTAGGGAGTTGGCCCCTGGATCGGAAGATGGGTTCGAATCCCTTACCGGTAGGTTGCTCTGAGATACCCTTGAGTGAGGTACCGCTCCTGGCACTGCTCCCCGGGCACTTTCAATAGCTGCCTCCTGCTGCATGTGTTTGTGTGTGGGTCAAATGCAGATGTTTGTAATTTCATTGTGTTTCACTGTGTGTTATGCCTTGTACTCACCATGACAAGAATGGTCACTTTCACAGAGCTTGACTCATGTGACTGCTGAGGAAGGTTTCTCATTCAGTTACATATCAGTGAGAATAAATATGCCTGATCTATGTGAGATAATTAACAGAAACATACCACAGATTTTAAGATATGTTTAAACAGGCTTTACTCAGACTTACGCAAAGCTGGCTAAAGACTAAAGCATTAAACTAATCTGGTGTGTGTACCTGGCGTAGGTCATACCTTGATAGTTACCATACCAACAATCTTTTGAGTGAAGTTGGATCAACTTAAATGTATTTGTCTCTACTTGTGAAGATATGAGCAGTGAAGAATTGCGCAGCGAAGCAAACCGAACCTCACAATTCGTAAACATTGATTAATAAGGCTTCCTTTTAGGTACTTTACAGAGCAGCATGGTAATCCCATTGTGGACGAAAACTGTAATCACATTCGGGATGGTTTAATTAACTCCACCATGCCTTTGACAGAAGAAGTCTGTTTGAATAAAAGGAAAGAAAGAGCCTGAGATGGGGCATACATTATTTTTGTTTACGTATCACTACAGGCTAATCCGTTTTTGAAGATCAGACATCTCCAGATTCACAACATCTATGAACTGTTTATCTGCTTTACAAAAGACCAGAGCGGACCTTTCAAAGGAAAAATGCATCAGCATGGAATGTTATAACAATTTCATGACTCAGTTAAAGGAAAAGTTCATGCAAATTTCACAATTTCCCCTTTAGGCAGTCAATCAGTGAAGACATGTTAGGCGTCTCATGTGGAAAAGTGTTTGACCTTGTTAAAGTAGTTGCATCACATATACACTGTGTGTACAATTATTAGGCAAGTAAGTATTTGACCATATCATTACTTTTCTGCATATCAGTATGGTTTTATGCCAAGAAAGAGCAGTACAGATGCAATGTTTGCTCTGAGGGTGTTGATGGAGAAGTACAGAGAAGGTCGGAAGGAGTTGCATTGTGCCTTTGTGGACTTGGAGAAAGCACATGACAGGGTGCCTAGAGAGGAGTTGTGGTTTTGTATGAGGACGTCTGGTGTTACAGAGAGGTATGTGAGAGTACAGGATATGTATGATGGTGGTGTAACAGTGGTGAGATCTGCAGTGGGAGTGACGGATGCATTTAAGGCAGAGGTTGAATTACATCAAGGATCAGCACTGAGCCCATTCTTGTTTGCAATAGTAATGGACAGGTTGACGGACAAGGTTAGACAGGAGTCTCTGTGGACGATGATGTTTGCTGATGATATTGTGATCTGTAGTGAGAGTAGGGAGCAGCTTGTGGAGAACCTGGAGAGATGGAGATCTGCTCTTGAGAGGAGAGGAATGAAAGTGAGTAGGGCAAGACAGAATACATGAGTGTGAATGAAAGGGAGGAAAGTGGAGTGGTTAGGATGCAGGGAGTGGAGGTAACAAAGGTGGAGGAGTTTAAATACTTGGGATCAACAGTTCAGTGTAATGGCGAGTGTGGAAGAGAGGTGAAGAAGAGAGTGCAGGCAGGTTGGAATGTGTGGAGAAGAGAGGCTGGAGTGATTTGTGACAGACACGTACCAGCTAGAGTAAAAGGGAAGGTTTACAGGACAGTAGTGAGACCAGCTATGTTGTATGGGTTGGAGACGGTGGCACTGACGAAAAGGCAGGAGGCAGAGCTGGAGGTGTCAGAGTTAAAGATGCTGAGATTTTCGCTGGGTGTGACGAGGATGGACAGGATTAGAAATCAGTATTTTAGAGGGACAGCTCAGGTTAGACGTCTTGGGGACAAAGTTAGAGAAGCAAGGTTGTGTTGGTTTGGACATGTGCAGAGGAGAGACGAGGATTATATTGGAAGGAGGATGTTGAAGATGCAGCTGCCAGGAAAGAGGAGAAGAGGAAGACCAAAGAGGAGGTTTATGGACGTGGTGAGAGAGGACATGCAGATGGTCGGTTTGAAGCAGAAAGATGCAGAGGACTGTAAGAAATGGAGACAGTTGATCTGCTGTGGCGACCCCTAAACGGGAGCAGCCGAAAGAAAAAGAATTACTTTTCTGCATATATTACAACTCCAACCGAACAGAAACCTGAATGCTCATTGTATTTAAGCAAATTACGTGATGTTCCAAATTATTATGCAAATTATATTTAAGTGTCAAAGATTAAATATTTTGTTTTTCAATTAAACTCATGGATGGTATTCGTTTGCCTGGTTAGCCCAATTAAAGGAAGAACTACTGAAGCATCCTCAAGCAAAAGACCCATGAGGGTGGGAGGCAGTTCACATCCGAACAGCAGCTCTGGAAGGATATTCTCACATCTTGCAAAGATATTCAAGCAGAAACTCTCCAAAAACTCGCAAGTTCAATGGATGCAAGAATTCTGAAGCTGCTATCAAATAGGGGGTAATAAATATATAACTTGACCTGTTAAGATGTTTTTGATTGAAATAGCTTTTGATTCCAGTAAATATGACCTCCTCATGCTGCAAATTCAACCAATGACCATTTTCAGTTCTTTACAACCTATAAAATGTTTTGAAACTCTGCTGTGCGTAATAACTTGGAACAGTGCATTTGAAGTTTTTTATTTTTGAAAAACACACTGCTATGATTGGGAGGTTTGTTCAGTAACATTTGAATTATACTCTAATGGTTGATGACTCGAAAGGAAAATCTGAGAGAAAGATCATTTGCATAATAATTTGGAACGCAGTGTATATCAAGGCGTGCATAATTATTAGGCAGCATCTTTTCCTCCAAAATGTAATAGAACTGACTCTGAAAAGTCAAAAATTGTAGAAAGGCTTTCAGAGGGATGCAGCACTCTTGAAACTGCAGAACCATCAAATGGTTTGTTGCAAATATTTAACAGGTTTGCAAGAAATGGTGGCCTAGTGGTTAGGGCATTGGCCGGGGGATCGAACCCCTTCCCAATGGGTTGCCCTGAGGTACCCTTGAGCAAGGTGCCGTCCCCGTCCCGCTCCTCCCTGCGATGGGCTGGCGACCTGTCCAGGTTGCGTCCCCCGTCCTCACCCTGTGTGCGCTGGGTTGGACACCAGCACTCCCCCGCGACCCCGTTTGGGACAAGCGGCAGAAAATGGATGGATGGTGTTGAGGAAAAATAAAAAAAAGACACAAACTGTTAAAGCTTTGAGAAGAATCAAACGTGAAGCTACCAGGAACTCATGATCCTCCAGTGCGGTCATATTCCAGAAGTGCAGATGAATATAAATAAGTGAGATGGGAAAATTTCATTTTTCATTTAGTTGCGTAATAACTCTGCACACGTATATGTATCCTCTGAGAATGCTCACACTCACATTTCCTTTGTACATCATTCAGGTTTCAGGGTTTTTAACATTTTGGATTGTCCAAAAGCACTCACCAAATCATTGTGCACAGAGTGTATACGTCTCATGCGATGGGGGAATTGTGTTATTTTGAATTGGTCAACCTCTCTTTCCATTCAGAATTAGAATAGTCATTGCATAGAGCACAAGGAAAGTCAGGTGTAATCCTGATGTTGCTTACACATAAATATTGATTAAAAATAGTTTAAAACAGTAGAGTCCATCCTAGACAATGATAAGAAGCTAAATATATGCATAGATTATCTAAACTATAAGATAAAAACCTTTTATTTCATAAAACCTCAAAGAAACCTGAAACAATACAAAGAAACCGAAAAAAATTGAAGTGCAGATGTTGCATTTTATGATTTTGCACATTTGTTAAAGCCATCCCGCAATACAGAATGCATATACACATGCAAAAAGTGTCATATGAAATGTAAGCCCCTTTTTAGAGTTATGTAACTGTATATTATAATCACATGTAATATGGTTCTTGATATTTCCTGTTTTCTCTGTGAAAAATCAAAAGTATTTCTAGACTAAACTAGTTTTGACTAGATCTGCACCCAAATAGCCCATCCATGAAGCACCAGCAAGTCATCCTTGTCAATGAGTATAGTGCCCTCTTCTGGGGAAAAAAGAAAACAATGACAAATCTGATCATGCAAACTTGCATGACCCACTTCTGAGAGGCTGAGCAATGTCATGGGTCTGCAAAAGAAAGAAATGGTTCTAATCAATGGAAGCACTTAAACACAGCAACCAAGTGAACAAGAAAGCTTTAAGTTGAGTGAATATTTCACAAATCTTTATTTATTGAACATTCAAGTTGCAAACCGTTTAAAAAAAAAAAAGTCATAAATAGAGCTCACAGCACAAATACAGCAGATACAAATGAAATAAAACCGTTTTAAAAAGACAGAAATCAACGAGACCATCCAGTAATACAGTCTACAATGCACACACATAATATGCTAAGGCACATGATCAAAATGAAGGGGAAGATCAGTTCAAGTTATTTAAATTCAACAGTTTGTACTCTACACATAGTTCACATGGTCATGATAAGTGCAACTGCAGTTATGTACTGCAGAGTATATAAATGTATCACAGTAAATGTTGTTTATAGCCTTTCCTGTACAGAAGGCCTGTCTCTGCAAAGAAGAAGAAGGAGGAAAAAAAAGGCCTAGACATGTTTTTTCCATGTAAATATGCTGAACAATCACAGCTCAAAATGAGTGCTTCTTCTGATCAGCCAGTGTTTAAAAGGTGTGAAATACAGCAAAAGTGAATCATTTTCAAAATAATGATCATGGCCCATTATTGATTCACATTACATTTTAAAAAGTGCAAGACAATCACAATATGTAGCAGTAGATTCACAGCAGCTTTTTGGTCCAGATAACACAGCCCTATGCCAGAACCAGCTGGTACATTAGGATCCAAGGCAAGATGTTTGGAGAAAGGGATGCGTGTTTGATGTTTAGCACCAGATTACCTTGCAAACTGGAAATAATGGCCCTGGCAACAGTGATTTTCCTGAGGAGATTTTGGTTGGGCAATGGAATCCTTAGATCCGACAACCAACAGACATCCTCCCTTGATCTGTCACCAACATCGGTAGTTTGTGAAGAAAAAGTTAATGCGGTCAAACCTTCCTCACGTGCAACATTCAGGCTTCTTCTTAATAATTTCTTCCTCATAGTCTTCCAAACACACAGTGGGCGACTCGACTCGTACCTGCTTTTGCAAGATGTATGGAAGCACCAGCTCAAAAAGCGCCTCAAACAGGGCGTCTACATTGTAGCCCGTCTTGGCACTGGTCTCAAAGCACATCTTTTCAGCTGAAGGGCTGGTGCTTTCGTCCAGCCCTTTGTAGAGGATGATGCGGTTATAGAGCGCCATGGCATCTTCTCTGTGGACCTGCTTGTGAATGGTAGGCGTTTGTGGAGGGGTGGGGCGAGAGTTTACTTGAACGTTTGCCTCCTCTGGCCCGACGTCCTCAGGAGTTACAACCTGGGCGCATGAGTCAGTGAGGTCTACCTTGTTGCCAACGATGGCAAAGATGCAGTCGTTGTTGGCGGAGTCGGTGAGGGACAAGAATCGCTCCTCCAGCTGCAGCAGGCTCTGCCAGTTGGTGACATCATAGGTGAGGATGATGGCAGCTGCACCGCGGCAATACATGGAGCCCAAGCCATGGAACTGCTCACGACCTATAAAAACACAAAATGAAACTTTGAAAACACATGTTTACATATAAGAAATATAATGCAGTGATATGGGCCCATATTGTAACGTATCGATCTGATTAGATTCATTGATTTTCACAGCAAAGACATCGAAGCAGACAGGTTTTGCCTGAGCATCTACATTTGGGGCAAGGAGTGAATTCTGTAAATGTTCTCCGTGTGTAAAATCAGATCTTTATTTCAATCTCTGTTAAGCATAGTTGCCCAAGACTTCAGAGCCTAACTTCAATGTTTCCAGCAGCTTTAGAGAGAGAACTAGTCCAAATTTTAGTTTCAAGCAATCCAACAAATTTGTCTATCTAGTCATTTCAAATCTAGTCATTAAACAAGTCAGCTGACTTCCCAAACAAAGCAGTGTCTCAGTACGCCGAGCGCACGAATCAAATACCCTGACGTGCAGTATCGCTGCAATGTCCACAACAGTAATGCTCAAAGATTTTTTTTTTTGTATGCAAGACTTCAGTGCTAGTGTAAACAGGTGTAGACATACTTGTTATATCAAACCTTACAACATAAAACATTACACCTACATTTATTTATTATTTACTATTATTATTATTATTATATACTCACTGTGTATGGTTATCTTTCCTGTGTTTATATTCTTTATTTCTTTGTTAATTGCCCTGTAAATATGTATATATCTCTGTATATGGATGTCTTTCCTTGTTTTCTATATTTTTTTATTCTTTCTTTCTTGTTAAAGAGCCCTATAACACCCGAATCTCTCATTCATGGGATAATAAAAGATTATTCTGTTCTATTCTAAAAGCATAAAAGGACCATTTCAAACAAAATCTTATTTTTCCAAAAGGTAAAAAAAAAAAAGGTGTCTTAATGTTTGAAGGTAAAGAGACTTGTTTGTGCACAACAAAATTAATTCCACAATTACTTACACTCACTCCATGCCAGAAAATAGTAAAATAAATAAATGTGCCAAAAAAAAAAAAAAAAACCCACAAACACTGATGTCAAAACATATGGACAGTAAACTTATATACACACACACACACCTTTCCAAACTGATATGAACATAAATCTTAGATTTCTTTTCTTAAAGTTACTTTCCTGCGCAGTATGTACGTGCATGCTATCCCACAGAAAGTACATCATCAGGGTCCAAACACAACACAAAGAAATTGGACTTTAAGGAAGACATCCCCGATTCAGAGCTGTCAAAGGTTCAACACACAAAACAATTCGGAGTTTGAAAACAGCCTCACTTTGGGCAACTGAAGTTTCCAGCAAGATTACATAACAAGCCTTAATGCTTAAGGCTTTCAGTAATTAATGTTTTTCGAACAGAAAACAATCTAGGGGATGTTGATGCGGTCATCCCATAACGTGGTGTTTCAGGGTGCTCTCACGTCCTTCATACCCTTTGCTTTTCTCTCATTAGTTAGTTAGATTACTTTTCTTCAAGAATGATGAGTTCCCAACCACTCGCTTAATCAACCATTGTTAGGGTTTCACAGATTAACTGCATATGCTGCTCACCCTCCCTAACCATTGCCCTTAATTAAAGTGAAAGTGACAACCCTTGTCATTGCGAGGACATAGCACAGCACACGTGAACCACAACGAAATTGGACCTCTGCTTTTAACCCATGCACACAAACACAGTGAGCAGTGACGAGGACGGTACCTTGCTCAGGGGTACCTACTTGTGAGGGAATCGAACCCACAATCTTCCTATGCGGGGCCAACTCCCTAACCACTAGGCCACCGCTGCCCCTAATTAGCCATCAATGTTGAAATCTGATGCTGATTCATATAAAAGTTAGACATCTTTTTAGTAACATCCTGCTTTCGCTCTTCTGTTGGGTTCCCCTTCTGAATCTTTTTCCCACGGTACCTTCCTCCAGCTTTCAGGAGTGTTCTTCTTGCCCCCGTCTCCATAAGCATGTTTGCTTATGACTAAGGCATTAGATCATGAAAAAATAACATGCAAGTTTAGTTTTAAAAACTGTTTGTAGCTAATGAAGTAAAAGCCTGAAATGGCCAAATAGGCTGAAGGTTGAAAAGAAACTTCCAAATGATGGCAGACCAGCTCAAGCTTCAAAACTTCTGCTGATGCTTTAAAACTTTTAAACAGGAAGTAATATTTAAGATCTGAGATATGTAAGATTAAATCTCAGGTGAGACATAATAAATGTGTGTAATAAAGTGAAGGTGATTAGAATATCGCGAGTGTATGAGCCAAATGCATCCCTTGTTAAAACTAATTTTAGAAAACAATCCAATTGCCAAACTGCATTTTACATAATCTGCAGGCAGATCAACATAAATTTAGAAACTGTTTTTTTTAATTCCATAAAAAACACACAACAATCCAACAAAACATCCTTAAACATTTAAGGCCCATTTCCAAGACATGGACTATGTGATGTGCTTCACCACAGTTTTAATTAAACCAAGTTAAGGATCTTCCGGGCAGCCCTTATAGTTTTACAAATTGTAATGTCAAGATGTAGAGCCATTTTATTCATATTCTAAAATGTAATAAAACATTTTTGTGCACATGATGTTTTTATAGCTACTGGTTGTAATAATACTTTCATGTGTGCAGTATAAAACTTTTAAGCACAAAAAAACGTGTTCTCTATATTCCCAATCGATGCATAAGCTGCAAACTCATGACTTTTCACATCCATGTAGTAATCAGGGGAAAAACGAGTTCTTGTTTCAAAGCGAGCTCAAGTTTCATTACTTCTCAGGTTTTCACAGAAGAAACAGTTGCAATCACTTTTTAAAGGAACGGTTAAAAATCTAACTTGCATTTTGACACACTATCACTTTCTGAGCCGCTTGTCCTCATTAGGGTCGCACGGGGTGCTGCAGCCTATTCCAGCGCTCACAGGGCAAAAGGCAGGGAAACACCCAGGATAGGTCACCAGTCGATCGCAAAACAGACACACAGACAAACACAACCACACACACACTTACTCCCACCTGGGGGACAATTTATCATCTCCAATCTGCCTGAAGTGAATATCTTTGGACTGTGGAAGGAAACCGGAGCTCCTGGAGGAAACACACACAGACACTCCCTATAGATATAAAACATACAGACTCCACACAGAAAGGACCTGGAACGTCCTGCCTGGGAATCGAACTCAGGACCTACTCGCTGTGAGGTGGCACTACTACCCACACATATAATCAATCATGCAAGACATGTTTGATGTCCAGAGTTTGCTGCTGAAGCTCTAAAAGCTGATGCAAATATGATTTAGATTTTGGGTGACATGGGCTTCCAATCCATTAGATTACTCCATGATGTTCTCCACAGAATGATTCCCAACACTCTGACATTATTTCAGTACATCATTTCGCTCCAAAACTCCAGATATCGCTCCGAAGCTCCATGGAATTACTCCATAGATCTATGACATCATTCCATGGAATTTTTCCAGAACACTGTTTCATTAATGAGGCACTTAATCCGATACCCTGAAGTGACACCATGACATTCCTTCATGGAGTTACATTTACAGCATTTAGCAGACACTCATATGCAGAGCGACTTCAAATTCCGATTACAGGGACAGTCCCGCTGAAGCGACTTGGGGTCAAGGGTTTTGCTCAGGAACCCAATGGTGGTCGATTCGAACCTGCAACCTGAACCTCTCGGTCCATACATGAGTATCCCACCACTAGTCCACCAGCGCCACCTCCATGACATGACTCCATCACCCACAAAGTTCTAAACTAAAGAAGCAAAACACAGAATCAAAGCAAGCCTGGGCTGATCTGCTGTAAGACCTCACGGCGTAGATGTGACTTCTTGGTGACCCATGTCTTTAACCCGCTTGAGAAACTGGGGTGAACCCAGGACTCATGCTGTGGTCATCTGAACGATCACGTGCAGAAGATCTGAGATGTCTGGGAATGTTTTGGAAGCGTGCCAAAAGCACTTCGACCATGTAGGATTCCCACTTTCCTGAAAGAGTTATCACACACACACACACACACACTTGTGCTGCACCATTCAAGGTGGACCAAGCCAAACTCAAAAACTCACCTGCTGTATCCCAATCTGAGTTTTTTTTCGAGTTGTAGAGCCATTTTATTATACAATTATTTGATTTCTGATACATAAAAATGTATGTATCAAATGATACATTTGATTTCCAGTGTTTTAATTAATTAATAAATAAATAAATAAATAAATAAATAAAGTCCCCATGTTCCACCTTAAATGGTGCTTTAAGTTACAATGGCTGGAAATGCTGCGCCTTTTTAGATGGGACGAGCAAGAAATGTTAAAAATCAATTAAATTAATTACAGCTAATAAATAAATAACGGCCTCACCTGCTGTGTCCCAAATAGAGATGTTGTAGGGTCCCCACTGCTTTAAGAAGAAAGCCCCTCCGACTGTGCTCAGGGTGTCTTTAAAGCTCCTCTCCGTGTACCTGTGGAGCAGAGACGTCTTCCCGACGTTCATGTCCCCCAGGATGACCATCTTAATGTCGGGCTTTCTCATTTTCCTCGCTGCGGGCATTTTCCCACGGTTATATGACGCTGAACGAAGCCGTGAAGTTCACAAGCAGCGTGGAGAGACTCGTGGAAAAGCCAGGAAGACTGGAACGGACCCCCTCTTGTAACCTGTCCGGCGGTCCGGACGCCACTTAAACAGTCGGTCTTCTCTCTACAGGTCACCGAGATCCGCAGGAGCAGGAGTTCGCCGCTCTCTTTGGAAGAAAGTTCGTGATTTTTGTGAAGAGATGACGACACGGGAAACTCACGAGGAGCACAGCACGCAGGGCGCAGGGGGGGGAAAAAAACGCGCACCAATTGCGCAATCAGGCATGTGTCTGCGCAGTCACACTGCAGCGACGCCTCACACATGACAGCAGTGAAAGCGGACCGGACGAGCGATCTGTGCGACTACTTTCAGAACCATTTCGATTTTTATGATCGATATATTTAAATACTTTCCCGACACTTGCAAACACCTTTGGCGTCCTATTGTTTAAGAGATGGAAAAACTATTCTCTCCCTTTTTTCCATCTCAAACTTGTTCTCAGTCCATACTGGTCATATAAGAAAAGGAAGCTGTAAAATAAACCAAGTTTAGTGCTCTGTGGGATTGTTTTAGGTTATTTAACCATTCTGGTTGTGAACAACCATAGGTTTGTCTACTCGGGCCAGTTTTTATTTACGTGCATCTCTTATTCTAAGGGATGAACAATAAACTGACTGTTTTTTTTTTTGGAACACTTTAGAATGAGTGACCCATAATAAAGGGCAACAGTGTCAAGCCTCATCAGTCAGTCTGTGCAACAATGGCTTTTTGTTTCCTGTGAGACACAAGTTGTTCGTTGTCAGAAAAAAAAAAGCAAAATCACTACTTCATCAATACAGCTGCAGTGCATAAGAAGGATTGGATGGTTGATGGGAGAACCTAGTCTCGGAGGATGTTTTGGTGCCATTATAAGAAGACAACCTGCTTCGCAGCACTGATGAAAAGACAGGAGGCGGAGCTGGAGGTGTCAGAGTTAAAGATGCTGAGATTTTCTTTGGGGGTGATGAGGACGGACAGGATTAGAAATGAGTATATTAGAGGGACACCTCAGGTTAGACATTTGGGAGACAAACTTAGAGAAGCAAGGTTGTGTTGGTTTGGACATGTCCAGAGGAGAGACGAGGAATATATTGGAAGGAGGATGTTGGAGATGGAGCTGCCAGGAAAAAAGGAAGACCAAAGAGGTTTGTGCAGACATGCAGGTGGTTGGTTTGAAGCAGGAAGATGCAGAGGACCGGAAGAAATGGAGACAGTTGATCCGCTGAGGCGACTCCTAAACGGGAGCAGCCAAAAGAAAGATTACTACGGCTGCAGCATCAAAGGTTTAAAGTTACAGAATTGTTACATTCACTGTTGGAAAATTAAATTGAACAAACATCATGTTGGACGGTAAGTCTTTTAATAGTGAAATGTAATTACTCCAGATGCACAATTCCTGGTCCTTCACTGAAATCTGAACATCATCACAAAGTGCTTTCTCAGTCTGCGAATGCAAAACAGCTTTCAGACCAAAGTAAATAAAAAAAGATGTTTTAAATATGGTCTTTAATGGTAGTAGAGGCGTGGATGTTCAACAAATTGCACTCATGTTGCAGTCCAAGTTAGGCTGAGGAGGACTCAGCTTTCTGGGTCATTAGTCGTCTTCTGCTGCTGTGCGATTTCCCATGTGGATTTGGTTCCTCTGTCCTGAAACCAGAACACATTTGTTAAAAACACCTTAGTTTAAAGAATGCTTAAGCATTTTATGTCTGTGTCTACAATCGTGGCCAAAGGTTTTGAGAATGACAAGTATTGGTTTTCACAAAGTTACTGCTTCATTGTTTTTAGATCTTTTTGTGTTTCCATAGTAACTGAAGTATAATTATAAGCATTTCATTTATTGACAATTATATTGTTTATGCAAAGAGTCAGCATTTGAAGTGTTGGCCCTTATTTTTCAAGATCTCTGCAATTCACCCTGGCATGCTGCCAATCAACTTGGGGCACCACGATAGCAGTGGGTTTGCTTCTTGTTTCCTCACAGCAAGAAGGTCCTGGGTTTGATTCCCTACGTAATTTCTGTGAGGAGTTTATATGTTCTCCCCGTGTCTGCATGGAGCTCTGTTTTAGGGGCAGTGGTGGCCTAATGATGAGGGAGTTGGCACCAGGATCAGAAGGTCATGGGTTTAAATCCCAGACCAGTGGGTTGTTCTGAGTTACCCTTGAGCAAGGTACCATCCCGATCACTGCTCCCTGGGTGCTTTCAATAGCTGCCCCCTGCTGCATGTGTTTGTGTGTGGGTTAAATACAGAAGTGTAATTTCGATGTGGTTCACTGCGTGTTGTGCTGTGTGCTCACAATGACGAATGGTCACTTTCACTTTTCACTTTCAACTTCTGGGCCAACGCCTGACTGATGGAGCCCATTCTTGCATAATCAGCGCTTGGAGTTTGTCAGAATTTGTGGGGGTTTTTTGTCCACCAACCTCTTGAGGATTGCTCAAAAGTTCTCAATGGGATTAAGGTCAGGGGAGTTTCCTAGCCACGGATCCAAAATTGCAATGTTTAGTTCCCCCGAGCCACTTAGTTATCACTCTTGCCTTAGGGCACGGTGATCCATCATGCTGGAAAAGGCATTGCTCTTCATCAAATCATTCTTGTATGGTTGGGAGAAGTTGCTCTCAGAGGATGTTTTGGTACTGTTCTTTATTCATGGGTGTGTTGCTCAGCAAAATTGTGAGTGGTCCTTGCACTTGCTGGACTTTCTTGGGTGCGCTAAAGCCTCTTCATAACAATTGAGCCTCTCTCCTTGAAGTTCTTGATGATCCAATAACCAGTTCAAACAAGCAATAATATAATTGCAATTCATCTGAGCACTCTTTATAACATTCTCAAGTTTTTGCAAATTGCCATCATAAAAACTGAGGCAGCAAACTTGGTGAATGACACAAACGGTAACATTCTTA
This sequence comes from Hepsetus odoe, assembly GCA_017165825.1. NCBI lineage: Eukaryota > Metazoa > Chordata > Actinopteri > Characiformes > Hepsetidae > Hepsetus > Hepsetus odoe. The sequence goes on from CM029386.1 coordinate 11,816,190, forward strand.
AAACTTTTGGCCATGGCTGCAGTATCTGTGTTTCACGTCTGTATCATATCACTGATTACCATGGACAATACCACGGTTCAAAGCAGCAGGTTTACTGCATAACATGATTCAAAACTGCAACATTTACACTCCAACAATCCAAATCTTAGGGTTGGGAATCGAACCCAGAAGCTACTCGCTGTAAAGCGAAAACACCAACCACTGCACCAAAAGGATAGCTTGGAGACCATAAATGCACTTCAACATCCCACAGGCTTTAACCGTGTAAAAGATAAAGCTAAAATAGAAATGAAGTTGTTAAAGTTTACTACGTTAGATTACTTGACATGAGAATATTTCATAGAACATAAAATTGAAGTATATGGGATAAAGCAAAATAAAACCTGTTCTGGGTTTAGAACTGTAGCCTTTTTAGCAAATGTTTAGATCTGCAGCATGCTAATTTTACAATACCAAACACCACCAGCTGACAAAGTATAAATTCAGGTGAATAGTGAAGAGTGAAGGCTCCTAGGTAGTTTTTATTTGTTTCTTTTAAAACCACCTATGGGTAGCCTCCCACACCAATAACAGGTTAGCCTTCCAAAACTATAAACAGGTGAAAGATCTTGGTATACATATGACAAATATATGATGTTTTTTAAACTGAAATATCACAGTATGCAATATTATTTATCATCAGTTCATCTAGATCTTTTAAAATCTGTAAAACACTTCCTTTGTTTTAACAGAACTGTTGGTTTAAACTGAGGCAAATCAGTTGCCAGTGGGCTTAAATGTAATTGACTTGCTATCAAAAAGATAAATCTTACTTTTATCAACACTCCCAAAGGTACTAGATTCTCCCGTAGGGCATCACAGGCCTTCAACAATGGCACTCTGTCATGGTGGGGTTTTTTTCTCTGGGGTTGGACACTATTCTGATGGTCCTGAGGGGCTTTGTCCACAGAAAGAGCGAAGTTTCGAACCTCGCTACGGAAGTGCACCAGCTGCTCCACCACATTATGAAGGACAGTAAATGACTCAGCAGCATAGGACTCCTGAAAGAGAGAATAATGCGGAAAAAATGTAAGGCAAACGCGAGGCACCAAATATGTCAAAATGAAAGACCTCCAATACATTTACTAGAGACTAGAACACCATGCATTGCTTTTCTTTCCTCCCTTTTTATTGGTTAAGAGCCCTGCACGATGAGTTGTTATGCACAAACCTCTGGTTTTACTTTATGGACACACAGCAGTGAGCTACCTTGGTGGTGGTAATGTTTGCTGCATCTTAAGCACAGCAGTGTTTTGTTTTGTTAATATTAGAGAATGTTTAATTGATGTAGCTAATGATTTAGACAGATCCCTAGAACAATTAACAGTAAATAACTAATTATGAATAAAATATAAGGAAATAAATATGTATTCAACTGTTCTGGATTGCTTCTCAAAACAAAGTGGCAGTTAGTATTTTATCTGACTGCAGTGTACCAAAAGAAAGAGTCAATTTTGTGTCTGCTGGTTTAAATGAAGGATTGCACTGAAAATTCCTACAAAAATACATTTTTGAAATGTAAAGAAAGGTCACTCAAAATAGTCTAATGGGAAATGTGAAGAGACTTACTGACTTACAGGTTTACTTCATCAGTGAAAGGAACTGAAAGTCCAGTTTCTTTAAATTCTCATGGTAGGTACATCTACAAATGTACCTCTCTGCAATGAATATCTATAAGCCAAATGTTTTATTGCTGTAAATGAATCTTTTTTTACATCATAAGATGCAGTTGCATTCTCTGAACTGGCCACTAGATGCATTCATCTTCTGGTTCCCATCATCACTGATGTAAATAATTTTGACTCTCATTTTACCTGAAACCACTATGAAAGACCTGGTTTACGGTGTTAAAAGTTAAAAGTACGGTGTTAAAAAACATCAATGATCTCTAACCTTTCTGTCCAAAAGATCTACTCCAAGAACGTCCATTATATCTCTGATGTAAGTCAGCACTGCTCCAAAAACCGCTGGACTCCTAGAGTTCCCTTCAGCCTTAGAAATACACAAAAAAAATAAATAAATAAAAACTTATACTTTATAACTTTTTTTTGGGGGGGGAGGGAGACAAGCAAACAATTCTGTGTAGTAAACCGTTCATAATGGAATTTTAAAAGCAGGGGATGTACATATTTGAGGCCTCTGAGCTTCAAAGGGATATAACCCAAATGAAAAACTACCATTGCTACATCGGTCGTATTCATGCTGACTCATATCCTGCAGTGGTGCTGCAATAGTATCCTCATTCAGGCTTTCCCATCTAGAGGCTAGGAAATTCTTTATTGACGATGTAACTTGAAGATGGGAGACACTACAAACTACGAGCAATTTAGCATTTGTTTTTCTAAAGCAGGCTGAAAGAAGTGCTTGACTTCCATAAACTGATCAAACACAGATGCCTTGATGTCACATAACATTTAAAAGTCACACTGAACACCAGTGTCTCAGGGTGCTCTCAAGTCTATAAAACCATTGGCCTTGTCATGTGTAGCCAGGCTGCAATAGTTAGTTCTGCTGATGTCAGTTTTTCACCCTTTAAATTCATAATCCCCACCTTGTGAGGCAGAACAGTGCCTTCGTTCAGCTGCTCCTGTTAGGGAACGCCACAGCAGATTATCTCTCACCACATTCATAAACCTTGCCTTTGGTCTTCCTCTTTTCCTCTTCCCTGGCAGCTCCATTTTCAACAGTCTTCTCCCAGTATAATCCTCATCTCTCCTTTGGACCTGTCCAAACCTAACGCAATCTTGCTTCTCTAACTTTGTCTCCAAAAGGTCCAACCTGAGCTCTCCCTCTTATATACTCATTTCTAATCCTTTCACTCTTGCTGGTCCCTGTTTGTCAAAGATCACTTCTGCCATTCATCTCCACTCATTCCAACCTTCCTGCATGTTCCTCTTCACCTCCCTTCCTCGCAAAGAAGAATGGACTGGCACTAATCCTTGGTGTAATCCCACCTCTACTTTAAATGCATGCATTACTCCTGCTGCACAAAATATCAACCTTTCTTCTCTCCATCATATCAGCTAATTCTCTACCTTTACCAGCCATGTTGCTACCCACACTTCATTCTCTCCTCTTGCATCCGGACATGCCATCCTCCTCCCCTTCTTCTCCCTTGGCCAAAAGTAGCCCAAACTCCACCAGCACCCTGTAGGCCAACAGTTCTGGTGGCATTTGTGGTTAACCCAGGCCTTCTGTACCTTACTGGTACAGAAATCTCTTTCATTGTCTCTTTCATATTGGTTTGGTAAAGTTTTATACTGGATGCCCTTCCTGACATAACCCTCCCCATTTATCTGTGCTAGGGACCAGCACGAAGAAATACACTGGATTGTGCACCCCTAGTGGCTGGTTATCAAGCAGAAAAGTGTGTGAAGCATATTTGCAAAGCACAAACTGAAAAGCTTGGATCTGTATAACCTTACCTTAATAACAGGCTGAAGCTGGCAGTTGCAATGGTAAATGAGGCTCATGACTGCATCCACTGCTTTTGGTGTGTCAAAGTCATCTGCTAATGCATCTCGAACACATGTCTGTGTTGCTGATAACCTAAACAAAACACATCAGAATCATATGACCAACCAATATAAATACACATTTCTTTATACATGTATTCCACAGAGCAACCTACCTCTCCCACAGAAAGTTCTCCTGTATTGTTTTGCACAGCAAGTGACCCTGCAAATAGGCCTGGGCACTGTGGAAGAAGGCAGAGATAGTAGACAATGTGGACCGAGCCTCATTCATACTGGCATCACTGTAGTCGATCGCTAGGGAAACAGAAACAGATGCAGAACAGGTATTAGAGAGGAAATGGTCCATGAATGCTGCATTTTAGCTCTAATACAGGACAGTGAACCTTACCTGATCTGTATTTGGTTAACAGGCAGAACATTCTGAAATCATTTGCAGTGTAGGATTGTAAGAAGTCCTACACAATACAAAGAAACAAAGGAAAAAAAAGAGTAAATTTATACATTATAAAGGCATTATAATTATCCGTATAATCAATATCTTCAGATCGTGAGCTGATTAGGACTAAATTACTTTTTAGCCCAATATAAAACATTCTACAATTGCCTTAAGTTGGGTACTCATCATGCACCAAATGCCCTATGTGCCCAAAAGTACATAGACAAATTTAGCTACTTTTCGGTTTAACCATTACTGACGTGTTCAATTTTCGCCAATAAAATAATTAACGCCAATAAAATGGGTTATATATTTTATAATGCACAATTGCAAACCGCTAGAAGAAACAAAAAGTCACCCAGCATTGAGCTGTGAAGCAGTGAAAATTTTCTGGACTGACAAAGCTCCATCTGATACTTGTGGAAAGAGAGGAAGAAGAGTTTGGGACCCAGAACGTATCAACTTATCACCATTAACTGACCTCACAAAAGTTTTGTGTGTTTACAGCAATGTTAAATCAAGTAGAGCACAAACTGGTCATTACACTTGATTTTACAACAAACATTGGAGGAGCAGGTGTATTTTCGTTTGTATATATGGTGTAGATTCAAGAATCTAATGTACTTTGTAAAATCCTTTACCTTTATTGTAATGTAATTCCTCAAAGATTTTGACATCTTTTCTGTGCTTCCTTTCAAATGGAGGTGTCCTGAAAATAGGAATACAAAATTTGTAATTTCATCCAACAGCAATGAAATCATTCAACTGAAAATACAATTCAGTCTTTCATTTATTCTTCTGTTTACATTATACTTCACATTTAAAAGTAGAGTCTGGTAGCCAAGCAACATAGACAATATGAAATAGCCTTTCATTTATCTTGTTATTCTTTAAAAGTATAGTTCAAAATGTGTGTGCTGTAGTGTGATAATATAATCTTGATATAAATTATAAGAATACAAACAACTATACTATAATTAAATGTAATAGTTGGCAAAAGCATAAATAAAAGCACTTTTAAATGGCAAACTATTATTATAGAGGGTTTTGTCTTTGTTAGGTCCTTATCCATTTAGCAGTGTGTTGTTTTGAAAGAGCAATAAGGGTTCATTTAATTTGCAACAAAGTTTCAAAGCATTGAAGTCTTAAACTATTATTTTTTAGGGATTTGGCCAAATAAAGTTTGAATAAATATGACAATTAAGAACTGACAATCAGATCGATAAGTACAGTACTGGGTACCAAGAATTGTTTAATAACTGTTTAGTTTTGGGTCAAAAATGTTCTGATGTTTTAAATGATCAGCTACTAATAATCAATGCCCGCTTATAAATTAATATACATTTCGCTTCCCATTTAATGCATCTAAATTTTGAGTAAATTCTGAGCAATAATGTGTCAGGGTGCAACTACTGAGAGTTCAAAATACTGTTTAACAAAATGTCAGAGAAAACAGTTCTGCCGCACGATACCAATTTAGCTCAACTACAGCGTGAACTCCAGCTTTTACCTGAGTGCAGGAAATAGTTTCCCCATTGGTCACACTTGTGGTAGGCCTCACACTGAGCTATTTCGTTCTCATGATGAGGAAAGGCCAGGTCTATGCCTCCTGAGTGGATATCCAGCTGGCTTCCAAACACAGAGCTACAGACAAGAGGGGAGCCATTCAACAGAAATTTAAGAGAGTGAGGCTAAACCCTCAAGCAAGCTTAAGACAGAAGGGAGCTACTGTTGATGTCCCACTGATTCACCAAGGACCCATTATCAGCATTTTCCTCAATTTCTTTTTTCCCCCCGATGTTTGTTTGGGTTTGTGTACTATGTCATTACTTTGATACTCAGTCGATTGACAGTCATTATGGGAAGCTCGTGAACTTTGGATGCAAGTGTTGCTTGTGTGGCATCACAAAAACTATGCATAATAAAGCACTTTTTGAAGCTGAGTCTATATCTGGACCAGGGAGCGAAACAGGGAATGTTAAAAATTTACCCCAGGTCACAGCTACATTGCAGAGCTTGCTCTGAGACACATAATGAGCAGTGCAGTGAAGATGGGCAACAGATGGAGAACTGTCTTCCATAAAGCAATGTCAAAAAATAGGAGGCCTTCCATCTGCTGTCACAATCTATGGTCTACAAACAACTGCAGAGTCAGGAACATTTAAAGGTCTCAGCAAACAGAAATAAAAGAGTTGCTTACCTGGCAATAGTAGAGCATTCAATGTGCCAACCAGGTCTTCCTTTTCCCCATGGAGACATCCAGTAAGGTTCATGTGGCTTAGAGGCTTTCCACAAGGCAAAGTCCCGTTGGTCCCTTTTATTCTTAACACCTGCAAGATGACTGATTTGAAAAAAAATACCTACTAGTATAAACAAAACCTCTATAGAAGCACAGCCAGGGACCATTTCTACAGTCTAAAAAGTCATGAACCCTGTGGCTTGTCTGGATTCTCAAAGGACACAAGAAAATTCTCAGAACGGCATATAGTTCCCATTTGCATACCTAAATCACTACTGTCAATATATATATTATATATATATATATATATATACATACATACATACATATACACATATATACATACATACATACATACACACAGTCATTGGCAAAACCTAGTACTATCAAGAAAGTAACTTGACTAGAGCAGGAAAGAAAATATGAAAATATTGTGGGCCATTTTGTATTAATCCTTTGGTCCAGCATGCAAAATGTAGTGACAAGAACTACAGCGTGCATGCATACAATGTTCAGATGCGCTATGTAAATAATACTATAAACGCTAGTCCACAATAATAATAAACCATTTTTATAAAAGTCTTTCCTGAAAAAGCATGCAAGATGAAACCATACCTGCTGCCTCAGCAGCATTTCCAAAGTTCACAAGCTTCCCATAACGGCTGGCAATTGACTGAGTATCAAAGTAGACATCCCCTGTGTATATATAAAAAACAAAGGAGAGAATACCCCTCTATTGTAACAAACATTTAACACTGGAGTCTGAATCCTAAAATGGAAAGAAAACTGACCTTGATCTGTGGCATATGCGTGACCATTTCTTATGATGTGTTCTATGAAGTTTACAATCTGAGGTATGTTTTCGGTAACTCTCATATACACGGCTGGAGGAAACACCTGCACAACAAAAGCAAGCAGAAGTAATCTCTAAAGATCATCCATCTAGTCTCCTGGCTGGCATTATTGTTAAACACACTTAAACATTTTAAATCACTTTTAAATCACATTTTCAATTATAAATGCAATGAATACTACACAGGAAAGTTTAATAATAATAATATCAGATAATAAGGCAAAGCTTTCGAGTTGGCAGTCTGGCACTTCAAATTTAGATCTCATGCTTCCATTCTGGAAAAAACAGATTGGAAAAAAATATATATATAACCTGGGTGCAAAATGATTTTGAAAGAAAAAAAAACATTAAACTGAAACACAAATACTTGTAGTGCATCCCTCGTGTATAACATGACTATTCAGGTTGCATAAGTTATTACCGAATAAAACAACAAAACCTAATAATGTCAGGGAATCAGAACTTCAAATCGTGTATAGTGGTTTGAGCCGTAATAAGTGTAGGTCATTGGGAACAAACACTTATATGTCCCTTTTTTCTAGTTATTGACTTTTTTTACAACACTAATTAAAAACACCAGGTAATGGTTATACGTGTAACAACAGAACTGGTTCAATATTATTTTAACATTAACTTAAGATATAAACTGTTTTTTCCTTTCCTTTCAAGGAATGAGCTTGAAGATAGAGTTTTGATTCAAAAGGGATGATGTACAAGTGCTTATATACGCAATGAACAGGCACAAACATACAGACTGTTACATAAATAGTCTGTACAGTTCTACCCACCTTTAGAAGAAGGTGAAAGCGACTATTGTTGTCATTGTGAAACAAAACACGCAGTGAGACACAACAAAACTCAGCCTCTGCTTTCACCCATACACACACGTGCAGCAGGGGGCAGTTATTTGAGGGAGCAGTGACAGGGGCGGTACCTCGCTCAAGGGTACCTCAGAGCAACCTACTGGTCTGGGATTCGAACCCATCCTGCAGCCTAACCACTAACCCTAACCACTAGGCCACCACTGTCTGCTTTAAAGTCAATGCTTGGTATGACCACTGTTATTCTTCCACAAAACACTGTAATGAAGTCTTTAAAAAGTCAGTAATAGTTCTCCGGGCATCTTGAAAGACATTCCAAGCTGACTTTGTTCTGCCTGAACTATTCATTTGTGGATCACTGTGTGGCTTAGCAAACCAAAAACAGTCTTCCGAAACTCCTCAGGTACAAGGACTAGACTAAAAATCAGAGGCAAAGACTTCAAGAAGCCTGGAGAACTATTCAACAAATCATTTTTTTAAAAAAAGTACATAAATGTCTGGCTCTTTAGAAGGAAAATATGGCGAAATTGTGATTCAGACTTTTGCCAAGTAATTTAGAATAGAGGTCATAGTAATACTTCATGATATAAAATATTTGCATATGCAACATTTCATTTTGAAAATCACAAGGTATGCAAGTACAAACTTCTGCATAGTGTGTTCAAAGTGCATTTACAGTGGGGCACATTAAACCAGACCTTTAGAGCCATCATGTCTCTCTTGAACTCCTCTTCGTACATTCTGGCGAGAACAAGTGGCGAGATGTTCTCCTGCAGATTAAACAAAAACAAGTGAAATACAAACAGTCTACAAAACATCTACAGGCACAATTATTAATTTTCACTCAGTTGGGTTAATATAATTGAAAGAACACTTGCCTCGAGGCCTCTCTTTATGATTTTATCATCGATGTCAGTGATGACCATAACGTGAGTTATGTTTATTCCAAACAGCCTGGTTAAAATCCTCTGCAGAATGTCAAATCTAACATAGGAGCTAGACAAGAAGAATGAGAGAAGACAGATGAGCTGACTAACAGCAATCAAACCTCAGTCTGGTTCCATCCAACCATCCATCATCTTAGCCACTTCTCCCAACCAGGGGAGAAGTGAAACATGGTGGTGGCATCATGCTGTGGAGATGTTTTTCAGCAGCAGTGAATAGTTATGTACGCTAAAGTTTTCTGTTATTTTGTCCTATTTGTTGTTTGCTTCACAATAAAAAAGACATCTTCTGCAAATGAAATGGTGCAAACTCTCAAACAATCAATTTTAATTCCAGGTTGTGAGTCAACAAAACATGAAAAATGCCTGGGGGGTGGTGGATACTTTTGCAAGGCACTGCATGCAATTTAGCATCTCCAATCCATTTGAAATGTATTTCTTGGAGATGTGGGACGAAAACAGAGCTCCTGGTGTTATGGAAAAAAGGCTGGAATGATAAGAAGAAAAAAAAAAATTCATGAGAGGAGGTGCAAGCTTGCTCAGTCTGTACAGAGGGATCCCTAAAAGACTCTGAGACCTGGAGACCCTCTGTACAGACCTATGACTGTCTGGTAACAACTTAAATACTCTTTGAAAGGGACTTCCCATTTATAGACAAAAACATCTAATGGCTACTGGCTATCTTGATTTCATGGCTTTCCTATCAATGTAGATTTTAACAGCATTTGAGAGCTATTGGACATCCTAAACTCATGTCCTTCCCACGACCCAAAGAAACCTTTTATTCATGTCAACTGACCATTAACGGTTTGGCAGTTTGCCCCACTATCTCAAGTCTTTGCAGCACCTTGGTTCACACCACTTTATCTCTTAAAGCATCACACACTTTCGTTCCAACTCTTTCCCCCACAGTTCAGATTAAAGGGTTATGCTTTAAATATACATTTAAAAAAGGCTTATTGACTTTTAGATCCATTCTTCTTCTTTCAGCTGTTCACGTTTAGGGGATGCCACAGCAGATCATCCGTTTCCTCTGCATCTTGCTCCTTCACTCCATCCACCTGCATGTCCTCTCTCACCACACTCGCTCGAACTTCAACATCCTCCTCCCAATAATCCCCCTCTCTCTTCTGTAGATGTCAAAACCAACACAACCTTGCTTCTCTAACTTTGTCTCCAAATTGTCCATCCCAAGCTGTCCCGCTAGTATACTCACACCCAACGCAAGCCTTAGCATCTTTAACTCTGTCTACTTCACATTTAGCTGCATTGTGGTTGTGATCAGTAAAGCGTCCCGTGAACACATTGCTTGCTTTGTGTGATTTAAATGCCAACATCATCTTTCCAGGCAGGTACACTCCGGGATAGCCTACAAACTCAGAAACAGAAAGCTGGGAACTGACCGCAGAAACATCTGACTGTGAGGATATTGCACGAACCACTGGTTCACCATTCAAATAACCAAAAGGACAAGACAAAAACTGGAACCTTTTAAACCAGGATGGAAATTACTGCCCAGACTTACCAAGCATGGCCAAGGTGGGCATGATCATAAACTGTGGGTCCACAGCTGTACCTGCACAACAGACAGACAGTCAGACAGACAGTCAGCACCGATACAGCGGTTGAAAACAACACTTATTTACTGCCATGAGCCAAGATCACCTAAAGAGGGATCTTACCAGGTGGCTACTCCTTCCTTGGCCAAAATGAGAGGCTCCTTTTGTTTGCTGAGGCTGTTGTAGGTCTTTACACCGGAGTCCCAGCCTGCTGGCTTGATCCACCTGCTCCCTGACTCGGAGCACACTGACCGACTGGAGCCCAACGTGGCTACAGTCCTGACCAGAGCCAGAACAGGCCTCATTATCGCCGGGATGTGTCCAGGACAGCAGAGAGCATGTCCTGCTGATGTGTGGATTGAAAAGGCGAGCTCAGTTGGTCTCCAGCTGCCTTGTTTTGGCTCGTTTTCCTGACTCTACAACGCGAGGCGACGGAGAGACAAACTCTTCGTCATTTTCGCTTAAAATGTTGTCAGTAATAACGCAGCCCTCACCGCAAGTGATTCGTGAACACACAAGGACCAAAATAACAAAAGTCCGAGCCCTTACAGCCTTATTTTAGCCAGTTTGAGGAAAAGCGAGGCTGCCTCACCTCAGTGACCGTCACTGGGAGGCGGTTCAAAATGGCTGCATTCTACAATGCACGCCGGAGTAAAGGACACTGAGCTGAGGTGAGAAAATAACTCGTTTTAATCGAAGAAACTACATAAGCTCGATCATTTCAAAGCCGAGTCCATTTCAAAGCACCTATTTCGTCATCTTTCGGATTTTCGGGGCTGGGAGTCGGTCCCAAAAGAGTCGATTCTCTGATTCCTCAATTTGGGATTCGAGAGTCGACCCCAACGCTTTGGATTCGATTGCCAAAAACAGTCATAAAGCAATGAAACAAACGTAAAAGTGACTGAAACGATGTTTTGCAGGGGAGGAAACGATATATTACGTTTAATTATGTGGCGGAGAGAACTTTCCAAATAGACTCCCTGTGATATAGTAGAGTAGAGTGATCTTTTATTATCCCACGAATGGGAAATTTGGGCGTTACAGGGCTCTTATAAAAGTGACAGGTGTACAGAAGAAGAAAAAATATATATATAAAAAAAATATAAAGATATAGAGAAAGAGGAACAAGTACAGGAGAAAAAGTAAAGGAGCTATAAATAAATAAACAATAAATTATCTATCTATCTATCTATCTATCTATCTTTCCATGACAGGTAATGTAACCATTGCGATCTTTTGTGACAAAAAAAAAAACTTTTTTCGTGTATACTGCATGATATATTTGGTTGGGTATTTCACTCTTCACTTTTGGAAGTGAGCATTGAGAAAAAAAAAGATGTTTAACGGAATCTGAATCTGAGTCGACTCTGGAAGGTCCGAATGTCTTGCGGATTGGTTTCACTGAAGGAAGGCGCGTTCACCGAGCGCCCCGCCCACTCGAACGTGATTGGTTGACCAGCGCACAGCAAAACGACAACGAGGCTGCTGTTACACTCATACACGGGACTGACCGTGAACCGTAAAGTGAGTCAGTACAAATACACACGGCTCGGCCCGGTCCGACACTGACGTTTTCAATCCCGACGTAGTCTAACTCACTTTCTGCACGAACGGAAAGCGCCACAGACTCCACACTAACATGGGTGTCTATTTGAATCATAATTACAGTCATGCGCATCGCGCTTGATGCATGAAAGCGCTCCGTGTCATCTTCCCATGTCCTACAAGAATATGAAACAGATCTAAAGTCGCTCGATTGCAGAAATGAACTGGGAATGTGCTGATCGTTGGGACTAAGCCACAAAGCCAGGCAGGGAGCGTCCTACGGGGGCGCATGCGCAATGCGCGCCGCCACACTGTTCCCCAAGTGTTTGAAACTACCCGGAGGAGCTCCACGTTGGGAGCGAGCGATGCGACACCGGGACGTTTTCCCTCCGAAACGGTCCGCGATTTGCCCATTTTTTCCGTTTATCGTCTTCAGCGGACTTCTCCGAAGCTCTGAAATAAACCTTCAATAAACAATCTTCTTCTTGATTGCATCGAAGTTCTGCTGGGTGCTCTGTAGGGGAGTCCCTCGGCGGACACAACAACAATAATAATCCGCCCCGGACACAGCAAATGCGTTTTTTCTTCACATAAAGGAGACGGCGAGATGCTAAACACGTCCAGCTGGGACCCGCTGCACGTCGCCAACTATGTGGCTGAATATCTCGACTTGGTTGAATCGCTGCCATTCGACCTGCAAAGAAACGTGTCGCTCATGAGGGAGATCGACTCCAGATATCAAGGTAACGAGCTCCGCTGGTCGCTGGAGAAACGGGTCATGTCTGTGCTGTGTGTTATGACTGAAATCCGTGGGGTTTGTGGGCTGGAGCACAATAGCGCGGTGTGGGTTCACGAGCCTCTGCGTTCAGTGTTTAATGCTGTAAATCGAGAACGATCGAGCCTGCCTTCAGCTTTCATTCATCAAAGGTGTCGTCGATGGTCGTATGGACACGATTCAGAGGGGGTGGCGGTTTTGTGTTCGCTCTCTTTTCCCCACTTTGTTTTCGGTGTGGTGCCCTTTTTGTTCACCAGATCTGAGGCGGTTCGCTTATAATCTGTGCTGTTCGATCGTGTTTACACTCTGTCCCAGCCGATGAAGCGTATTTTAAAGGAAACTAGTCGCCACCTGAGGTGTTGTCCGCATGTTCGCTCCGTCTTTTTTTACTGTTTACTTTTGTTTAGACCGCATTGGCCGTTTCATTCATAGTCTACAAGTGAGCCTGCCTTGTGGAAACAGTGGACCGAAGCGTAGAGATGTGGATTAACTGCTTCTTTAGTCCTTAAACATGGTTTTCTAACGTTATCTCTCCCTGTTTTTTAAATAAAGTGCGTCAGCTCGCTCGACAATGTTGGGCAGAAATGGGCATAAACCGTACGCCACGGATTTTATTTGCATACCCGATAGGCCCCGCCTCAAACTCTTTCTGATTGGATGATCGTCGTGAGCGTGGGCGGGTAATCCTTTCTGTGGGCCGGTAGTTGCTGCGTCAGAGTGCAGCGATTGGCTCGTCAGTTATCACAATCATAATATGATACGCCCATTCCGCACGCATAAGGGCGAGTTCAAGGACTCTGATTGGTGGACTCGGCTTTCGTTCGTCTGCTGTGATAGGCTTTTTGTAAATATTGGAAGAAGGCGGGTCTGTTTCTTGTGTTTATGCTGTGTTGGAAAGTTTTCAGTTTCAGGTCAATGTCAAAGCAACTTACTCATTTTTTAAATTGCATTTAACGGGAATGCATCTGTAATTCATGCTTTTTGTTTGTCTTGGTTTTTGCAGAAATCCTAAAGGAACTGGACGAGGCTTACCAGAAGCACAGCCAGGAGGAGGATCCAATCCAGCGGAGGCGCCTGCTTCACTGCATCCAGCGAGCCTTGATCCGAAGCCAGGAGCTTGGTGATGAGAAGATCCAGCTGGCCAGCCAGATGGTGGAGCTGGTGGAGAACCGCAGCCGGCAAGTGGACGGTTTTGCCGAGCTTTTGGAAGCCCACGGTGAGCCCCATGACAGTGCCACAGCTGCGCCCATGACTGCCATAGTGCCTGGAAAGAGGCGAGAGGAGGACAAACGGAGAGAAGAGGCCTTGGGTTTGGTCGACAGACTGGCAGGAGGCAACAAGCGCTCAAGGCGACAGAAGGCCAATAGCATTGAGAACCGAGACAATGCTATCAGCAGTCATCATGACGAAGTGGTCGGCTTCACAGGTAGGGAGAAGAGGGCCAAGACGTCCAAGAAAAAGAAGCGGTCTAAAGCCAAGCAGGAGAGAGAAGCATCACCAGCTGACCTCCCCATAGACCCCAACGAGCCCACCTATTGCCTTTGTGAACAGGTGTCCTACGGGGAGATGATAGGTTGCGACAATGATGAATGTCCCATTGAGTGGTTCCATTTCTCTTGTGTTGGGCTCAATCATAAGCCCAAAGGGAAGTGGTACTGCCCCAAATGCAGGGGGGACACAGAGAAAACAATGGACAAAGCATTGGAAAAATCCAAAAAGGAGAGAACCTACAACAGGTAGCTACATACATGTTGGACTGCACAGAAATGTCAGTATTTCTATTTATTTGATATATATATAACACTAGGATTCACTTGTTGAATGTCAGTATGTTACCTCACCATCATGAAGTTTTATTACCTAGCAAAGTAGCACTAAAAGGCCTAAAGTAAGCCCTTTGAATCTGTGCCAAAAGCACTCTCAGTTGAATGTCAATGTCCAATTTGTGAGTTTGTCTATTGTTACATGAACAGTATGGTTGACAAGTGTTTTGTGAAGGCACTCGCAGCATGAGCCATTGTATGTTAAATGTTTGAGCAAAGGTGTCCTCATTGTTAATAAAATCAATGTGTAATGGTTGTTTTTGTGCTTACTTTTAAAGGGTTGAAGCTGCATTATTAATTATTAGATATCAATATTGATGCCTGTGTTGCTGTAATTCCAAAGTAGACAAATGGAATAAAAAAGTCACATCACGTTCTCACCAACCTTATTAGGAAAAGGCAAGAAAACATTAAATCTACACAGATTCTGTACACGAACTTCAAGGTGTATTTGTACAATATGATACATGAGAGGCAAGTTGACAAACACATCATGGAATATAAAAATCACACTTCCAGGCATTAACAGCACACAATACAGCATAACTGGTGGGGGTCACTTATAGGTCAGTTTCAAACCAGGCACAGACAAATGCAACGATGGCAGGCCATTACCATGTCAGTCCAAAGGAATTAGACTCCACTTTTAATAAAAAAAAAAAAAAAAAAAAGCCCTTGCATATATCATTTAGTCCATGTTTCTATGGTAACAGGCCAACATCGTATTTGGTTACTTCTTGAACAGAGCGGCCAGGTGGTCAAGGCTGAATAGGACAGAGCAAGTACTCCAAGGGAGAGGGACAGGGGAGGGGTAAAGTGCATTGGAGCTGTATGTTGGGAGAGAGTGAGAGGGTGGGGAAAAAAACAAAAACAAAAGGAAGGCAGGGTGCAACGAGATGCTTCACAATTCACTCCGTTAAACTAGCTTCACACAAAAGTTCTGAATTCTTCGACACGAGGTCAACTGTCCCTCCAGCTCTGCTCGACGATTGCAGACACACGCTTCTCATACTCACGTTTGTTCTCCTGGTAGAGCTGGGCTGCCTGGCTGTTAGCTGGACTGTTTGGGTTTGGCTCGTCAAGCAATGACTGAACAGAGGCAAGGAGAGAATGTAAAAAAAAAAAAACATTCAAAACACCAACACAAAAATCATAAAACTAATATAATATCACTGCAGGAAAAACAAACCTGAATTGAGGTGAGAATTGATGAAACATCATAGGTTGGACTCCATCGATTCTGTAGAATGTCGAGACATATACTTCCATCGGCATAAACTAAAAGCACAAAGAAAGGCGATGGATCATACGCTTGTTTGAAGGAGAAAAGGCGAATCTTCTGAAACGACTCAATCTGAATACTATTTTTTTCCAAAAATTAAAATTAAAAGCTTAAGTGAGCATTGAAAAGGCACAGAAGTCGCAAACAAGTCAACAGGAGAGAAAAATGACAGCCAGAAACGTGGGATTATACCATTTGGATGGAACATCTTTGAAACGAATCTGACTGTAGGTGGTTTGTTGGGGTACTCTTCTGTGAACTCCACAGTCAACTTGAAAGTACCTGATGAGGACAACAGGGAGAAGTATTAATAGCAATGCAGTTTGATACTACTGTCGATAGAGGTTGCACATTGCTCGAAAGGGATTCTTATAAAATGGGCTGTTACCATCTTCGAAGGGAGTCCCCTCTGGTCTGTGAAGAAAAGGAAAAATAAGATCAAAGTGACAGCACACACAGGAATCTAGCAAATGCATCCAAAAAATAAAACCTAGGTGCAAGTGTTACCCTTGAAGCCGGAGTGATCCAAAACCACCGTGCACAAACATCAACTTATGAGGAAGAAACTGGAACTGGTCAGCTAGTCTAACTGTAGTAATGAGGATACTATAACAGGAGGCAAGTCAGTTACAGTGGACTTCCTACATCAGTGTTTTAAAGCAACAAACCTAATCTTCAGACTGACTAAACGTGGAGTAAATGCATTTTGCATGTTGTTGTTTTTCCCGTGGATCATTTCAGAATAGCAGAAAGCCCAATGACCAGGTTTAGTTAAGCCCTGGCTTTTGAGCCCTGGCTTCCAGCCTGCTTACCCAAATATAACCGCGTTCCACACCATGATGTTGTTTTCTGAGGGGGCACCACTAACTCCGGCCGGGGGATCCTCTTGAAGTCTAAAGTTTAAGAGCAGAAATGGGTCAGTGATGAAGACAAGAGCTCTACCATCGGAGGAAAACAGAAAAACACCGCGCTGAACGAACATTAACTGGGTAAAAGGACGAGAAGCAGCAATTCCTACTTTTACTAACTAATAATCCTTCTAAAATCCTCCTCTTGTTCCCCGTGTCCGAACATTTTCCCGAAATAAACGCCTTAGACGTTTCTACTTCACTTCCAGTGGGGTAACGTTAGGCTAGCCTGGAAACAGACAGCGGTAAACATCGGCGTCCAGACGGAATTCACCTTTTAAAATCCCTCATGAGCCTTCTTCGTGCCGGGGTAGACATTGCTAAGTGTTAGCAGGTCACGTGCAACGTTTTATGCTAGAATAAAATAAGGAAGCTAATTTACTATTTAAAAAAAAAAAAAAAAAAAAAAAAAACAACAACAACAGCCCTCTCGGCCGGAACTCTCCGCTTCGGCCTCCGGACGCCAGTTAATGTTTAGAATCTGCCCTGAAGATTTCAACAGGAATCACAGACTGTACCACTCGGGCAGGGGTGTAGTCGATATTTGTTCTAGTCCAACGAACAAATTAAGTTGACAAACTTTTATGAAAATAACGATGTTGGTTTTGTTTCCTCCTGTGTTTATATGTGAGCCATGGGACGCATTCATCTGAAGAGAATGTATTTTGTGTGGTTACAGTGGACGATGCCGCACCCCCCTAACTGTGTTCGCCGAATGGACGGTCCGTGTGTGGGGGTGGAGCTTTAGTGACGCAGAGAAGGTCGACGCAGGCGCCAGATGACAGGAGTGTGTCCGGACACGTGAGATTATCGAGGGGTGGGCGATTGTACTTCTGAGGCACTGCGTTTCAATCGTTTTTCGGCTTTTGTTTGCTTACAGGCTGGCAAAAAAAAAAAAAAAACCTCGCCTGCTGTTAAGTTTAAATTTAGCGCCCCCAGTGTTTTAAAAGAAACCAGAAAAGGTTGGTGCCCCTTTGACCTGCAGACTCCAAACCTTTTACTGAGCCCTGTTGTGTTCACACCCTCCTCCATGAGGAATCATACACGTGGACTCAACATGTAGACAGCACTAGTATCAGCTACTCCTATACTGGAAGGAGGAAGTTGAGGATGGAGCTGCCAGGAAAGAGGAAAAGAGGAAGACCAAAGAGGTTTATGGACGTGGTGAGAGAGGACATGCAGGCGGTCGATTTGAAGGAAGAAGATGCAGAGGACCGGAAGAAATGGAAACAAATGATCTGCTATGACGGCTGCTAAATGGGAGCAGCTGGAAGAAGTCTAGTATCAGCTACACCTATTGTATTTTGGTATTGAGATTATATATATATATATATATATATATATATATATATATATATATAATTTAACACACACCCACATGCATCAGCGATGTCCAGTGGCTGGGGAGCAGTGATGGGGACAGTACCTTGCTCAGGGGTACCTAGGAACAACCTACTGGTCTGGGAATTGAACCCATGCCCTTCCAATCCTGAGGCCTAGAACCTAACCACTAGTACATGGCTGCCTGTAAACACTGAGTGTTTAAAATGGCTTTATTTACAATTTGATTTCATAATTTCAAGACAAAATATGAAAATGTTCTGTCCTTTACAGCTTTGAATCACACAATCCAGTTTACTTGTATTTTGCCTCATTCAGTGGCATCCTGGCCAAAAAACAGCCCAAAATCAAAAACAATCACAAGAGTCAGCATGAGTGCTTTAGACTCAACTTATAATTGTTTTTTCTGCCTGCAGATATGTTCTAAAGAAAAAAAAATTTAATCCGGCAAAGGTTAACGGGAAGCACCGCCCTTTATAACTTCATTGTAAATGGACAGAGCTAAACCTCTGTAGGCAGATTAAGTGAACATTCACAAACAAGTTTATTAAAGAAACCCCTAAATCAGCTTCTGCAGCTTGGCTTTCCATGTATGGATCATATGGTTTGGGGAGGAAATGGATCATTTTTTTGGAAAATGCAAATGGAAAAAAAAAACGAGAGGAATGCACTGTGTCTCAAATGATTTTATATATCGCCACACAAAGAAATTATCAAAGGAATGTCTACAGTTTGTCAAAGTTTTCAAAAACAAATACTTTACAGTCAAATTCCATTTGACACAGATTCACACGCGTGAGCTGAAATACAGAATCAGCAAACACAAACACAACAAAGTAGTTCAATACAAAACTGTTCATAGTGCCGAGCTATGTAAAAAAAGAGTAATGGCACCAAGCTTATACCCAAACGAAAAACAGTCAATGCAAAATCTTGCAGATCATCAAACCATACAAAGAGCATTCAGCGCCATCATCATACTAATGTGTAGAAAGAGGGAGAACATTTAACACACCAATCGTCCACAGCTAGCTAACTGCACAAACAAACCGTAAAGGATACAGAAAAATCTGGTACATAAAGTATGTCCCCTTTGGTACAAAGGTTTTCCCAATAATTCATAAAAAAAGTATTTCTTACAGTGGCCTTCAATAAGGTGCAAGAGTGAAGTCTAGGTAAACCGCCAAGTTTAAGGCGGATGGTGGTTAGAACACTACCACTCAATCTGATGGACTTGAGCATGTTCCCTTCAGGAGCCGTGAAACAGTTGCATTGTGCTTAACACCTCCTGGTCGTAGTGCTGCTCAACTCTTATGGTTGTATTGTGATCGTGGCGGCTGTTAGCGTCTTCCAGGTCTTCTGCCGTGTCTCCAAAGCCGTGGTAATAACCGTAGTGCAGATGCTCGCTGGAATCGGAAGGGAACGTGCCCCAGGACGGCCTGTGAGAAACACAGCTGCTAGGACTGCCGCTGAGGTGCAGCGATCCGCACATGTCGCTTCTAGACTCAGCATGATAAGGCTCGGCAGGGGTTGGGTGACGAAAGCCGTTTGTAGTGACACCGTTGCTGGCAAAGTTCTTCCGTTGCACATGACCGTTCGTCAAACCTGTGGCTGTTTCTAAGGTGCCATCTGTCATTCAAAACAAGACACAGATCAGAGAGAGCCATACAGCCTCCGAGTGCATCATGAAAGATGAAGTAGCAGCACAGCAGGGCGATTACTGTTTGACTGCAGTTTAAACTGTTTCTAATACGGTCTCGTTTCATTTAATGTATCATCAGAATTAAAATCGTGCTGATGAAGAACATCTAATATAGAAAGTGAATCCCTTCCACATTCAATGAATAAAGTTACAGGCCGTGCTTAACAAATATGCTTATGTAACAGTGATAAATGAGCATGACGTATTATGCAACGCATGTTTTTTTACAGAAATATTCCTTAAAATGTTCAAAAAACAAAACTTAATCACCAACATCTCTGCTTGACTAAATGTGGAGATGAACCCCTCGAACAGATTAGACTAAAGGTCAGTAATATATTAATTGTTATTATGATACCACACTTTTTCCAAGCATGTTGTGAATACGGTCAGTACTCGCCCACCTCTACAGCAGACTAAAACTATTTCCCAATGGGGCAAATAAAGGATAAAGTGCATGAACGTTAACGGTCATACTAAAAACTGAATAATGTGAAAGTTGCATGGACCAGTTTTCATTTCATTTCAAATGTTTATGATATGACGTTCAAATTTTGAACAGTCTTTCTCCAGTCTATTGATGGACTATAAAGTCTACACAGGGTTTTAGAGAGTGATTACAAATAAGCATATGAGTTTGTACAACGCCAGGGAACAGGCATTAGTGACTCAGACGTGGGCTTCAGTGTTTGTGGGGTGGGAGAAAGGCTCTCCATGGCAACCCTTTCTTCATGACGTTCACTGTCAGTAGGCATAGGTGGACAAGGTCCAGTCCCACCTGATTGATTGTCTGGAGCAGATTCCACATGCATGCTCTCCATCTCCTCCCCCATTCCATTGAGCTTCAGAGGGAAATCCATGCCTGAATCAGGAACATTCCGTTATTAGTTACATCCGTGTTGCAATTTCCACTGCAGTTGGGCCGTATGACAATTTTATTAAAACAACAACTTATACAAAATAAAGTCCTAAGTCCTAAGATTACACCTTAAAATTAGTCCAGTGTTGGTGCTTTACACATTCATTCAATTTTTTACATTGCGCTTAGTGATGTGAAGCTTGCATGAAGATGACTCTCGACATCATTTTTGGACTGATGTTATGCTAGAATTTTAGGGGCTTGGGTTTTTTTTTTTGTGGCAATGGGTGTGGCTTAAACATCTGAATTCAATTACTGAGTGGTGCATCCCAGAATGTATGTCCATATAGCATCTGTAAGAGCTAAAAAAGTAAAACGTTGCTTTAATCATAAGGTGTGATCATTTCCAGAATCTGTTGAGCAGTCCTGCACATCGGTTTAAAACAGCTTCAACACTGGGATGTTGATGGGTGCTCTCATGACCTGCTTGTTTCTGGTCTTTTCACTACATTTCTACTGGGTAAACGTCAAGATTTGTTCTTTAAATACAACTGGGCAGCCATTCACACGATTCCCATATTATTGGTACAAAATATCTGACGTAACGTTTATTTCACTTAATTTTATGAACCATTAATCCTAAAGTTTCGGTATGTAATACTGGATAGTTTTCTTAGTTTTTGTATTTATCTAATTTTATGACTTGTGTGAAAATCTAGACATAAGGTTTTGAAAATCTGTGGTGAGTTTAAAAAAAAAAAAAAAAAAAACAAAAAAAAAAAACTTACTGTCGATTCTAGCTTTTTTGGTGTGATCCGGCTCTGAAAAATCAAGGAGCCTCTTCCTACTGGCTAACCCATTAAGGTGACTTCGCCCTTGGATGTGGGTGTGGTCAGTTCCATTATGGCCAAACCCATTGATCTGCTTAAGTTGATTCTGTGCATTGGACAGTAGTTGAGCACACTCCTGGAAGCCTTGCGCATGGGCCAGGTCAGCTGCAGTCAACCCATTCACATTCCTTAATCTGTACAGCGGAGAGAAGACGTAATCAGAATTGTCCACACTGAAATGTTAACATTTAAGACTTTTAAGGCATTTAAGGCAGGATCAGGAAAAATCATTACCAATTATAGACTGTCTTGGCTTTCCCTATCATGTTATTTTAGCTGAAGTTAAATATAATCACACTGCAACAGGAAAATCATATGGCACTGATGAACTGATAAGTCCTCCAATGAAACACTAAATATGTTTACTACAAAGTGTAATGAAGCTTAAGCTTCCACCAATTTTCACAGAGCCATCTAATTTCCAGTTATATTTTTAGAATTTTAGAATCATGTAAACACCTCTTCACAACGGTTCAACAGTACATAGTTAAGTCCATGTGCAGTGTGTAACACAAAAAACCCCCCCAAACAAACTGAAAATTAAAAAAGATGAATTCAAGGATGAACCAACACATTAAATAGCTCAGAGATGAACAGGTACAGAAAGAGATTTTTCTTCTTTCAGGTAGTTTATATATAAACAGCTGTTCCCTGCATACAATAAACAAGCAGGTAACAAATATTTAGAATTTTAGTTTGGTTAAAAATGAATCAATAAAAGTCCAACCTATTTTCACCTCAAAATGAATAATAAAAAAAATATGCATTTCACAATGAATACATAAATCTCGATCCTAAATAAAAATCTTTAACAAAAACATTTAAGTGCCTGAATCTACATATTAGTATTCTTAATCACAAATTTGGTCTTCTTTTAGTGTGTTTATCACACAATGCAATAATACTTTAATGCAAATAAATATAATTAAACATTTTCCACTAATTAGCTCATTGACAAAGAAAAGGTCTAAGTCACTTGGAGATAATAACTTGGAGAATTCTTATTCTAAGATTTTATTTAAATCCATTCATACATTACAGATGCAGCTGCAATAGTTAAGTTGTAACTCAAACTTCAAACATTATTAAACAATTATTTATTCATTCTGAGCTGAAAACAGACTTGTATCAGATTTAACACCTTTACATGCAGTAGCTTGGAGGAATGTCAGTGCTGACATATAGATTTTATACAGAATATGTTCCCAAGTATGGAACAGGGTTTGCAGCAGGGAAATATTAAAGTTTATTTTGGACACTGGATAGTTTGTTTAAAAATGTAAAAAGGGGGAAAAAATTAATAAGAAGAAAATTATAAGAAGAAGTAATAAGTGCATTTAATTTAGTGCATTTAAGTTAAAAGCTATAAGTTTAATTCTTCCTCTCTCTAACACCTATAGGTTAGGCACACACAAAATGAGGACAGGTTATCTTTTTCATGACAAATAAATTTAGTTATTACTCCCATCTTAGTAAATTATCGGTACTGTGGCTGTTAAAATGCCAAATATGAAAAAGCCAAATTAAGATCAATTGGACATATACTGTTTTATGTCATGTTTAGTGAACATGTCTTTAGGCATTGTGATTTTACATTTTCTGTGGTAGTAGACTAAGCAGACTTTGACCAAGTTTAGTCTTAGAGGTCTTAAATGATATGTCGAAAAAATTGCTTATTAATAAACATGTAGATTTACTAATAATTATTTAATAAGAAATAAGTAATGGATTAATCATCCTCAAATATTAAAACCCACTAATTAAACAGAAAGGAGTGTTTTGTTAGTATACGTTTAGCACAAAAATATTAGGAGTTCCTAATATGGAGGTTTCTGTACATGCAGGGGCAGTGTCAAACAAATGAAGAGCAATGGAAAATGTTAGTGGGTTCATTCATGAATTCAACATTTGTCTCTCTGTCCCTTGGCAACTTTCACATCCATTACATAAAAACAATTGGTAAAAGCAAGTCCTGAGCACAAAAAAAGACAAGGTTACACAATTTTAAACATGAAAAGTCAACAGCATGACTGGCTTGACTTTACAAAGCCTCACCTAAAAATTCCCAATTTATTTTTGAAAAATTTAAATGCTTCCAAGTGCTGAGGAAGTACAGAATTTTTTTTAGACAATGCCAGAGAACATCTAGTATTATAATCACAGTGGACACTATGTGCAGGCAATATATTACAATATTATAAACAAAGTATAATCATGTATCTGTTCATTAATAAATATAAACAGACTAAAACTGAAAGCAAGTATAAACATCTGCTTCTGAAACCATCTCACATCTCTGTTCTAACACTGAACTTTTATCTCCAGCAAGAACACAAGCAGTTCAGTTTTATAATTAATGGATTACAATTGAAAAATAATAACTACAGAAACTGTGTAGAAATGGAGGGTTTTATAACTACTGTGTCTATGCATATATGAAATTTTGAATTTGAAAGTAACACACTATTCTCTTGTGCAAAAAGAAACATTGATATTTATATCACAATCTAAAAATGTTTTAGAGGTCTGGCTGAAATCATTTGAATACCAATATTTTGTGGATGTAAGATTCCATCAAAAATCCATGTGTGCCTTTATAGTAAAAGAAAAAGGTTAAAGTAGGAAATAACCAAATAGTAAAATAGTGAGCTAGCCAAATAAAGCATCTTAAGAAAACAATGAACTAAATTAGATTACAATTAGGGTAAAATGATAATTATCACCCAGGTGATAAATTTGAGTCATAAGCTGTAACTGAATAAGAGGCTGGTATAGGATCGCAACAAGATACAGAGCATGAGCGACTGTTGTTGATAATAAAAAAGCTATTTTTCAGACTCAACTGCTTATGATTCAGACTCATCTTAAAATAAATTTTTTCCTCTCATAATATAACCACAATATTAATTAACAATGACAGGGGAAAACAGACTTTTGGAGTTATGTTACTTTAAAAATAAAGAATGAAAAATCCCTTTTATACAAGTATTCCCATCTACTGTTACAGCACCTGCAATTCAACTATGCTGCATCACTTCAATCAATGTGTCCTTGAGATGCTTCTACAACTTGATTGTAGTCCACTTGTGTTTAAACTGAATGAACTGAACAAAATTAGGAGCACCATCTTTATATATGTCTCCTGGTTGATAGCATGTGCCACATGGAAACCAAGCCATGAAGCTGAGAGAACCGGTCACTGTGAATAAGAACCTTTGTGGAGATGATATAATATTGCAGAAGGACAAACATCAGTGCAGCACTCAATCAGTCAGGCCTTAATGGTAGTGTGTCCACACGGAAGCAAGTCTTCGCTGAAGGTTTGTCCAAAAGCACTTGAATCTCACACCATGACTGGTCATCTGATCTGAGGAAAAACAATGTCTGGCCACAATTTCCAATTGAGTGTAGAGGAAACCAGGCAATGAACATTACCTCATTAATATGATCCCTAGTTAAACATGGTGGTGGCAGCATCAGGCTGTATGGATGTTTTTTCCATGAAAGAGACTAGTCAGGAAAGAGGAAATGATGAATGCAAAGAAATGTCAAGTAATCCTGAGGGCGATCCTTTTCAACAATGTTCAGGTTCTCATGTTGGGGTGAAGGCTTACATTTCAGCAAGACTGCCAAGAAAACAGAAGTGGCTTCATGAAAATGGCCAAAGTCCTGGAGTCCATATGTGAATGAAATAAAGCATCTCTGTAGAGATCTAAAAATAGTTATGCATCATTGCTGCCCATACTAACTTGGTTAAACTTCAAGGATTCTGCCAGGATAAATGGGAAAAAATCTAAGTGACAGGTGCAATGAACCCGTTGAATCATTGTCAAGACTTGAGGCAGATATTGCCACCAAAGATTTTTATTTATTTATTTATTTATTTAACCATTACTAATTCAAGAACCTAGATATTTATTTAGACAGGATACCAATGTTATCATGATATTAATATTTATCAATCCTTTTTTTAAAAATACATTTATCAAAATACTTAAAAACATGTTTTTTGCATTGTCTTTGTGGACTATTTTGTAAAAATGAATCCATGAGTCTGAAACATAGCAAGCAGAAAAAGTTTTAAAAATTTCCATTCACACTGCAAGCTGATACAAGCTGTTGCAAGCATACACTGAAAATATTTTGAATCTCAGTAGCAAATATTTCAATTATGATTAATTATAAAACTCATTTTTACCATTTGTATGCCATATAAGGTGGGCTCTGATCAGAGATACAATGATTTGCAGCACAAGTTTCACACCCTGTGTGAACAAATACTATTTAAAATGTAATTTCTAATAACAAGCCAAATGTCCGCACTGATGCTTTCTAAATCTTTAAATGATTTCTGATTTTAAACCAGTGTGGTTGTTAGCTTTAAATACATTTTATAGACCACACAAATATAAATAAACTTGCATTAGGAAAGCAATATAAACTAGCAATTATGCTCAGAGTTGCATTAAAGCGGCATTGTATATGCATTCTTAATTTATTATTTTACAGTGGTGGCGTGGTCTAGTGGTAGGATACTTGCCTACAGACCAAGAGATTGCCAGCCTTACCACCAATGGTTTCCTGAGCAAAAACCCTAAACCCCAAATTGCTCCAGAAGGGCTGTCCATGTAGTTAGGAAATGTAATTTGCTCTGGAGGAGATAATCAGCTAAATGCTGTAAATGTACATTTCTTAAACAAAAACTGCATACCTGACACCATTTGACACCACAATGGATTTAATGAACAATACATCCCAGCAAAATAACTTGACATGACCTCAAAAATATTGTCCTCTGGCATTGAAAGTTCAAAAAGAGAACATTTGTATATTTAAATATAAACAACTGAAATGTATTTTCACAAGGAAGCATTTAATTTTCTTTCAAAATTCCTGTAATGCTTTGCTTTTTGAGTGTAAGCACCCTTTTAAACATCTAAACATGTGTCTCTTGGCTACACAAAAGGTAATTCAAGCTAATGTCTAAATAACCACGTATTTACATCTTACAATCTTACCTATTCAGACTAATCTGAGCCTTTCCTAGAAGTCGGAAAATCCTTAAAAAGAGCAATTATTAAAATGCTGAGTTGTAAAAGGCTAATACTATCTAAGCAAAGCATGCAGGTCTAAAAAAAAATAAAAAAAAATACTATTGCTGTTTTCCTAAAAACAAAACCAATCACCGCAAGAAATACCTCGACAGTTTGCCAGTGTGTAGATACTGAAGGAAGCGATAGTGAGAACACTCAAAGCCACAACTGTAAGGGTGTTCGCTGAAGCACGTGTGGCAGATTCAGCAGTTTTTGGAATGCTTCCCCCCTTTTCTGGGCTTTACTTGAGAAAATCAAGTCATGTTCAAATTCAATGGCTGCAAAACATTAAGATGTGTAGGAATTTTCCTTTTCTGAAACGTTTCACAGTGAAGCTTCAATACTTTTTGTGAACATGCTATTTTCAGAAAAAAAGTGACACTTCCAAAAGGCCATATTCAAGATTGTTCAACATTAAAAAAAGAAACATACATTAGATCATCTTATATCCATTGTTGGTTGCCTAAATAGACCAAACACTGAACAATGTCTAATTTAAATATAATACTAAACCACAAGTATAATAATTACCTGCAGATCAGACTGCAAATAATTATAATGTCCTGCAAAGCATGAGGGTTGAAAGCTCATTAAAAAGAGTAAAAAGTTTCATGCTCATGAGATTTGTGGGAACTTCAATATTTTTTTGGTTTCAAATTTGCTGGGGCAGTGACCTTTACAAGTTAAAAATGGACCAGCAAAATGAAGTACTGCTGCAGGTCTGCCTTTGCTTGAACTCTGCTTTGGTTAGATATATGATATGATATGAGAGTATATTCTAAAAACTTGACGAGCAGTTAAACTTACAGCTTTTCATGATAAATCTGAGAGGATTCATGGCTGAAACCTCGTACTCTGCTTTGATCAACAAGCAAGATTTGCGCATTTTTAAATTCATGGCCCATTTCCAAAACCATAGCCACCTCCAAAAAAACTATGAAATACAACTTTAATTATGCAGTGCTTATAAAGACCCATTACACACCTTTATCATAACATTTCACAATAGTAGAATTTTTTCGCTCCATTAAATGCTTGGTGCTTTTCTCACTTATGCAAGGGGATCAAAAATGGCCTTTTATTTATTTTCTCTCAAAAACCTGCATAAAAAATAATATTGCCTTTGAAATATGGATAATATGACTAAGATAATAAGCGAGGTAAATATTAAAAGACCAACTTTTCATCAAAACCTATGCAACTCAAATACTTGGTGTAGCAGCAGCACTTCATTTAGCTACCCTTAACATTGTTGTAAAACTGAGCCTTTCTGTTTGTTAGGCCTAAAATTCACAAACATCTCAATTTACATTGTGCAGACAGTTTTGTTCACTTTTACATAAGAAACTATGCTGATTTGCAAACCTCTTCATTGCTACCCTGTATGACAATTATTTCCACCTATACTGCCTAAATGTTGCTTGATTTAGTGTACATAAAGTTTCAATAACAGTTATATTAGGTGGTCCAAATAGGGCTGCATCCTTACAACAAAATACCACAAAATAATTTGGTTTGTTTTTAAGGTCGCAATATTAACCTATTTGAAAATACCCATGCACAATCCTTTTCCAGCTAATTATGTAATTTTCCTAAAGTCTAACAGTGATCGTAATAGTAAAAGGTCTAACTGTAATCGTGATCAGATTTAACAGATTTGAAAGAATATTGCAAAGGTTGCCCATCATGTTACTAAAGCTCAATTTGCAGAAGAAAATTGTCCATGTCTCTTCAAATGACAAATGGTATTTCTCCCTAACTGGCAACCATGTCCCAAGCCAGATGCCTATTTGCATCTGGTCAAAAATTCTGAGGAAACAATGGAAAAGATTTGAAATTAACCAGCAATCCTGAAACACTGAAGGCAGCAGATTTGAATAGACAAAATGTCTGCTTGCTGAACAGTGTAAAAGGATCACACCATTCTGCTAAATATATCTACCACTACCTATGCCCCTGTCACTGATCACAGTTCAGCAGACAAGCAAAACACTTTGGGATGTCAAGAAGATTCAGACAGCCTGTTTGATGCTTTTGGCCCATCAGCATTTTCTTTTGATGAATAAATCATACTTGCTCAAAATAGGCAACCTTTGCAAAAGGAAAAGGACCTATAGTTTTTTCAAATCGGTTTAAGAAAGTCTCTGGAGAGGAATGGAGGAATTGTACTTAAAATAAAGGAACCAATTTGCTTTTAAAGGGTTTTGAAAATAAGGTTTGTGTTCAACACAAGTTTAGGACAGCTTATCATGGAAAATGGAGATGTTCGATGACTCAGGTATTTGCCTTTACACAAATCAGGAATACTGCTATAATTATATGCCATTCACCAGAAATCTTGGCCTTTATCAAGAAAACTTGTTTCAGAGTCTAATGATCGTAAGTCAACACTATAATTTTAAAGGTTTAATGTAGGAAAAGGTTACCAGATTAAATGTGGTGGTTGTGGTGATCCAGTGGTAAGACCTATGGACCAAGAGGTTGCAGGTTCAAATCCCACCTCAAGCACTACCACCATTGGGTTCCTGAGCAAAACCCAGAGTTCCCTCTTGGAGACTTTCCATGTAATCAGGAATTGGAAGTTGCTCTGGATAAGAGTATCTGTTAAATGCTGTAAATGTACTGCCATTTGTTGACCTAAAGTAGTTGTGCCCTTATGACCAATTTAACTTTATTATTACAACCTAAATTATTACAATTTAATAACGTAAATCACAAATTCTTTTCACTTTGAGGGCAGTGGTATTAAATGCAATCAACTTCTGCCTTTGTTAATCACAAACCTTATATATCTCAACTCCATCCTCCATCACAGGGCTGTCACAATTACTTGAATTAAACACATTATTAAACTGAACTTGTAATTCAATAAATAAAATTATTAACTTTTTTTATTAACAAAAATTCTAATATTCTGCGTAATTATTTAAGTTCCTTAAAAAACCTAACAAAACAAAGACAACCTGAACAAATAATTCATTGTTTTAATTTATGAAAATATTTGTAAAAAGTTATGCAACATCAGCTGGCTCCATGTGAAAAAAATAATTGCTTAGACTAAAGGCCTTCTTACCCACTTAAATATCTCGCTGAATGCCATTATCAACAAATAAATGTATTAATAAAGTTGCCCGGAAAGGAGCCGCATGGACAGCCTGGGTGAACTGCCGTTATTGACAGGACCATGGATTCTTCTCTCCTCCTGACTTGAACTCCTTGAGATGCAGCACTGTAAACCTGCCAGTTCAGTTACAGAAGCCCTCCAGAGTGGTTGAATTAAAGCAACTGTACTAATACAAATGTGCTGTCATTTCTTCATAGTGATCTTAACAACTGATCTCCTGTTACAGCCAGGAAGCTGTAGTCATACAAAATATGTGTTTACGGTTCTTGCTGCTAAAAGATGGCTGTTCATTTTAGGGGGCATTTACTTTTTCCACATGGGTGTTGCAAAACTTCTTAAATAACTTGTTTCAATATTTTCTCCTTGCCTAATATTACATCTTGTATGAGAATTGGAATCAATTTAAATGGGACAAACATGCAAAAAATAGAGAATCTTTAAATCAATCTTTAAAGCACAATGAAGAGATGTCTGCGTATGGGTGTCAGCTCAGCCTGTTTTATCGGACTACCTGAGACAAAAATATCAGTGCAACACTAAGAGTAAATTACTGCAGTAATAGTATAAGAAAGGGTGTCGTATAGTTGTATTCTAGTAGAAAAAACAAGAATATATCCCCAAAAAATTAACCCACCTAAAAACCCACAATGAGCTTTCTTCTCATCAAGTGTGTATTTATTCAGCAAACATTTCATATAAAAAAAAAAAACTTCTAGAAAGGAAAAAAAAAAAGCAAATAGCACAAGCTCATCATATATTTACTAAACAAATGCACAATTCCAGTATTGTTTCCCCTCCAAAAAAACGAGTGCCGTTTTAAACACTGACATGAGAACCCAATAAGCTTCAATGTACATGGATACTATTATATTAATGTATTAATAATAGTATAGTAATATTAATATTACCCTATAATCTATTCAGATCCATGTCTTCTGAGAGGAAATTTCAACTTGTCCAATATTTTGCTTTCCTGATTTATATATAAAGTATTCTGGGATTTACAACCAAACTCTACCAAAAAAGGAACAACCCTTCACAACAGTTATGGAATCGCTATACTTAGGAGACCAACACCCAACATTTACACTTAAAACATAGTAAAGTAGCAAATATGCAAGATATGACACTATTTTGTTTGACAGCTGATCATTCTGGAGTTAGTTTCACTAATGTGAGCTATAAATGAATTAATGCCCTATTTTTTCCAAGATCAAATTTAGAAAGGATCAATTTCCTCCACACTGAGGACAAAATTATGGGCCGTTATCCGCTAGTAATTTGCATTCCAATGCAAGTCTAAAAATGCGAAACTAATCTGCATTCAAAAGAGCGCTTGCACTCTTTAGCAAGTGGTTGGATTTGACAAGTTCAAAGGAAACATGTCACCAGCAAGAGTTGCTCCCAGTCAGCTGTGTGTCAAATCTGGAGCAAGAAAAAATAAAAATATGAAGCTTTTAAAAGGAAAAAGTATTGGTAGAAGATGGAAGGCTTGAAAGCTTGATTATCCAAAATTCATTATTACTGAAAAGCAAAACAGCTGGAAACCGTCTATTTTTTTTTTTTTTATCTTAGATCAGCTGAAGGAAACTGGAGAAACCAGCAAAGTGTGGATCATGAAAGTATTGCTCAGTGCTGAATGACAAACTTTTGAAACTTTACCAATCATGAAGAAAGCATTCAAATTCCGGTAATCATTCATCATCTGAGATGGCAATCCTTACGTCCACACTTTTTATCACTTTTCTCACTCCAGTTATGATGAAGCGATCGTTCAAGACAAGGCTTCAACAAGGCTCAAAGTATTAAAGCCTGAAGATGAACAACAGCATGGCACTGAATGGCCCTATTTGTAATGATTGTCAAATTTTTCCTTCACATTCAATTTTTCTAATTGCTCCGGAAGAAAAATTATTTAAAAATGTTAAATAAAATTAATTAAAATGATTTAACACACCTGAGGTTTAGAAAGCCAGAATGTTCAGCCATTTGTTTAGTGTCATATATGTAAATTGTTTTATTTTCCTAAAAAGCTAAATGAACATCTGAGGGTTAAGATGTAGGGTTAGGTTTTTTTTTTATATAAATTAAGCAAATCATACTGCCTTATGCTACAAATCAATCATTTCTTACATTTCCAATTGTTCAGACAAGTGTACAATGCTTATGGAAAGCTATGTTAAAGACTACCGTTACAATAGATTCAGAATTTGTTTTCCATTAATCTACACACAATACTCCAAAAATGGCAAAGCGAAAACATGTCATCTTACTTCTATGGCCCTTGAAATGCTTCTACAACTTGAATGGAATCCATCTGGACACCTGTCTATATAAAGTCCCACAGTTGTAAGAAAGAATAAAAAAGGAAGAAGTCAAGAGAATTGACCTCAGACCTGTGGTCCAGAATAGTGTCCAGTCAAAGCAAAAACACAAGAACATTTCTGCAGCACTGAAAGTGTTCAAGAGCACACTGCCCTAAATCGTTCTTAAATGCAGATTTGGAGCCATCATCAGTCCTCTTATTTCTGGCCAACAACACAAATTGAGTAATTAGGAAGCCCAAGAACCTAATAGTCTATAAAAAAAAAAAATGGAGAGTTTCTTTGTGAAAATGAAGCTTAAAAAAATACAACCATCAGTGTATCCTTCTATCAATCAGGCTTTCATGGCAAAAGCTTTTCCTCACTAAAATGCATATGGTAGCCTGCAGGGAGACTGTCAAAAATCACATGAATAGCTTGCACACAATGAGAAATGGAATCCTCTGATTAATGAAAGAAAGACTGAACTATTTAACCACAGGTCCCAAGAGCGTGTGTGGAGGAAAACAGACCCTCAATAACGTCTCTAAATTTAAACACAGTGGTGGCGTGGAAAGATTGTTCTGCAAAAGTGACTGGAAGACTAGTCAGGGCAGAGGAGAAGATGGATGCAGAAAAATATGGAGCAATCCTACGTAAAAACCTTTAACGTAGTGCTCTGGATGAAAGAATGGGGTATACGTTTCAACAAGACATGACCCTAAGCATTTAACCAAGAGAAATACAAGTGGTTACAGGATATCTCTGTGAAAGTTGTGGAATGGCTAAGCCAGAAACAGGCCCTGAATCTTATAGAGCATTTCCAGAGGGCTGATCATGGTTGTGCTCCAAATCCATCCTTTTTGAGCTTGTACGATTCTTCCAAGAAGAAGAAAGAAGAAAGGAAAGGTGTGCCTTGTAAGGTGTAACTTGTACGATCCCAAGAAAACTTGAGCCAGTCATTGTTGCCAAGTAGATGCTTTAACCAACTATTTATTAACTGAAAGGTTGAAGAACAGATCCGAACTTAACTGGCTCTTTCATTGTGGAGTACTGCATGTAGACAAGACAAAAAAAAAAAAAAAAAGTATCCATACCAAGAAGAGTCTAAAACATAAAATATGGAAAACCTGAAATGGTCTTAGAACTTTCCATAAGCATTGTATTTACACATTACATTTATTCCTGTAACATCTAGAAAAAAATTCTAAAATGGGCAAATAAAAAAAACAATGTGATTGCTTTACAAAAAACAAAAAGAGTTTATTTTTAGCCCCAGAAAATGATTTATTTTATCCCAGGGGACATGAGAATCTATTTTTGCAGGGTTTTTGCTCGTGTCCGAAAATGCGTTAAGACCAAAATGTATTATTTAATTTTTAAATGTTTTTGTCAAGGGAATAAACAAGGATTGTGCATTTGTTTTCTCAATTTATTAAATAACAAGATCATTTTTAAAAGACAAGAAATGAAACTAAAACATTTACCTTCAGTCTGAATCTTGAACACAGGTTAATATATCATTTATAGCGTCCTCCAAAAATAATAGAACAGCATGGCCAATCGATTTGTTTTTGCTATACACTGAAGACAATTGGTTCTGAGATCCAGAGATGAATCAGATTTTCAGCTTTTATTTGCTGCTATTGATATTTTGATATGTTAAATTACATAGAATACTGTGTCTTTTGAATGAGACACTCAAAACATGAATAACAGGACGGGGTGGAGGGCACACAATGCTGTTTAAGAACAATGTTGTTCTTAAAATCAGAAGACCAAAAAACATATGTAACCCAAAGTTTCTAGAAAAGACTTTTATTTACTGATGAGCAAAAGATTAATCTCTACAAGAGTGATGGAAAGGCCAAACTGTGGAAAAAGAATGAATATGATTAAAACCCAAAACATAAGAGCTCATCTGTGAAGCACTGTGGAGTTAGTGTCATGCTTTGGGTTTGCATGGTTGCCTCTCAGGCTCAGTAATCTTTATTGGTGGTGTATCTTTAAAATGGTAGCAGAATGAATTCTGAAGTCTACAGAGACATTTTGTCTGCCAAATAACAGATAAATGCATCCTAATCATGATGCAGCAAGACAATGATGAGTGATGAGTTAAGGCAGTGGGTACGGTCTTTCACAAGCAAGGGTTATGCCATAAAGTATTGAATGTTATTTACTTTTTTTACTACATCAACATTACATTAATGCTTTAAAGTGAAACAACATACATAAAGCCCTTTTTTTTTTACTGAGCAGAAGGTTAAAAAGTAATACTTCTATACACTTAATATTTTATTGTATTTTAACATGTCTATATTTAAATACCAGGAAATTAAAACAACATCATCTGATCTCAAAACCAAGTTTTCAGTGCACAGCAAAAACAAATGAATTTGCCTTGTTGTTCCAATGCTTTTAGAATATATTGTATTTAAGGGAACTCCACCAAACAAGGTTTTGTTAACCAAAATGCTAAATGTCCCTTTAATCCTGCCTGGCAGGAATGGCAGCTTGATTCATTCTAAATCATTACCATAAAGCCAAAGTGCTGCTAGGATACACACAAGAAAAATTTATCAGGCATTTATTTATTTTAAACTATGGGTCAACTGATATAGACTTATTAGTACTCAAAAACATTTAATACTTTACATTTAAATATAAAAACCGGTTTCAAAATTTAGATTACATTCCAAAACAAAACTTCATTGAAATGTCTTTAATGTCCAGCTTATTTTTAAAAAGAACTGGGATTTTTACACTAACAGAGCTGGGCAAAATAGTATTTCTTAGGCTAACTGATGTTGTTGAATGAGTATGTCTGAAAAAGTGATCTTAGATCAATTTTAA
The DNA here is from genome assembly GCA_017165825.1 of Hepsetus odoe. NCBI lineage: Eukaryota > Metazoa > Chordata > Actinopteri > Characiformes > Hepsetidae > Hepsetus > Hepsetus odoe. Next base: position 11,851,055 of record CM029386.1, read on the forward strand.
CAACAATTTGTTTGAGTGTTCTTTTTATAGTTCATTTTACAATAAAAAAAAACACTACAGTTTGGTATTTTTACACATGTATAAACTCATGGGCCCTTCAGCACTGATACCTTATTACTTGCAATCAAAAAGACAGTGCTGTGGGTGTTACATTGTAGACTGAATTGTTAGGATGATAATCAACTGACAATGACTAGTGTAAACCACTGGATAATCAACTGAGGAAGCTACACTGATGTTACATCTTAGACCATAAGCACACAAAAAGTTACCTGAAAGGCCCTTGTGGACCCAGAAAGGGACTTGGTTTGGTGAAAATATATGGATGGAATAGGCTGCCAAAGTATCCAGGCATTCTACATTTGACCCATTTAGTAAAACAAAACCAACAAGTTGAAAGACTTGTTTTTGTGTGTACGTGGAGGTCCCTTTAAACACATTACAGTTACATGGTTAATGGCAGAAATATACTTAAGACAGAAGCAGAGAAAGACTTACTCCGTTTTAGCACCAGATATCAACAGGGCATTGATGCACTCCATGCTACCTGCCCTTGCTGCCTTGTGGATGGGGGTTTCACCCATATAGTCCTAAAAGCACAAATTAACATTTTATATATACATATATAAAAGAAATCTCTTTTTAAAAACTCAAGTTAACTAATTACTTAATATAAAAAAAACATACCAAAAGAAATTAACTGAGGGAAAATGAATAAAAAAAAATTTTTTAAATGAAGAAAACAAATGATTAATTCTTTACTAGAAACCATTTTTTATTATTATTTTTTATTGCTTATTTGATTTAATATATATTTTAATTGATATAAATGAAGTCAAATAAGTGTAGCCAAACACTGATTAAACAGTGTTCAAAATATACAAGAAAATGTATGGAAGGAAATCCATAAAAGGAGAGTTTAAATGGAAGCTAATTATGAGATTTCAGGCACCAGGAACGTTCAGAAATGAGCCTAACACAATCAAGGAACTGTTGAAGAAACTGTGGTATGCAACTGAACAATCAAGCATGTGTCCTCTGGTCATGTCCAAAATAAAATTGTTCTAGCATGGCATTTGCTGCTCTTAAAAATATTTAATGAATCTGTGATGAAAGATGGCACAAAGATTGCATATTCCTACAAGGACTAACACCAGAAGGCATCAATGAAGTTACAAAGTATCTCTTGCAAATATCACTAACAGCAGTAACTAAACAGATCACAAACAAGTGGTTAAAGCCAGACCCTCCAGCCCACAGCATATGGTTAGAGAACGAATGGGAAATCTACCCGCGTGAACAAATAACATGCTTGTCAACACTTCAAACAGATATATTTATTAATAGGTGGAGTCCTGCTATGGCCATATTAACGAAATGAAGGGACACCCTTTCTCTGAGTCTTCCTACCACACAAGTACTTCCATTGGTCTAATTTAACATATACATAAGCTGTGTTTATAGGAACACGTAATAATACAAGCTTCTTTTCTTTAACTCTTTTTTTTTTGTTGTTGTTTTTTTTGTGTGCCTACAGTTTGTCTCCTTTAAGAAAGAACAGTTAGACTGGTAATTTTTTACCATGTTGTAGTACTGAAAAAAAAACAACTGCAACATTTGATACACTGTGAAATATTTGCCTACAATCTGCTAAAAACTATCTGATAAACCACTGACATTACTGTACACAGTGCTGTATGGGCCGCATCTGTCATCTTGACATGAGCATAACATGCAGGAGGGAAAGAATGAGCTCTTAACCTGACCACACCTCCCTCTAGAGGCAGGAAACCAGACATGCTGCTTGCTCTTCAGAAACTGTGGATAAGGATAGAGAATGTAGGTCAAACTGCACAATTACAGCAGACTCACTGGTAGAGCGAGCATATCTACCCCCAACAGTCCCTGAATAACCCTTTAAACTGTCCTGAGTGCTCAACATCAATGCTTTTCTCCGTGTATTTTTTGCTTCGTTCCATCCCTAAGCTCCTAACTGAAATGTGTTTTTGTAAAACAATGTACTGTAGGAAAACGGTGAATAATGATGAGATTGGGTAAAGGTTAAACTGGTGCTTTATAGCTAACAGCTTCAATCAGAGTAAGCTAAACGAATAAACGTCATGTCAGCATAAGAACCAAGGAGCAGGAAAGATTGCATTGCTTGGCAAAAAGACTAGCACAGTAAAGATTTGCACTGATTGTCTAAACAGACGAAGAGAGGATGGAGATAAGACAGTGCTTAGCTGGGATTTTGGTTGCCTTGTCTGGCAGCTCACTTCCGGTTGGGCGCTATTAAGGGAAGGAGTGTTTATAGGTTAATCAATCAATGACTGGCAAGAGTGGTTTTGTGCCATGAACATGGCAAATTACCCTCTAGATTTTTCCACAGTGCCTGAAACCTTGGCCTTGCACAATTAAATTCATTCAAATCTCCTCTGCGAATAAGTGTAAAGCTTAAAAAGAAACGTTTTTTTTTTTACATGTAGAAGGAGAGTTTTCTGTGTTTATCATCAGATAAAAGAAGGTCAATGCAGCCTTTATTATGCAGCCATCGGTATAAGTGTTTATATCAACGTATGATACAGAGGAAATACATGAAACGTTTGGAAAAGAAAAAAAATAAAATAAAACATACTATACATAAATATGTTCTGGTATTGCAGTATTAAAGAAAATACAATTCCATGACTGATGGGATCTGATTAAGAAAAACTGAGCTACCAAACAGTGTAACTTATTTTTAAATGAGAACAGGATACGGTTCTCCTGTTAGGCTCCAGGATGCTCCTATGAAATTCAGTGTCCGTCTAAACAGAATGGTAGTCTTTCAAGGTGCTGAATTCTATTATTTTTGTCATTATATTTGAGGGTTATATAGTTTGTGAATGTTTGTCTTTTTAAAACCTAGCTGTAGATAGCAGCTAGCTTGGACTTTCCTTTCTGCATCCTTTGTTATGTTTTGACACCGTTTTCAAATGCCCCACTGTGGTCTACATTTATATTTAGTGCCTTACATAAAACTATGGTAGATATTGTGACTACTTAAATGACCTTATCAGAGGGTCAACACTAACATTAGGTATATAACATTCTGTGAAACTCTATTCTGTAGTATAAAAAAAATAATAAACAGTACAGTGCAGAATAAAGTCTTTCCTTCAGCAAATATTTCAAATTCAAGCCTAACTCTAAATATTTGAAGATTACCTTGATAAAATCTCCTGCTTCTTGTTAAATAAAGTCACATTGTGTTTTCGCTTTGGTTCCAGGTTTATTAAACGTGCTGACAGGAATCTGTCAATGAGGCATTTTTTCCTTAGTGAAAGAAAGAGACCTTGCTGCGCCTGAGTATCTGAGAAATTAGTCAAGCCAACAAAGACGACCCCCCCCCTATTAAGTCACCGGTTGTTAACCCGTTTCTTTAAGTCTCATTTAAGCCCTTTTCTATAAACAGCAAAATAGATATGGCAATACATCTGCCTCTCTATTATAGGGAAGGGGGGAAAAAAAAAGACAGGATCACAGTCAACCTGTTTATCTTTTTATAACACACCTCTTCACATTTGTGTGCTCTGCACATGTCAACTTGCTACTCAAAAACCTAAAACGTTTTCAGGCTAAAGGAGCCCCGCATTATGTAATGCAAGCCCAAGTGTAAACACTGGTCTCATAATAGTTCACCTTGATCGCCCTTAAGCAAAAGAGCCCCCTGGTGCAGCACTGCTATGTGCCAAATGAATAGCAAAGTATATGGTGCTGCTGTCAAACTACAGTATAAAACACTTCCCTGCAAAAGTTAACAACTTAAAACGTACAATGTCAGCCAACTGTTTACATCTGTTAGCACAAAGGGGACTGTTTCACAATGCTCAAGTGGAGCTACCAGATTTAAGGGTCATTCCTTGTCAAAAAACCTGACATGGAGTTTTCAACACCAAACTCCACAGAGCAACAAGTAAACAGCAACAAAAAGCTTAATAGGCAAGATAAATCAGGACTAAAGCCATGTATATTAAAGTTTAACTGATTTCACTTATCAGTCCTAATAACAGTAATAAGAATTACTGTTCACATCTCAGCTTCGTTAGTAAAAAAAAAAAAAAAAGAGAAAAAAAAAAAAAAAAAAAAAAAAAAAGTAACCTGGCTCAAACCTGTGTTTTTTGGGAAGATACTCAACCTGACTGCAAAACGATACTAACATAATTTTCTATATGCATAAGTATTTCATTTTTTAGTTAAGAACACGTTAGAACATAAATAAATTCACCCAGACAACAGGTTGTGCTAAAATCTGTGAAAAACTGAACATTCAAAATAAAAACGAGAGGGACAAACAGTAATAAAACAAGAGAATAACAGTCTCACATTCAGTTAGCTACTGATTACTATTAGTTGTTTGCTCAATGTTTCTAGACCTTCTACAGCTGCTATAAATCAGTCTTTGTATTGATACAGTTGTTCAGTGTTCTGGAAGTGTTCACAGAGGCATACTGTGTATATAACACATCCCAACAGCAATATCATATTGCCCTACCAATCACAGGCCACTGTTATCGTTAGTGATTTATGAGAGCACGCACCTGTCTGTTGATATCAGCACCAGCCTGCAGGAGCCACAAGAGACACTCTGGATGTCCTCCAAACGCAGCGATGTGTGTCGGGGTCTGCACAAACCGCGATGTCACAGTGTTCACCTCGCAGCCGACCTGCACCAGCCGCAACACGCACTCCAGCTATTTTGAGGGGAAGGAGGAGACGGAAACATTGTTGTTGCTGTATACAGCCAAAAGTCTCAGCACCAAATTTTACAGACTGCAAAAGGAGTTTAGCCTTGCAAAAAAATTTAAGACAGTTATAACTCAGCTCATATGTGGTAAAAAGAAAAGGAGAGGCCATATTACTGCATAACTGTGAAATGGGCTCTTAACTGGCTTGAAGCTGGTGGTCGGGCTTTTAATTAAAGTGTCGTCAAGTTCTTCAATTTCAGACTCCCAGCCCACAACAGCAAACTGTACTTAAGCCTAAATTATTGGGCCAGTTGTGTTACAACTGGCTACAGTTGTTTGAAGCTTGTTTCTGGTCATCGAATGGCTTCAGCTGCTGCTTGGGTGTTTAAGAGCTAAAAGCTTTTGTGAACCATCACTCAGTCTTTTGGCCCTGGTCTCCCACCTTCCCCTCACACACAAGCTTTCCAGCATAGGAGTCACTTTTTTCAGTCAGACAGACACTCCGGCCAAACTCTTATCTGATCTGCCGACAGACAGCATAAACGCTTAAAGCGTTTGCCCAAGTTGCCTGGCTCAGCTCACCTTCTCCCTACATGGTTAAAGAAGAAAAGACAAACAAATATATATTTATATATATAAAAGAAACTCACATTCCCTGCAGAAAATATCTAAAAATATGAAATAAGGTACCAAGCTCAAGGTTTTTACTGCCAAAGAATAAATAAAAACAGCTGCTGAGACTTGAACCATGCCCCACTTAATACTATTTTCACTTGCCTTTTGTCTCAGAGAGTTTCCGTGGAAACATATGTACGGGACAAAACCTAAAATTAGATCTGGGCTGCTAAAGGTTTCCTTTTTAAAATCAAGATGGGTGTGGGCATTATGACAAAGTGACAACGATTTTTATTCCTTCCACAAATGCCTCTCCAACTCATCTCAAAAGATACAGAATAGAGCTCCATCATGCCAGAGAAAATAGTTTTCCTGCTCCACAGCCCAAAAAGTGTTCAATCTCTGGCAACATCACAGCTGGGAGATCAGTCACAGAGAGCATAATAGCCCTCGCAGCATGATGCGATGGTGGTAATGCTCTTTGTAGGCCTGAGGTAGTGCATTCAGTCTAGAAGCACTGTGAGATCCACTGTGAGAAGACCTAGCAAGAAGGTGGAGTGGGAATTAAACATGAAAATGCCGAGAGAAAATTTAAGTAATTCTTACACAGAAAGACAATAGGTGTAACTTGACATAGATTAATTCAATAATCCGAAGTGGTTTCTCAATACAAGATAAAATGATGCATTAGTTTCTTCACTCTCATGTATTATACAGGACAGAAAAAAAGGAAGGAATTTTTGCACTAATATAGAGTTGCCCCAGGATCAGAAGGTCATCGGGTCGAATCCCAGACCAGTGGGTTGCCCTGAGGTAACCTTGAGCAAGGTACTGTCCCCATCACTGCTCCCCATGCGCTTTCAATAGCTGCCCCCTACTGCACAGTGTGTATGGGTAGAATGCAGAGGTCTAACTTCATTGCGGTTCACTGTGTGCTGTGCTGTAGTTCACAACCACAAGAATAGTCGCTTTCACTTTCACTGCTGGACAATCAAGGATTATTACCTACGGTCTTTTAGGACGGATAAAAAAAAAAGTAACCTTTTTTACAAAACTGTTGTTTAAAATTGCAAACCAATTTACCATCCAAGCCTAGTTTTGAGTGTTAGCTGAATTATAAGTTGTTGTTGAACTTTCAAAGTGAAATTTTTTGGACAAATAAACAAATAATTAAAAAAAGGGGGCAGACAGTCATTATGAATTATTGGACTGTTAGTGTTATGAAATGTATTAATTTATTCAATGCCTTTTCAAACTGCAATTGCGATATAAAGCAAAGGAACAG